>CM021110.1:60152197-60665550 GCA_007115665.2 Sequoiadendron giganteum | reverse complement strand
TTTAGTGTTTTTGTTTCTCCAAATTGCACAAAGTGTAAGATAATTGTAGACACACTTAGGAGAGTGTCACTAAACCAAAGAGCACTTAAAACACTAGTTCATTTTAAACATTGGTAGTGTGAAGAAAGCAATTGTTCGTCTTAAACCAATGCTATAAAAAATACAAATTCATTTTATTCCAATGAGTTTTAATGCATGATTGTGTTCTTTTTAATCCCATGAATATGCACGCATGTGCATTTGAACTCATGAATTGTAATGAGATTTTAGAGGTTTTTTTATTTGATTAATATTTTTAAATAATTAGGAACACAAATAACAAGGGTTCGACTCCTGATTGCCACATGCTATAACAAATAGATTAGTAATCCAAAAACCCTTAACCTACAATGCAAAAAAAATGAAATCTAGAAAATATAGGAAAATATGCAAAGCAAAGTTTACCCAAGAAAATGCATCACAACAAAGAAAATGCATCTCAGAATCAAATGTTGGAAGTGTAATAGGAAAATGTGTCAATGTGTAAATAAAATGCGACTCGAAAATTAGATGTTTCGTTGGGGATTGCAAATGCAGGTCATTAGATCAAATCCGTCGTTCGGAGGAGTGAATACAGTTTGACAAAGAAAATGTGTCATTTTCGAAAGAATATGCATCATAACAGAGCATTTGCATCATAAAAGGTTACAATTGTGGCATTATGTACCTTTACCTATTAAAAATATGAGAAAGATCTATACAGAAACTACAAAAAATAAATGTCGGTTTCACCAATGTAACTGAGGGAATGTTACTAGGGTTAGAAAATCATATGCAAAACATAAAAACCCAAAGTGATAATGAAGTGAAAAGGAAAAAATGAAAACAAATGAAACAATCTCACCCAAAATATCTTCATTACCCATGGTTGACCTCCATTATACCCTCTAAACTTGTTGAAACTATGATGTTGTTCGTAGATTTGTGATGAGCAATCTAATGAAAATGACAAGTTCTAAGAAAATTTTGAAGGATTTTTAAATGGCTATGCAAGTAAAACTAATTTCTACATGAAAACTAGCTAGCAAGATGAAAAATATGAAAACAAGAAAATAAGAGATGTAAGATTCAAGATGCCAAAAAATGAGGACAAAATTGCCATTTTATAGAAAATACAATTTTGGATGAATGGACAAGATTTGAAGATTAAGAAGTGCCCTACAATCAATGGTCAAGATTCAAAATGACAACCCACAATTAGGGTTATGGAAACATTAGGGTGAATTCAAAATGAGTGGACATGATTTAATTTGAGAAAATCAAATCAAGGAATAAGAATAAATGTGATGGGGAGATAAGATTTGGCACAAAAAAAGAGGAAGTTATAAAATCAAATAATTTTAGAAATTACTTGATTTATGAGGGGAAATACTATTTTGAATTTAAAATTAATTTAATTCAAAATGGTGGGGTCATGTGACATCAAATAATAATTAAAAAAATATTTATTTGGAAAGAAGGAAATTTAAATAAATGATTTTTATTTAAATGTAGAAGAGAATTAAATGAGATAATTAAAAAATTAATTTAATTATTTAATTTTGCAAGAAGTGGGTTAATAATTAAATAAATTCTAGGGGATTTATTTAATTATGAGAAGACTTTAGTATTAGAGATTCTTTATTTAAATAGTCAAAGGGGGAAATAATGGATTAATTAAATAAATTAAAAAAAATATTCAATTAAAAGAGGGACTTAGACATTAGTGAAATATTTAAATAAAACAATTGTGATTCATTTATTTAAATAGATAGGAAGAATAAAAGACATGAATTATTTAATTAATAGTTGAATTTGAACAGAAGAACATAATCAAATGTTTTAGTTATATTTAGAGGATTTATGTGTCTACACAACTGATTCCCAAAACACCGCATCAGACACTCAAAATGACGCAATCACTAGTTCTTGAAAATTTTAGGGAAATTTGAAACATTCCTCTTTTTGATCAATTCTTGAGTACAATATTGTCATCTAATCATAGAATTACAATCACTAGACCTATCATTTTCATTCCATACATTACCTTAATATACCTTTGCATTAGTTGCATTTTCCATAGTTCAAACTTTAGGTCATCTCTTAGCTTGCATACACCTTGCTGGAGCCTTTGGCTTTAGAAATTTATCTAAATTTAAAGAATTACATAGTTACAAATTTAGATTTATCTTGACTTTATCCTTTCAATAAATTTAGTCCTTTATCATTTAGGTTGGTGCTTTAAACTCACAAGGCTAGTTTGAGACCACCTTGTCAAATTGTCGTTATTTCAATCTTTGTCATCCTTGAGGTCTTGATAAATCAGATTTCTCACTATGGCTATCTTATTTTGGTTAGTGACATTACCTTAGGTTTACCATAAGGTGCTTAGTTGGCATAACCTTGGTCATAATTTTAGGTCATATTACCATTACTCCCATTAATCATCATTACACATTTTTATTACATTTGGTATACCTTAGTCTTAAACATACCATAGACTTTGACCTCAGTGTGACATTATCTTACTAACATCTTGACTATATTCACTTTGCATATTTATCTTGGTATCATTATTAGGCATCCTTTATACCTTTAAAAATCCAAAACATAGTCATATTGCATACCTTAGTGACATTATCCTATTGGCATCTTGATTATTATCACTTTGACTCTTTGTCTTGGTATCATCATTAGACATCCCCTATCCTTTGAAAAATCCAAAAACATGTAGTTGCATAACCTTAGTAAAATAGAATACCTTTGCATTTTCATACTCTAGACATCATATCACATTGACCCCCCCTTTCCAAGTCTTTAATTGTTGAAACAAGAGCACAAAGGAAAGTAAAGGAAATGTACTTCAGTAATGAAGATGAAATTTGGATTTTCTTCCACTGAGTCACCAAATGCACAAAAATAAAATCATTTTACAAGGTTCATGAAACTATACATCCAAACATGATTGAATAAGGAAGATGTTGAAGCAGTTGACTAAAATCCTAGTGTGGCATGGTTGGTAGATGAAATAGTGGCACAAGACCCCCACATATTTTTATCTAAACTTTTACATAGTGGAGAAAAACTATCTCATGGATTTGATGTGAATAAACTTTGACCAGAATCACCTTAAAAAAAAAGAGTCAAGGACATGAGACTTCTACCTCCAAAGGTTCCATCCCATAAATGAATGTGTTTATGCCTTTAGGAGGGTTTACACAAGACTCCATCACAATCAATATATCCTTATTTGGAACACAACCAATGACACAATCCATGACACAACCTATGACACAATTAATATCACAAACTTTTGGCACCACATTCAATCCATTTGAAACATCTCATGCTATGGGTACCTTTCCATCAAATCATTTTTACAAGAATAAGAGAACAAGGGTTCATGTTCATGGACCTAAGACCCCAATAAACACATCAAACACCAACACTTCCCAAGTTCCTAATATAAACATTCCTCAACGAAACACACAAGGGACCTTCACACAATATGGTAGCCAAAGTACACAAGGTCAACACATTCCGAACTTGTTCCAAATGCAATCTAGTACCAACGCCTCACAAATTCCAAATCACATATCTCAAATTCAAACTCAAATCCCAAGTTACACTCCACATATTGAAAATAAAACCCCTTCATATACCCATAACATCCCAAATTCAAAAATTCGAAATACACCACATGTCAATACCAACACATCCAACCCACACATGGGCTTGAAAAATATGAACATGGGACCTTATCACAATGAAATAAAAAATATAGTGGAAACATCACTCACATAATATGTGTCCTAGCAATTAAAATGCTTGCTTTGCAAAATCAAGTGGAAAACGTTACATTTTCAAACAAGAAGACTTAATCTACACAAGAGTTATGTCCATACCCATTTGATAGGACATTATACATGCCACCCTTTCATCCTCATTATGTCATACCACAATTACCCAAATATAGAGAAAAAGGAAATCCCATTGAGCATGTGAGAGAATTCCACATGACCTTGATTGAAATTTATTCTAAACAAACATACATTATGAGATTATTTCCTAGGAGCCTCATAGGAAAAGCATTAGAATGGTTCACCCACCCACCTATATGCATTCAATCATTGGATGAACTAGTTAACAAGTTTATCACCCAATTTTCCTTTAACATTGAGAATGATATTACCATTTCCACCTTATGTCACACAAAATAAGAAGAGATTGAATCATTGATAATGTTCCTTGAGAGATAGAGGAGCTTGGCTAGTCATTGTCTTGATGAAATTCCTAAAAAATAAAATATTGTCATGTTCATTGAAAATTTGATCAAAGACCTAAAGTTTCAACTACAAGCCCATTGTTGCACAACATTCGCTGACCTTCTAGAAGAAGGCACAATCCTTGAGAAGTCCCTTATTGCCAATGACAGAGTTATTGATCCAATGGTAATACACATTGGTCCTATGCTCAAAATAAAATGACCTAATTGACCAAGCAACCCACCACATGTCCCTAACCAAACATCAAATTTCCTTCAAAACACTAAAGGACAAAGACCTCAAAGGAAATTTCCTACAAGATGCAAGTATACTCCCTTAGCAAAACCTATTGCATTAGTGCTCAAAAAAATCTTATGATCTAAGATCATTACACTTATTTAGGTAAAACCTTATGACCTAAGACAATTCAAACCTTCATGGTGTGATGACAATGCCTTTTGCAACTATCATCGCCCCAAAGGACACTTGACTTAGTCATGTAGACAATTGAAAAAAATCATTCAAGACCTCATTGAAAATAGTACCATAGAAGTTGATAGACAAAAAAATACCTCTAACAGTGACCATAAAGTCTTTATAGATCCATTACATGACCATGAAAAAGGAAAGGCCTCCAATTTGGGTTCCAAGATGAATAATTCTACCAACTATACAAATACCAAATATGACTACACCACCATCCATCAAATTCGAGCCATAGATGGTTACATTAATACAATCACCATAAAAATTGGATAGAATGTGTCATAAATACCCTTCAAACCAATGTGATTGTACAAGGTGCTCCCCCAAAGCAGCAAAAAAAATATCAGTATAACTTACTATACCATTTAAGGAAGACACCCACACAAATATCTATCCTTGAGTTGTTGTGTATATCCCCTGAACATAGGGACATTATTGATAAACATTTACAAGAAACTACCATTCCCACTAACCTTGATGTTAATCACTTCTAGGAGAAGGTGGGCTAATTTTCTAATACTCATCATGTCGCTTTCTTCGACCAAGATTATTTGAACCAAAAGACTAGTCACAATGATCCCTTACATCTTGAAGTCTCCATCTATAAACATATTTAAGTGAGATGAGTCTTGGTAGATGGTGGAGAAGGGTTAAACATTTGCACCATCAAATTGGTTAAGGCATTAGGCATCTCTAAAGCATGTGTAGTCACAATAAAGAGAATTTATAACAACACCAATCATAGTTGGACCCAAAACAATGGACACCACATTCCAAATCTTGGACCTAGACCTTCCATATAACCTCCTCTTTGGCTGACCATAGATCCATGCCATGAAATTCATTCCATCAACTTACCACCAATGCATAAAATTCCAATATAATGACATCGAGATCACAATAGTTGGTGATCCAAACACTTTTCAGTATTGCAACAACCTAAGAGGGAGACCTAAGAATTTTTTCCAATAAATTAGGAAGCTTCATCATCATCTACCTCATATCATTACATAGATCTATCCACCTTATCCAAAGCATCCACCTCCAAATATCCACCTTTCGATCCCAAAATACAGGTTCAATACAAGGGGTATGGCGATTATCACATGAAGACATCTTATTGCGTTAACAAACTTACATCTCCCAAGTGAATATGGCAAGCCATTAGTAGACAAGAGGGACCCTAATTTCACTATTCAAGTATCTACCATGAGAACCCTCACAAAATGGGGAGAACTAAGCAAGGAATCCATCAATGAAGAAGACATTACAACCTGTCTATACTGAGAAGAAGAGGACATTGAACATAAAAAAATTAGAACCAAATAGTATAGAAAAGGCTTTAAAATTATCAGACGTAAAGGCTATGATGGACATAGAGTGGAATTTTCTTGCATAACAATGGGATGACAAAACCTTTGCTACCCTCCACGAGACCAAAGAAATTATGGCTAGGATTCATACCATTAAAAGTGTAGGATCCTAGTACTAAGGTAAATTCAACTGAGGAATTAAGTCTTTAAAGGATGTCGAGACACTTGAGGATTATCCTACCGAGACTAATTGTAATGAATGTGAGTGGGATTCTTATACATCTAGTGATTATGACCTAACTAAGACCTTCACGAAACTTGACCTATTCAACATCTTGACCAAAGATACTGAAAATACATCCATTTTTACCTTGTCCACCCATACTTTGAACTTTGACAATACCAATGATGGAATTCCCTTAATATACCTGCAACTAATTGATTGGGACCAAAAAGGACCACCTGTCTTAGATATTTTTAAGAATGATGAAGCCATCACCGAGTTCATGAGATTACCAGAAGGAATTCCTAGAAAAGATCACAAAGTTGGATTTACCATTGACTTGAATCACATGGCTTTACCTATGTTGATTGAATAGTCTATGGAAGTGAACCTTGGCACAAAATAAATTCCTATAATTGTCCACTTTGCAACATCATTAACATAATCAGAGCAATTTGAGTTCTGGTCCTTCTTCACATAACAAAAAATTAACTTTTATTTGTTCTATTTTGACATGCTTAGACTAGATACTTTATTGGTTTTGCACCACTTTCAATTATTTCTTGATGCTAAAACAGTTAAACAAAAACTTAGGAAAGTGCATCCACAAATTGATTTATTGGTCAAGGCTGAGTTCAAAAAGTTATTGGATGTAGGATTTATTTGATCGATTGACTATGCAAAGTGGATCTCAAATCTAGTACTAGTGAAAAAATAAACTAGAGGGATTTGCATTTGTACCAACTTTCAAGACTTGAACAAGGTGTGTCTGAAAGATGACTTTCCCCTACCAAACATTGATATAATTATGGACTTGACAACAAACTACAAGATATCCCTCATGGATGGTTTTGTGGGATGTAATAAAATTAGGATAGCCCTTGAAGGCCAACACAAGATGGCCTTCACATGTCCTTTGGGAACATACTACTAGAATGTCATGCCTTTTGGGTTGAAGAATGTTTGGGCCACATACCAACGTGCTATGGCAACAATATTTCATGACCTCATGCATAATCTCATGGAGGATTATGTGGATTAGTTATTGGCTGAATAATTGATAAGAGGTGATAATTTATGAGTCTTAGATAGTTTTTTTAAAATACTAGAAGAGTATACAGTTGAATCCAAAGAAGTGTGTATTTGGAGTGATATCAGGAAAGCTCCTAGGCTTCATAGTTTCTAGAAGAGGCATTGAAGTTGACCCCACTAAATTAATATTCATAATAGAGATGCAAAATCCTACCAACATAAGTCACTTATGTAAATTATAGGGAAGACTCAAATCCATCAATAGGTCCATCACACATCGTGTTGATAAATATGAACCATTCCAAAACTTGTTAAGGAAAAGAGTACCATTCATGTGAACAGACAAGTGTCAAGAATATTTTCAACAAATTAAGGATTACTTGATAACACCACTAGTCTTAATGCCACTTGTTGATGGAAGACATATTATACTCTATATATCAACAACTAGATCAACATTGGGGGCATTAGTTGCACAAAATGATAATGAAGGAAAATAAATAGCAATCTATCATATTAGTCGTACATTTGTGGGTTATAAACTCAACTACAGTCCCTTGAGTGTGCCTTCCTTGCACTGATCTTTGCTAGTCAAAGACTTAGGCAATATATGTTGAACCATCAAATAGAGATCATTTCCAAAATAGATCCATTGAAATACCTCCTTAGCAAAGCATCATTGACAGTTCAGTTAGCCAAGTGGGTAATGATACTAAGTGAGTATGACATTCAATATGTTGAGATGTAAGTAATAAAGTTACAAGTTATAGCTAACCAACTTGTAGATGGACCTTCAAAAGTAGGTAATCTAATTATTTCAATAGTTCCTGATTAGTCTATATTCATACTGGACACTCCAATCGCATGGAATTTATACTTTGATAGGTCTCACATAAATTATGGTTCAAGTGTAGGAATATTATTTGTCACACCTCAAGGTGATACCATTCTGAATTCATTCAGGATTTCTTTCTCATGTACCAATAACTGAACTACAAAATTTATGCTTTGGGTAAAGGAAGGGGTGTCCTACAACTTTCTAAGGTTTTCACCTAGAAGGAAGAGGATATTCCTTTTGTGGGAGCATAAATATTGTAATTCATTCAATGCTAGGGATTGAATATGTGTTGAATGTGCTTATGAAATGTTTTAAGTGCTGAAATCTTGTAAATGAAGCTAACTATTGCATGTAATCTAATGAAACATTATGTTACTGGAAAACACATGATGTAATACAACAATGATAAAATAAAGACTATTCAAAGTAACATAGCCTAATAGATCAAATTGGTGCACCTGAAAACTATTGTAGACCGAAGAGGAAGTTGTGGAAGCCTCAAGAACCCTGAAAAATCTAAGTTTTGAGCCCACTGGGAAACTTATGCCAAGATGAGCGACCTAGTCCCTTTTCAGGAAAACTACTCCAAATTCCATTTTAACTAATTAGGTGCTCAAATCTACAAAAATATTTTTCAGGAACCTCTAATGGGACTAGGTAACCACTATAGGTGACCTAGTCCCTTTCAACATTTCTAGAAAATTGAAAGTGGAGACAGAGGCCTATGATCTATGCTTTGTTTCTCCATAGGAATCTGGATTCAATCCTACAAAATAACCTAAAAAATAGAGTATATTTGGGTTTCTAATGTGGGGTTTTCCTTGGTGAAACCCCTATTTTATATTTAAACTTGTAAAGAGATAGAAAATCTGCATAAATTGTAGCCCTAAGTGTGTCTAGAACTAGGAAAACCTAAAATAAGACAAAACCCTATTCTATTGTGCTAGAGTAAGATGCATGCAAGAGATTTGGAATGATGCAAGACTTCAATCCTAGAAACCCTACAACATTAAAAATGTATGTGGGATGCAAACCTTCAATCTGAAGATGGGCTGAAAATAGAAGATAAAGTCACTTTGAAAATAGTCTTTAGGTGTGATTTGGTGGCTAGTTGCACCTCCTCAACCTAGATTTCTTCATGAATATCCATAGGAATATATGTGAAACCTTTGAGAATGTGTGATCTTGAGTGTGGAGTGAGCTTAAAGACCTACAAAAAGCCCTAGTTTGTTTTTCTAGGCTTCAACTTTGTTGTGAAAGAGAGATGAATCTTCTTGAGTAAGATGTTTTGTACTTGATTCTTAAAGTTGGTTGTGAAAAATGAATAAAAGAAAGAGGAAAAATGACTTAAAATCATGTATTTATAAGCTAACAAACCTAATTGTCGGTAACTTTGACCTAAGAGGTTAACACCCATTAGGAAATTTTTGCAAAATATACATTTTCCCACTTAAAAATGCAAAAATCCTCAAAAATGACTAGGTCGCCAACTTGGGCGACCTAGTTCCACCAAGGGATTTGGAAGAGGGATTAGTGATTTTTGAAAAAAATTTATACTTTTTGTTGGGGTTTGAATGATTCCTTAGGTATAGCAGGCCTTAAAGTTAAAAATAACAAACCTTAGGGGCCTATAAATTTTGTTTTAGGGTGATTAATGATGGAAGGGGACCTAAAGTAGGACCAAAACAAGCACCAAATTTTCCTTTTCTTCAAAGGTATACATTTTTTGGTGACACAATAACATTGTAGAGTATGAGGCTCTTCTCACAAGACTTTGCATGGAAATCAAATTGAAAATTATAATCCTTCAAGTGTATGGTGATTCCCAATTGGTAATCCGACACGTTAATGATGACTATGAAACAAATGATGAAAAGCTTACTCCTTATAAGTAGATGGTTGACAACTTCAAACAATATTTTGATAGCATAATATTTTTCCAACTCCCTCACATTCAAAATGAGGTAACAGATGCAAATTGTCCCTTTTGTTCACAAAGTGTCCCTTTTATTCGCAAAGTGTCCCTTTTGTTTGCAAAGTGTCCCACTTTTTCACAAAGTGTCATGTTTCTTCGCGAAGTGTCCCAAAATGGTTCTAAAGTGCCTAGGGCCTTAGAAAAAGCACACTAGAACAAAATCAGCACACTTGCATGATGAATTAGAGTAAAATTGAAGATATTAGATGATTTAGATAGCATATTTTTATGGTTTGTATAGGTACCCACAAAATCTCGGCAACGTCTTGGTGGGAGACAACTCAATTTTGTTATAGATCTATCCCTCACTTTGTCAACAATGGAGATGGAGCATCTACACGAGGTGGGAATATATTGTGCATACCTCATGCCCCCATGAGGTACCATGATGCCATGTTGATGTAGTTATGCAAATGGTGGAATGCGGACACATGCACCTTCCACCTTCCAAAAGGCGAGATGACTATCAGATTAGAGTACGTTCACCATATACTTCAAGTCCCTATTCAGGGGGATCAGGAGCATCTTTAGAGGGGCCGGTCTTTCCAAGAGTAGTGGGAAGACATGCAATATTTCCTCAATGAACTTGTGCATGATGAAAGAGTGGCAAGAATGATCGACTTGGCAATTATACTCTACTCATGAGTGCTAGTGGTTAGGTCGATCATGATGCATATTATAGTGTTGGTCCTTCTACCAGATGGAGGAGCAACACACCTCGAGGGTATGATAGTGTACCTAGTATGAGGGATGGTGGAGCATCAGATAGTATACACTTAATCCTAGCAAATTTGTATTATGATCTAGGTCTATTTTTCTTCTAGGAGCTAGATATGATGGTATATTGTACACTTCAATAGGTTTGGTGTTTGGAGCATATCACATGTACCAAGCCAATTGGCTTCCCATGTCCAATAGTGGTAGGCTATTCATAGTCATTTGGTTACCCACTTCAATGACTATAGAAGTATGGTGATCTACACTTTTGGAGGGTGAGGTTCGATTGACTAGAGGAGGATGACATCATGTGGAGACCATACTATCTTTTACATTAGTGGCCAGATCACACTTGACAAATGATGAGGCTGCAGTTGGACAAATGTTTTGTGGGACGACATGATGACATAGTGTGACCCTTTTACTATGACTGGGTCATGAGACAGTTCAGGAAGATTCAGAGTTCTCCACAACCACAATCATCTTTTAGTAGATCAATGTAGAGTGCCCGGAGGCTAGGTGATAAAACATGGTTCACACTAGAGGATGTTGTCTAGAGTGACTCTGATGATTCAAATCATGATGTTAGTGCCACATGGGACCATGAGGAGTGTTAGATAACATCAGGACCAACCCCTATGTTTCTGATTGATGAGCTAGTAGAGGACGTAGGACCAATTCAAGATGAGGGGGATGAGAGAAAGAGGACAAATCTAGGGAGACATGCTACAAGGCTATTGATATATTTACTGATATTGTTGATGAGGAGTATGATGAGGATGTAGACCCAAATTATGATGGATAGGAGGGAGAGGAGGAGGATGATGAGGATGAAGGGCCACCTATTAGTGAGAGTGATGAGGAAGTAGCAAGGGGCCGATATGAATGGGAAGATTCTTCACCCATCCATCTGACTAGATCCTAGACAACAATAGCGATAGGCACCCTTACTCATAGCTGAGGAGAGGAAAGCACATCATTCATGCCCCCTACATAGGATGAGATTGATATAGCTCATCCCACCAAAGATATAGGTGACGATATTTAATTTTGATATATGTATGATATATTTTGATGTATTATTTACAATATATATATCATGATGTGTATTGATTAAATTTTATTTTGATCATGTAGGGCCCTCAGAGGATTTGTGAGAGATCTACCATTAGGCGGCCACAAAGATAGTGCCAACATCTTTCGACGAAGAGGAGATGGACTCTAATTATGTGCCCCCACCAATCGTGAAGTGAAATCTAGAGATGTTGAGACCCTTCACGAGACTACCAGAAACATATGAGGGCCTGAGGAGATAGATCCATTGAGTTAGAGCTACACAACAGACATATCTATCACAAACTCTAGAAAAGGTGAAGAGACTAGAGAGAGAGGTGGCACAGTTGTTGGAAAAGAGGGATCAGATAGTAGGAGAGTAGAAGATGACGCTCGTGTGGATGGAGGGAATGGAGTTTGTGCTCATATTTGGAAGATCATGATCATGATCATGCATGAACATCTCTTGCCGTCCTATGACCAATGTCACATGAGTACTAGATTTTGAGGGATCTGGTAATAACAGTCCTCAGTGACACTATATACTATGATGACATATAAAAAATATGTTTGATATATGTATATATACACATTTGTATTTTATATGGTGTAATTTATTTGTGTGGATGTTAAATGAAATTGTGATTAATTAAATAGCCTTTGTGGGATTATTTAATTAATGGAAACATGATTTAAAAAAATGTATGTGATCTAATTTAATTTTTTTTAGAGTATATGGTAGATACCACATAGAGATTAAGTATGTTATGCACTTATGATTTTAAAGTAACATAACACACAAGAGGGAAAATAGAATAGTATGAAATCTAAAGCAAAAAATTAATTAAATAATCACTTTAGTGTTCAGGACACATGCATAATGATTTTTCAAGAACGAAGCATTGAGAAAGCCAAAAGGATAGAATTTGATAGCTTTAACAACATTGCTCTATAATTCATACCATTTAAAAAGGGGATTAGACATAATACCTACACAAATGTGCAACATTAATGGGGTCTTCAAGAGGAGTGCCATCACGCTCGATTAAGGTATAAGCACTTGATCCATAATTCATATTGACAACATAGGGGCCTAACCAATTAGGAATGGACTCTCCTTTGTCAATGGAATTGGCAGTAGTATTATGTTTGTTTTCATATAAAACTAAATCACCTTTGTTAAATGTCCAAGGAATGACACCTATATCATGTTTGTATTGCAATTATTTAGCATAAGCTTAAAGATGCTCGAGAGCATTGATGCACTGTTCATCAAGGATTTGAAGTTGATGTAATCATAGTTTTGAATAGGTGTCATTATAGACAAGAACTTGGAGAGAAATCCTCAATATGGGGATTTCTATCTCTAAAGGTAGGATGGCCTCGGTACCGTAGATGAGGTTGAAAGGTGTATTTCCTATAGAAGAGCAAACACTTGTGTGATATTCCCATAACACATATTATAATTGTGTATGCCAATATTTTTGGTTTTGGTTAACAGTCTTCTTAAGGATTTTTTCTAGGATTTGATTAGTAATTTCTACTTGACCATTAGACTATGGGTAGTAAGGTGCTGAAAGTTAATGTTGAATATGAAAGATCTCGATAAACTTCTTCACATCATTGTTCTTAAATGGTGTACCATTTTCTGAGACTAACGCGGAAGGAACGCTAAAGCAAGCGATGATATGTTCCAATAAGAAATGACATATCACATCAGTAGTTGTAGATCAGAGGGGAATAGCTTCTACCCATTTGGTGAAATAGTCAAGAACGGTAATGATGAACGTATGTCTAGTGGAAGAAGGTGGGGAGATTTTACCAATTAGGTCTAATCCCATACAACAAACAACCAAATAGGTATTTGGGCATGAAGTTCAAAAGCAAGAGCATAGATCAAATTTATATGTTCTTGGTATTTATGACATTGCTTAACATATGCATAACAATTTTTTTCCATGTTCTTCTAGTAGTAACCCATGTGAAAGCTTTTTCACTAAGGTTTTTCCTCCAAAATAACCTCCACAAGTGCTAGAATGGGCGTGTTCGAGGGAAATATGAGTTTCAACATCCTTGCGACATCGCAAAAGAATTCCATTGAAAGATATTCTATACAATTTATCTGCAAGGATGATGTACTTAGTGGCTAACCTTTTAAGGTGAATGAGGGTATTTTTGGTTGTGGGTTCAGGAATGGTACCATCCTTTAAATATTTATAAACTGCATCATAACATTCACATGAATTATCGAGGAAGGTTGGGAGGACATCATCAGGTTTATCGCTGATGAAAGGTTTCATGGTGGGGTGAATAGTAAACATGACTTTTTTGGAAGGTTCGGTAGGGGAGATAAGAGAAGTTGTACTGGACATTGCACCCACATGACGATTATCCTTGCAAGGGATGTTATCAATGGTGAAAAATTTAAACTGCTCTAACAAAGTTAGAATGAGATCTTTATATTGCGATAAATTGTCATGTTTAGTTTGATAAAGACCATTTATTTGTTTAATCACTAATTTTGAATCACCATAGATCTTTATGTCTTTAATTCCCATAAATAAGGCAGTACACAATTGAGCAATCAACACTTCATACTCGGATATTTTATTTGTACATAGGAAATTGAGGCGATAGGACAAGGGAATAGGCTTACCAATAGGATAAATTAATATAACTCTAGCATTGGAGCTTGTTTGACACTTGGATCCATCAAAGTACAATTCCCATGTAGGAAGTTCTATGGTAAACACACTATCATTGGGAAAGAAGTCGTTTGTAGGTAACACTAAAGGTGAAGAGCATTGCCTAAATGGCCGGTTAAGGCTTGGCCTTTGATTTATTTTTTAGCAATAAACTTGAGATCAAACTCAGTTAACAACATGGCACATTTAGTGAGACATCCTGAAAGATCCATTTTATTGAAAATATATCAAAGGGGATCAAACTTTGTCATTACCTATATTTATGTGTTAAGTAAGTAATGTCACAAATTACTAGTAGTGAATACAAGAGCGAGAAATTGTTTTTTATTGTTGAGTAATGGATCTCATAATTTAGGAGGGCTCTACTGATATAATAAACATGATGCTCTTTTCCTTTGGTTTCTTGTTAAGCCAACAATGTAGTAAGAGTGTGGGAAGAAGAAGCTATATAAAGGATGAAATGCTGGTTCGGTATAGCAAGTTCAAAAATAGGGGGAGTTGTAAAGTATTCCTTCGAGCTCTCAAATTCCTTTTTACAATCGTCATTCCATTTAAAATTTATATCCATGTGAGGAGATGCATAAAGGGAAACGTACGGTCAGCTAAGGATGCGACAAAACAACAGATGGCTTGGATCCTTCCTTGTAATGTATGCAATTGAGAGATGTTACTAGGAGGTGACATATTAATTATAGCATCAATTTTATTTATGTCCACCTCAATACCTCTATGAGATATGATAAACCCTAAAATTTTACCACTACCTACTCCAAAGAAACTTTTTGGGGTTTAGTCGCATGTTATGTTTATGCATGCACTCAAATATTTGTCAAAGGACATTCACATTGTCTTTGTGAGTTAAGGACTTAGTGAGAATTTCGTCACCATAATCTTCTTATATTTTATGGATGTAATCATGAAATATTAATTTCATTGCACATTGATAGGTAGTGCCAAAATTCTTTAAACCAAAAGGCATCATAATCCAACAAAATTTTCCCCAAGTGGATGTAAAGGTCATCTTCTATTGATCTTGTGGGTTTATGAAGATTTGATTATAACCAGAAAATTCATCCATAAAGGATAATAAAGCATGTCCAATAGTGGAATCCATGATCATATCAATGTTAGGGAAGAAATTTGTCTTTTAAAGAGCCTTTATTCAAGTCTCAAAAATATGTACATATCCTAACATGATTATCGGGTTTGGCCACCACAAAAATGTTTGATATCCAAGGAAAATAATCAATAGGGTGAATAAAACATGCGTCCAAGAGTTTTTCAAGTTCTCCTTTAACATGTAAGGCTATCTTAGGGTTCATCTTTTGTATCTTCTGGTGAATGGGCTTAGCATTTTCAGAAAGAAAAATGTCATGGGTGATGATAATTGGATCTATTCAAGGCATATCAAAATATTTCCAAGCAAATAGTTTAGGAAAGGCATGAAGCAAGGTTGCAAGATCCTCATGCTCATCATCTTGAAGGCACTTCCCAATTTTAATGACTTTATCTTTATCTTGAGTGCATTATACTCAGGAACTTCAAGATCATATGTTTCCATGCTTGTAGGATTATCCCTAATGTCACTGATGGTGGGCTCAAAAATTATCATAGCACAAGAGGCATTTCTCTTGGAGCGAGAAGTCCTATTCGAAGAACCTAACAAGTGTTTCAAATCTTCATCGTCATGAACATAGGTAAATAGGGAAGAATCCACATCAAGGAATTTAGGATGTTTAAGCATGAGGTTGGTTCTCAATATGCATCTTATAGTGTTGATGTTGAAAGAGGGTCATTGATTGGATTTTGTATTCTTAGAAAAGGAAAACCCTAGATCGGTCTTAGTTCCTTGTATATTAGGTTCAATGGGAAGACAAATGCCTTGTTCATACTTGCCACATATTTTACCATTGAAACCTAATTGTTTAACAAGTTCATAACCTCATGCATAAATTATTTCCATTTCCTTTGGGCTAGGGTGTTGTTGATAATCTATCTCATCATTTTTTTTTGTATATGCTACATTTTCTTCCAAAACAGATGAGGTAGATGTGTGGGAATGGTTTTCTTCATGTTGGGTAGAGAGGACAATTGAGTTTTCTTGTGGGTCATCCTCTTTTCATGTGACAATACACTCACCCATAAAGGAAGGAGTAAATTATGAAGATCCCCAATTATCACTAAGTAAATTAAACTTAGGTTTATCTTCTGGTTGACTATTCTTAGAACGGGCAATATTGGAGGTGGGAATTAAGGTGTTGAGAGGACTTGATGTTCCTTTTTCAAGTTGTAAGAAAATATCAAGCTTAGGATCTATGTCAATTTGATAGAATTTTTTTATCATAGACATACTTCATTTAATGATGAAGGGTCAAGGGTATCACATTTATCTCATGTATCCATGGTCTTCCCAAGAGGATATTATAAGAAAGGTCATAGGGCATGACATGAATATGGGCTCACAACATAACCACTTCGACACTAATAGGTAAAGTGATGACACCAAGGGGTTGCTTTGTAACATTGTCAAAACCTTCAATGGATAGGGATCATATTTGATTTGTGATCTATCCACACATAGCCTACCAAGAAGCTCAACACTACACACATTTAGGGCAAAGCCATTGTGAACGAGGGTTGTTTTGATGCCTATGCACTCATACTGGGCTATGATCATAAAGGCTTCATTTGGTTTTCTTAATTCTAAGGGAGGGATCTCATGTTGATAGAAGGTAATATGTTAATTAGTTGTATTCATTTATTGGAGAAGATTTGCGACATCATTAGTATTTGTACTAGGAGAGACCTCTATTCTTTGCAATGTCATTTGAAATATAGAATGATAGTTATGGGAATTTTGAAGAAGATCCCTGGTTGTCACCCACAAAAGGATATAAAAGTAATGGAAAATCCTAACCTGGGAACTGGAAATTCCATCAGGTTACTAACATCTTCTTATGGTCATTCATTTATATTGTCAAACTAGGGAATGTATACTTGAAATGGAGCGGCACTGTATGTACACTAAAAACCAATTTTATCCACAATTTACTAGAAATTAATTCTTGAAAGGAATTCTACTTGTGATGCAGGAACGTAAGGAGAAGTCTTCTCAACTTAAGCATAACTTAATTAAAGAAGAAATCATGACAACTATTACTGAGAAACAAACCATGAACTGGTCTTATGCTATAGGAACAAACACATGGATGGATTCCTTATGCTGCAAGAACAATATAAGGCTAAGTTTGCACTGAAACTTTCTAGAATGAAATTCTAACTAATAAAAAACAAGAAATAAACAACTAACTATAGATACTCACTAAGTGGGGCCCCTTAGCAAGCATCAACCAATTTATGCAAGAATTGAACTCAAAACTTCATCAACTTTTATTCATAAACTTGGAATCATATACATGGTCATTCTGCTTGTAAGAAAACTAACTCAAAACTTTGTTTAGATCATACTAACTCGAACATACTCTATTCTATTCTCTTGTCTCTAATCTAGTATAATATTATCCAATCTAATCTCTCTCTCTCTCTCTCTCTTTATGTTCACTCAGGTAGGAGGAACACTTATTTATAGAAAATCAACTAACTAACTAACTTAACAGAGAAAGATGTGGACATAAATGCTTCCTAATACCAAGGAACAAACTTCTCATAAATGAAAGCATATCTTTTCAACCGATTCAGAGAGAATATAGAATTCCACTCTTCCTAGATTGATGACCATTTAGATTTCCTCCCAAGGACCCAGAGAGAGTCTTCACTAGGATAACTTCCTCGATGTCATACTGGAAATGGGCTTTACTGCAGGGCCGAGATTTTCTACGCATTGACTCATTCATGCTATTTTCAACCACCTATGAAACACATGGCGACAGAGGTGAAAGAAAGCATGCATATAATAACATGATACTTTTTCATTAATCACACACATTAAATCCATCTCATTTATCCAAAAACCACATGCATCATATCAATCAATTGGGAGGTCAAACAGGGCAATGAATATAGACATACATGGATATTAAGCTACAGGAATATAGGAATGCATTGCCATGGGATACTACTTGATTTTAGATAAAAAAATTATAATCAAAGAATTAAAACAACCATTGAAAAAAGAGTAAGGGTATTTAAAAATACATCGATATTCAAATCATGAGCATATTTTTCGCTCATCATTTTCCCCCTACTTATCCTAATTCTGGTCCTCCAACATTAAGCTTTCTAGTTGTTTCTCTAAAATCGGTAGGAGTAGCATGGCCCTGCATTGAAGTTCCAAACTTGTAGTAGAAGCCTCTGTAATTTTTCCATCTTTCATACCTATGAGCTTTTGTATCTTCATTAGCATTTGTAGCCAAAAAAGGGTACAGTGGCCACATCAAAACCGAAGGTCGAAATGTTAATGGCAACCATAATTCAAACCTTTCTTGGAGACCCAGCTGTATATACCTTTCTGACCTTCTAATGGCTGTTCTAAAATTCAGAGGGCTATGAGGCTCAGATTTTCTTAGACCAATAGTCAGTTTCTCCCATCTTGTTTTAATTTTGGAAGATGAAAGCTTCCAAAAAAATATGGTTGGTCTTTAAATTCATCATATACCTACTTCCTGAGATCAAATATTTTTATTCTTGCTACAGGATCATAAAATCCATATGCAACAGTAAACGAAGTTCTCATAACTATTTGAGGATCTGAGCTTTCAAGTCATAGGGGAATAGGTTATTTCCTTTCAGCTTCCTCATAATCCTCTAATTTCTTCCCATAGTTAATTTCCTTAGCCGCCCAAGACATAAGTGACCTTAGATGAATGTCACCAATGTAGAGAAGTGGATTCCATTCTGTTTCAAAGGGGATTAACAAACCATGCAAATAAAATTCAATAAATAATTTCTTAGCTAATTGGGTGCTGTTTGATATGCATCATAAAACTCTTTAGCTGAATGAATGTCAGGGTCCAAATTTTTGAAAATTCTCATCAACTGGAACCACAAAAATTGCTCTTTATGGAACATTGTGTGTACCCTAGGTGGTGGCCTACATTCCATGATTTGTCTAGATACCTTCATCATTTCATTCATTTTATCCTTTATTTCGTGGATTTCTTATTTTTGGCTTTCAATTTATTTTTTAAATTTCTTCTTCTCGTCTTCCCTAAGACTTTGTTGAAGTTCAGTTTTAGCCAAATGGCGGAAACTCAAAGTTTGAAGTGTAACAGGCCTCCAGGTAATTTTAAGATATTCTAAATACTCAATTAGTAATGTTATTTTATAGACAACCAATGCACGACAAGGTTTAGAGGGCAATGGTGTTTCATTGAATACTTCAGTTTGTTCAGGTTGTTCTTCCTCTTGCTGCTTAGGAGGAGATTGTGCTTCCCCTAAAATTTTCTCAATTGCATTAGCCAAATCATTAATACTTGGCAATGCTCCTTTCATCACTACAACCATGTTGTGCTTCCTAAAATTCCTCTGTTTGAGTTTGTAATTCCTTATGAATAACAGAGGAACTATGTGGAACATTCTTAGATACACTCTGAGAATCATCATGACTAAGCTCCTCAGACTCCTCAAAAATGACTATAATTTCTAGTTGGACAGAGGTTGAGGTAATTTTACTCTGTTTCCTTGTTGAAGCTCTCTTAGGCAATGTAGCAGACATAGGAGATTCTTTCGCAACTTTCCTTTTTCTAACTTTCCTAGGGGATTTAGACTCAACGAGAGAGGATGATGATGAAATTGTGGTGGCAACAGGTGTTGCTACAGGGAAAAGCAGGGTAGAACGTTTTCAATTTTGTGTTTGAGGGCTTGTTTCTAGGGTTTGCTTAGCCCTAAATGATTCTCCTACTTTTGTTTTCCCTTTTTCTTTTCTTGTAGCAGACCAATTTTTTACTTGGATAGAGGGCTCAGGTGTGGAGGCTATAGGACTAGGTACTGCTGGAGCAGATGATTCTTGCTCTACTTCCCTACTTGTGGATTCTACTCTCTTTTTCCTGGGTTGTGCAGGGAGTGCTCTAGGAGGTTCTGAAGGTTGCAGTCCTTTTTGGGCAACAAATTCTTGCCAAGAAAGGGGTGATACATCCCTCTGAGAATGCTCAATCAATAATTTAATAAGGGCATGATGGGTGATAGAGTTGTCTTTACCCTTCTAGGTTTCATGGGAACCACGTTCCAAAAGATTTAACAAAAAGTTTGGGACATTGATAGCTAAACCGTGCCTCATATGACTCAAAAGTTTAAAATGATAAGAATGCAAATAGGAAAACCGTCCCTCACAAGTCAAATACTTGATTATGAAGGAGGCATATTCAGAATATGGGTAAGGTAGTGATACCCGTTTGCATCCTTGATTTGAAACCTCTAAGGGTCAATCTGTTGGCAATGTGAATTCTACCCTTGAAGAGATAATGTCCCTTCCTGAAGGAAAGTTCTCTCCTACTGCCGGAAGCCCAGTCACTTCAGCAATCCATTCTTCTATAATGGATACTATTAAACCCCATATTGTAGCCTATCCCTCTGAAAGAGTTCTCAAAAATTCACCTGCGGTTTCCTCATTAAAGGAATTTATCCTCAGAAAATAATTCAGCCATCAACAAATACTGAATGCCTGAACCACTTGAGGATGTTTTGTTAAGGATTCATGAGTTGTTGGCTCATGTCTTACTAGCTGACCACCCATATTCACAAACTGTCTCTGCTAAAATTCCTAAAACTCAACCTCTTCTAAAAATTTGAAAAACACTTTTTCTTTGCTCTACTTCTTTCTTTTCAGCTTGTTACCTTTCTTTACTTACCAAGAATGATATAAAATACAATTGCATGCAATGATTTCTTAGAAACTACTTAAATTAAGCAGTTAACTTGCTGATCAGGGTAAAATCATGCGGTCATTCTTGACAAGTACAAAAAACTATCTTTAACAGACCTGGCAATGGCAAAAAGAAAAAGTTCTGGAACAGATTATCCCTGTCCCCTACTTAAGATTTGGCATGTTTCCACACATGTGTGAAAGGATAGGTGAAGAATAGGTAGTAATGACTGATAGACACATTTTAATCAATGAATAAATGAAATAAATGAATGATGTGATAAATAAAAAGATATTGCGTACCTTGTAATAAATGCTCAAAGATGTTGGGAGATATCACAACATAGCCTGAAATGATTGTAGGAAAATAAACCATAAATGAAGGTGGTATGACTGGATGGGTAACATGGATGGGTGACGTAGAAAAGAAAGATTGAATGAATGAGGGTGATGGATGGTAATGGAGAAAGTGGTTTCCAGAAAAAGAAAACCTTTATTATGGACATGCAACATTATTTTTTCAAGAGATGTTATAGGAAGAAGACCAAAGGCTTTTGCTGCATGAAGATCAGTGGGTGCATCTGAAACAAACTGCTTCATAAATTCTTCTTTGGATGTTGGCTTATGATACAATCAAAGACGGTGTCCAATAACCAGTAGCTTGAATCGGACAGGATCTATTGTAGCCAACTGAACTAAACCATTATCAAACACATTTTATATCTCATAAGGACCAAGCCATCTTGTCATGAGTTTACCTTGATTTTACTTATACCTGGAGTCATAGAGCAGTGCGAAATCATCGACAAAGAAATGTTTAGTTCAAATATTATGGTCATGCCATTTCTTCCTTTGCTACTGGATAGATTCAGTATGCTGCAGGGTAGCTTTCCTTATCTCATCCAATGCATTCATCTTTAGGAGGTGTTCCTTTTGAGCTTCTGAAAGATCAATGTTAAGCTAAAGAGCAGTCCTTAAGGGGTTATGCTCAAACTCTATTGGAAACATGGTATTTTTTCCATAAAGTAACTCAAAAGGGGTAAACTTTGTAGTTGTTTTCCGTGTTGTCCTATAGGCCCAAACTGCTTCTAGAAGATGACTGCTCCAATATTTATTGTGTAACTGTACTATTTTTGTAAGGATTGCCTTTAATTCTTTATTGGTAACCTCTGCCTGACCATTGGCTTGAGGGTAATAGGGGATTGACTTTTTGTGCCTGATCTTGTAATCATTCATCAATGCAGTGATTAAGTTTGATGTAAACTGAGCTCCTTGATCAGTAATAAGTTCCCTTGGGACTCCAAACCGAGTAAAAATCTTCTCATATAGGAACTTAGCAACTTTATTGTCATGGGCATGTGTCATTGCTTTCACTTCCACCCACTTGGTTGCATTATCAATGCAAACCAGAATGTAGGATTTCCCATTGGATGGAGGATGAATAGGGCCAACAAAATCCATGCCCCACTTATCAAAGGGACTAACTACCACTTGCAGATATAGGGGCATTTCATCAGACCTTGTTGGTCTCCCCGTTCGTTGACATTTGTCACATTTTCTAGTGTAGGCTACAACATCCTTGCTAGTGTGGGTCAATAGTACCCTGCATTAAGCACTTTCATTTATGTTATCTTGAATGAAAAGTGCCCACCATATGGCTCATCATGACAAGCATACAAAATTTCATAGGTCTCATCTTCTCTAGCACACCTTCGCATGACTTGGTTAGGTCCTGTATAAAATAAATACTCTGCAATCCATGAAAAGTTAAATTTTTTCTTGATGAACAACTTCTTGTCCTTTGGTGAGAAGTGAGTTGGAATTTTGTTGGTTGCTAAATAATTTGCAATATCTGCATACCATGGAGTTTGAGTAGCAATAGAAAATAGATGTTGATCAGGAAATCTATCATCAATTACCTCAGAGGTGGCAGGTGTAGTTGTTTGAAGTCTTGACAAGAAATCAGTCACCACATTTGCCTTGCCTGGCTTATCAATAACTATGATATCAAATTCCTACAACAATAGGAGCCACCTTGCTAATCTACCAGATATGGCAGGCTTATTCATGAGGTACCTTATTGCTGCATGATTTGTATGAACAAATATTTGGTAACTAGTGACATAATGTCGAAACTTGTTCAGGGCATACACAACTGCTAGCAATTATTTATCTATGATAATATAGTTTAATTTTGGGCCTTGAAGGTTTTTGCTAATAAAATATATGGATGCTCTATGGAATTCTCTTTTTGTCCTAAAACTGCCCCTATGACATAATCAGAAGCATCTATGTGTATATGAAAGGACAGACTCCACTTGGGTCATTGAACAATAGGTGCCTTAGTAGGTAAGTTCTTAAGTTGTAGGAAACATTTGTCATAGGCCTTAGTCTAGTTAAATTACAATCCTTAGTCAGTAAGGCATACAAGGGACTAGCTATTTTGCTGAAATCTTTAATAAATCTTCTATAATATCCAACATGTCCTAAGAAGCTTCTAACATCCTTTTGTTTCATAGGTGTTTGCAAAGTTAGAATGAATTCTATTTTTGGAGGATCAACTTGAATTCCTACTGGAGAGATATGATGGCCTAAAACAATTTCTTCTTGCATCATCATAAAACACTTCTCACTATTTAAAGAAAAATTGTGCTCCTTACATCTTTTCAACACTTTCTCCAATTTTGCTAATGCTTCTTCATAAGTAACTCCATAAGTGGTGAAGTCATCCATGTAGATCTCCATAGAATCATGAGAAATGTCAACAAAAATACTAATTACTACCCTTTGAAATTTTGTAGGTGCGTTACACATGCCAAAAGGTAGGACAAAGTAGGAAAAATTTCCCCATGGATAGGTAAAAGTTGTCTTGTATTGATCCTCAAGGGAAACTTTAATTTGATTATACCCACTATATCCATCCAAAAAGGAGAAATACTTTTTACCAGACAATGAGTCTAGCACTTGATCAACAAATGGAAGTGGAAAGTGATCCTTTTTAGTTGCTATGTTTAGCTCTCTGTATTCTACACAAACTCTCCATTTTCCACCCTTTTTAGGAACGATCACCAAAGGAGATACCCATTGACTATCTGAAATGGGGTATTTAAAACCAGCATCAAGCAATTTTTGGAGCTCATTTTTAACTATTTCCCTGAGTGCTAGGTTTATCCTTCTTTGAGGCTGCCTAATAAGTAAACAATCTTCCTTAATGTAGATCCTATGAGTACAGAGTTAAGGATCTATTCCGTTCATATCCCCATAGTCCCATGCAAAAGCTTTGTGTTGATCTTGCAGCATTGTGACTAGGGCAGTTTGTTGAGATTGAGGCAACTTATTATTGATATTCAGACAGTGGCCTAGAGACAACTCAATTTTCTTGGTGAGATCATTCATGGAGTCTATTGATTAGGGTGGTGTATGTATTTCTTGTGGAAGAAAATGTTGATAAACTACAGGAATTTTGAGTGGCAGACTCTCAGGATTTAGTTGATGCAACAAGCACTGCTGAGGATAGTTATCTAAAATAGATCCATGGCTACTCATATCAGAGTTGGACTGCAAAATTTGTAAAAGTAGGTCATCCTTACTCTAAATTTGGGAAAATGGATTAGTTTTCAGCATCATTAAGTGAGCCAATGTACTGACTTCTTTAGTTTCCTCATCTAAATCTAGCCAAATTGGCTCAGATAAGTCTGGTTGAGGCTGGGCAGGTGGGTATAAAGCCAATTTCTTTGTTGACTGACCATCATAAATTGTTATATCTCCTGAACGACATCCTATAAAAGCATTAGATATGGCTAACCATGGTCTACCTTGGATGAAAGGATATCCTCCAAAATTTTCCTTAGTGGACAATATGGTGAAATTTGATGGGTATTCCCAAGACTCAAGGTTGACAATTATATCTTCTACCATGCCATCAGGTGTTACTATGGAACTATCAGCAAGCTGTAGGATGGTAGGTGTAGACCTAATGGTTAGGATTTCAAATACTCCATAGTGTGCTTGGTCATTACATTGATGGCTACACCAAGGTCAACCAAAACATTCTTTACTATTTAACCATTAATATTTACTTGTATGACAGGACCCCCAGGGTTAGCATATTTTGGCATTAATACCTTCCCTAACATAATATCTCCCAAATTTCCTAGAACATGGATAGTTTGGGGATCCTTTTTCTTTCTTCCAAGTTTCTTCAAACAAGCCTCCTTAATGGTTTTCCCATAAATTAGAATATCTTTAATGGCTTGAAAGAGGGGAATTTGAATGTGTACATTTTTTAGCTGATCCAAAATATCAAAGGTAGGCTTTTCCATAGACTTGGGTGCAGTGACTTGCAATCTTTGAGGAAAAGGTGGTTTGGCTTGATGTTGCAGGACAGGCTCCTTAGAGACAGTATCTGATATAGGTGTATGTTCTGCAGGACCAATAAGTTGTTCAAAGGCAGGGTTTGGAATCTCAATAATTACTGGCGATTGTGGAGCAGGTAGAGTGCTTCCAAACCTGAGATGGATATCATTAATATTCAGTGCATAGGCTAGATACTGATTGGCTTCTGCAAAATACATAGGCTGTTGTTGCTTCTTTTTATTATTAGGATTTGGCAATGGTTGAGCAAGCATAGGTGTTTGTTTTGGAGGGCCAGTATTTGTTGCAGGTGCCACAGGAGGTGGCATGAGGGTCGAAGGTTGTGGTTGTTGAAGCTGCAAGAATCTAGGGGATTGGCTCTGCCATTGTTGAGAACCTCTCCATTCAGGATTCTGCTACTAGTTACCTTGGGGTGGAGTCCATTGTCCTTGTGGCTTCTACCAACCTCCTTGAGTAGATTGTCATTGAGGACTCTGATAGCTAGGCTAGTGTGGTTGAGAGGTATTCCAAGGTGGTGATGGGCCATATGTAGGTTGTCATTGGTTATTGTAATTAGAGTAAGGATTACCAAAATTCAAAGGATCTTGAGGCATATCTTGTCTTTGAGCCCATGGGCGCCTTTGTGCAACATAGAATACATGGTCATCATCACCCTCTACTGCCTTAAAATTAGTAGGTAATTGCTTAGCCTATAGGTTAGCCACCATCTTACATCTGCAGTCACACTTTTTCTATCAGCAATGTGGATAGAACTTGGCCAAGATTGCTTCATCTTCCTCATGTTTCTTTATGGCTCGCATAGTATCCAACTGTGTAGCCATATTGTTTATGATATATTGCTTGAAATTAGATAGAAATTTGAGATCTCCATCTGTGAAACTCCATTATTAGAAGACTTTCCCACTGTAGCCTTATGACCTCTACCCTTCTTGACATTTTCTTGAGAGTAGTTGCGACATATGGTCTTAATATCATCCCAAGGCACATGGGTTATATCTCCTCCTCCCATCATATTTAGGGCATCAATACAGGAATCATTGATTCCCCTTATAAAAAGTAGTTTTTGAGATTCTTCATTGAGAGTATGGTCTGAATTATTTCTTAGGGAAAACAGGAACCTTGAGATATAGTCTTCCAGACTTTCATCCTCCTTTTTCTTAATTTGAAATATATCATCACCCTTACTACCACTCTTACAATATTCCTTGTATTTCTCAAGAAATTTTGTGTGCATGACTGCCCAACTATCGACAATATCCCTTCCCAAACTCACAAATCATTTAAGAGCTCCCTCCTTAAAAGTAGTAGGAAACAAATTTAGCTTGTGAGCATCTGAAGTGTAATCATAGCTTTGACAAAGGATGTCAAACTCAAATAAGAAATTTTTTGGGTCCTCTATAACGAGTCCATAGAACTTGGGAAGTAATGAAGAAGGAATATTTTTGAGGTTGTCATTATCTTGCTAGGCTATGATAGGGAATTCAAAAGTAGGAGGTCAATTAGGTGGATTTTGTGCCATATTTTCTTGATAGAGTATTAAAGCAAATGGATTTTCTTGAGGTTCTTCATTAGCTAGGTCAAAGGGAAATTCAACAAGCAGGTCTTCAGCAAATGGATTGATATCTTGGTCTCCTCCTTCCTCAAATAGATTATAAGTTGGTTCAAAATCGTTATTAGTGAATGAAAGGTTTGAGAGGAATCTTCCTAGAGCGTCTCTTCTTCAATGCATGTGATGGACTTAACTGAAAATTGAAATATTTTTAAAATTCTTGAATGATCACACTAACTACTGCTAACAATGACTATGATAGGTTCTTAGCTTGACACCATCCTCGACAACGACACCAAAAATGGTTGGCGCCCACAAAAGGATATAAAAGTCATGGAAAATCCTAACCTGGGAATTGGAAATTCCATCAGGTTACTAACATCTTCTTATGGTTGTTGATTTACATTGTCAAACCAGGGAACGTATACTTGAAATGGAGTGGCATTGTATGTGCACTAAGAACCTATTTCAGCCACAATTTACTAGAAATAAATGCTTGAAAGGAATTCTACTTATGATGTAGGAACATAAGGAAAATTCTTCTCAACTTAAGCATAACTTAATTAAAGCATAAATCATGAAAACTATTACTGAGAAACAAACCATGAACTGGTCTTATGCTGTAGAAACAAACACAGAGATGAATTCCTTATGTTGTAGGAACAAAATAAGACTGAGTTTGCACTGAAACTTTCTGGAATGAAATTCTAACTGATAAATAAAAGGAAATAAATAACTAACTATAGATACTCACTAAGTGGGCCCCCTTAGCAATCATCAACCAATTTATGCAAGAATTGAACTCAAAACTTCATCAACTTTTATTCATAAAGTTGGAATCATATACATGACCATTCTTCTTGTAAGAAAACTAACTCAAAACTCTGTTTCTCATACTAACTCAAACATACTCTGTTTTGTTCTCTTGTCTCTAATCTAGTCTAACATTATCCAATCTAATCTCTCTCTTTGTTCACTCTTGCAGGAGGAACACTTATATATAGAAAATAAACTAACTAACTAACTTAACAGAGAAAGATGTGGACATAAATGCTTCCTAATACCAAGAACCAAAATTCTCATAAATGAAAGCATATATGTTCAACCGATTCAGAGAGAATCTAGCATTACACTCTTCGTAGATTGATGAACATTTAGATTTCCTCCCAATGACCCAGAGAGAGTCTTTGCTGGAAAAACTTCCTCGATGTCATGTTGGAAATGGACTTTACTACAGGGCCGAGATTTGTTGCACATTGACTCGTTCGTGCTATTTTCAACAACCTATGAAACACATGGTGATAGAGGCAAAAGAAAACATGCATATAATAACATGATACACATTCATTAATCACTCACATTAAATCTATCTCATTTATCCAAAAACCACATGCATCATATTATTCAATTGGGAGGTCAAACATGGCAATGAATATAGACGTACAAAGATATTAAGCTGTAGGAATATAGGAATGCATTGCTATAGGATACTACCCAATTTTAGATAGAAAAATATAACCAAAGAGTTAAAACAACCACTAACAAAAGAGTAAGGGTATTTAAAAATACATCGATATTCAAATTATGAGCATATTTTGGGCTCATCAATCCCAAAGGGATATATTAGTTGGAGTGTTCTTAAGTTGTTCAATCAAATCATACTCCCTAAGTTTTGAGTTTAAACAAGGTGCTACGGGTAAGATGGGGTTGGGAAATGGTAAGGAGGTTGAGGGAGTTGGTTGGGGATGTGGGTTATTTTGATTATAATGGGTATGGGCAACATTATTGGATTTAGGGAGAAAGAGGGTAAATTCTGGTTGAGATGGGGTTTGGGGTTTATGAGAGGGTGGGTATAAGATAAGTTGAGTTTGGATGATATTGACATATTTTGTTTGATGTTGTTCACAAAAAAACTTAGTGGATCAGTTAGGTGAAATAAAATCTTGAAGAAGTTCATCTAACATACCCATATCATCACAACTAAAAGTTTTGAGTTGATCATCACAAATCTTAGTGGATGAGATTATTGAGAGGAATCCTTGTAGAGCTTTATCTAACTAATCCAAGTCATCACTACTAAATGGTTTGGATGATATATTTTTCCTATAGTGGAGAAGTGTGTGCATCATGCCATGTGATGTTTCTATAGTTTTATTTTCATGTTCCAATGAATTTGATTTGAAAGAACTAGGAACTAATGCTGCAAATGAAACTTGTAACGATATAATGCTATTCAAAAATACCATTTTAATATAATGATAACCATATAACAAAGAATAAAAAAACTGAAACAAAGCATAAACTGAAAGAAATAGAAAATTTAGAATCTAGAAAGAAAATTTAGAAATTGCTGATGCAAAATGTGTACTGGGACTAGGTTGCCCAAGGTGGTGACCTAGTCCTAGTATGGGTATTTAAAAGTTTTTTTTGTGTTCTTTTATGAAAAATGTAGTGTTCTAAAATATAAGATGCAACACTTTATGGTATGTGCAAAATTTCTCCAATATGCATGAAATGAATGCAAAAAAGAGTCATTTTGACTAAGAGGAGAGTATGAAACCCTAGGATGTCTTTTTAACAATGCAACATTCAATGCAATGCTACAGAAAGAGTTCCTAGGATGCAAATCCAAACTAAATCAGAAGCAAGATATGTCTAAAGGCAGGTTCACCAAAATGAACCACAAAATTTTTTCTTCGGGTAAAGGAAGGGGTCCCCTACAACTTTCTAGGGTTTTCACCTAGAAGGAAGGGGATATCCCTTTTGTGGGAGCATAAATCTTGTGTTTCATTCAATGCTAGGGAGTGAATATGTGTTGAATCTACTTGTGATGAAATGTGCTAAGTGCTAAAATCTTGTAAATGAAGCTAACTATTGCATGCAATCTAATAAAACTTTATGTTGCTGGAAATCACATGATGTAATACAACTGCAGACATCTAAATTTGACCACTTATATATAGTCAAATTTATCCCTTTTGGTCTAAATATCCTCCTACCAACATTAATTAAGTCATTTTAATATTATTTAATTAATACCTTTAAATCCCTAAGGTATTTAATTTAATTAAATAATTTACCATCTATCCTTTCTATCCCATAAATTAAATAAATAATTTTTATTTATTTAATTTACTCCCTCAAATGTCACATCCTCCATTACTTTTTATTAATCCTAACTCATCTCCTAACCCCTTCATTAGGGATGCACACATCCATAATCCATGATTAGGATGTGTCACATCCTACAACTTTTGCAAGTTGGCTCATAATCATCATTAACCACCTAACTCTCTTCTAATCCTTCATCAACTAGTCTAATCAACCCCCTTTAGTCAAATTTCCCCATCCCCCAAGGAATTTTTAATTCCTTTTCTCTTTCCAAGGAATATTTAGTTCCTTTTATCATCCCCATGCATATTAAAAAGGAATTTTTAATTCCTTTAGTCAACCCTTTGATCCCAACCATTGATCCTCTCCCAAGAATGAATCTTGGCCATTGATTCATCTCCCTTCTTGCTAATGACTAAAAAACTTGGCCATTTTTTCATTTAAGAAACATATTCATTCACTCTCAAGCATTTTCTATCAGATTCAACCACATTCATCATCTCAATCTCTAAAGCCTTGAATCACCATAGACATCCTTGCATCCAAATGAAGCTACAACAAACTGTTATTCTGTCAAGATCGGTCTAGGAGTAGACATATAAAATGATTAAAAAAGGCCAATCAACTGATCAACTTGGACAAGGTATAACACTCTTTTTGTCTTTTATTTTCTTCAATTTCAACTTAGGGCAATCTTCAGGTGTTGTTGTGTTTCTTTTGGCTTGCATTTCATTTCTGTTTTGCACTTTAGGCTAGGGGATTTTCACTGCACACATTTTTGGCATGCTCGATGGGACCCACGTCACGGGTCTATACTTTTACATTTTTATTGCTTGAGTTTTGCAAGTTCAAAATTTACATGTAGAGGTGAAACTCCCCTAATGGGTGAATTTTCTCTAGGGGTGAATTTTCTCACCCAAAAAGGCGAACATGCATCCAGAGCCAAAATTTCTCCTCACAAGTGTGAATTTTCTCCCAAGAAAATTCGCCCATCCCCATTGCAAATTCACCCATCACCCCAGAATGACCAAATTCACTTCTTCGACCAAATTTTCTATGAAGAAAATTTTCCCATCCACATAGAATGACCAAATTCGCTCCCCCAAACGACCAAATTTGCTTCTTTGACCAAATTTTCTCTGAAGCAATTTCGCCCATCCATATAGAATAACCAAATTCGCTCCCCTAGACGACCAAATTCACTTCTTTGACCAAATTTTATCTGAAGAAAATTCATCCATCCATACAGAACAATGAAATTTGCTCCCCTAGATGACCAAATTTGCTTCTTTGAACAAATTTTCTTTGAATAAAATTCACCCATCCATATAGAACAACCAAATTTGATCCCCTGGATGACCCAATTCGATTCTTTGACCAAATTTGCTCTGAAGAAAATTCACCCATCCATACGGAACGACCAAATTTGCTCCCTCAGATAACCAAATTTGCTTCTTCGACCAAATTTTCTCTGAAGAAAATTTTCCCATCCATATTGAATGACAAAATTTGCTTCCTCAACAAAATTGTCTCTCAAGAAAATTTTCCCATCCTCTTGGAATGACCATATTTTCTTAGAAGAACAACTAAATTTTCTCTTGATAGGGGAAAATTTTCTTATCCAAACAAGCAAATTTTCTTCACACAAAGGTGGATCTAAAGTAAATCCTAGACTTGCTTTTTTAGTTTTCAATATCATTTGGTTTCAATTTCGCATAATAATCTGCTAACTCATCTATTTGTTAGTGTGTCTGGTTTCGCTAACAACTTGTGTATCCATTTCTCATCCATTGAAGACCATTGGTGGCAAACTAATAATGCATTTTATATCGAACGATCTATCTAAGAATAGTTTGTTTGTTTGTTTGTTTGTTGTTTTTCATACTAGCTAGACACACGTAGCTTTAATTAAAGGGTCAATTAACTTGTTTGTTGTGCTTGTGAGTGGACTGTTGATGTATCCAATCCCCTTGCACTACTTAGTGATCCTGGGTGATGAGAAATCATAGTTCATTCTAGTCTAGTCATGATTACCTAGGAGGTCCTAGTTCATCGAAGCTCTCCCTTTGCGCTATGTGTGAACCTAGGGGCGAACCAAAACATCTAGTGTCTTTTTCCTTTAGTGGGACTTGCTTGGGATTTCATCACCCGGGAGACGATCCTAACCATGTATTACAAGCGAGGTATATAAAAGAGGGAGAGTTAAACTTGTACCTCAATCTAGTCATGTTGTGTCTAGCGAAGCATCAAAGCTAGGCTAATACTTAGATAACATGTGCAGATTTGGTCTAATTTTTTAGTACCTCGGTGGGGCTCTAGACTCATTTTTGTGATGGGTTTATGTTCATGGTTGTGCCCTACATACCATGCATATATTAGGGACTCACGAGATAGCCTTGTTCAACCTAGATAGAGACCCTTATCACTAATTCTAGGTTTGTGTTGCCTGGAGTGCCTTCATTATGTGATACCAGTGTTTTTCTTTCAGTTGAGTCAATATTTCCTTCTATCTATTGTTCATTGTGTTTTATGACCTTTTCCACAGTTAGTCCCTTCCTTTAGAGGCAAATTTTTCCCTTATAGAGGCGAATTTGCTTGTTAGTCACTTCCTTAGGCGACCTTGTTTTCACCCGTTCTTTGGAAGAGGTGATTCTATCCTTCCCTTAGGTGATTCTATGAGTCCCCCATCCATAAAATTCACCCATTTACCTTTTCATAGGTGAGTTTTCTTACTTGTTGGGCGAACTTGATTTCTTGTTGGGCGAATTTCCCAGGTTGTTGGGAAAATTTTCTCTTCATAGGGGCAATTTTAATTTCACCTTCCAGTCCTATCAGTTGTTCCCTTCATCAAATTATCATGTTTGTGGTACATAGGTAAATTATCTCATTAATTAGGCGAATTTTCTAGGTATGTTTTGGTGTTTATTTTGTCATTTTCTATCCCATTTCAGTCCTGTCCACTATCTTGCTCATAAAATCCACCCATCCCTTGTTCATAGGAAAATTTCCTCATTAATTGGGTGAATTTGTTAGTATAGGGGCGAATTTGCCTCTTATTCTCCATTTGAGACCTCGTTCGGGTCCGTTTTGGTGTCGGTTTGACCGTTTTCTATCTTGTGTCAATCCTATCCACTTTCCTGATCATCAAACTCTCCCATACAATGTTAATATGTTAATTTTATCACTAATTGGGAGAATTTTCTTAGTATAGGGGTGAATTTTCCTCTTATTCTCGATTTGGGACATCGTTCAGGTCCGTTTTGGTGTCTATTTGGTCATTTTCTATCCTGTTTTAGTTCTATCCACTATCTTTCTCATCAAGTTCAGCCATCCCATATACATAGGAAACATTTCTCATTGTATGGGAAAATTTTCTTAGTACAAGGGTGAACTTGCCTCTTTTGTTCCATTTGGGACCTTGTTCGGGTCTGTTTTGGTGTCTGTTTGGTCATTTTATGTCTCATTCTTTGTTTGAGTCCCCATTCAGACCCCTTTTGGTGAATCCATTGGTCTATTGGTGGTATTATCCTCCATATGATTCTCCATCTAGATCTATTTAGGAAAATCCATTCATCCATTTTGCTATCTCGTTCTTCGTTCGAGGCCATGTTTGGGTCTATTTTGGTGTTTGTTTATCCATTTTCCATCCCATTCATCATCATAGTCCTCATTAAAATCTATTTGGGGGAGGTTTTCATCCTGCTAGGTGATCCTCATAGTCTCATCTACCTATTCTTTTGTGTCTATAGCTATTTGTGTGAGTTTTCTTGCTTGGGCGAGTTTTCCACCTTCTTGGGTGAATTTCCCTAGCAAAGGTGAAATTTTTCTTAGTACAGGGGAAAATTTTCTTAGTACAGGGGCTAATTTTCCTCTTGATCTCCATTTGGGACCCTATTTGGGTTTGTTTTCATGCCTATTTGATCTTTTTTTATTTTGTTCTCCATTCAAGTCCTTATTCAAATCCCATTGGGCGAATCTGTTTGTTTGTTCATGGTCCTATCCTCCATTGGAGTCTTTTTCTAGATTTTTTTAGGCAAATCCTTTCATCCATTTTGCTATCCCATTCTCCTTTTGAGTCCCTCTCCGAGTCCATTTCAACATTTTTTCTTCCTCCTGCTCAATAAATTCTCCCATCCCCTTGTCATAGGAAAATTTTCCACCTTGTTGGGTGAATTTTCTTATTACAGGGGTGACCTTGCCTCCTATTTAGGTCTTCTCTTCATTTGAGGCCCCATTCGGGTCCATTTGGGTGTTTGTTTGGTTTTTTTCTATCTCGTTCTTTGTCTGAGTCCCCGTTTGGATCCATTTAGGTGAATTTGGTTATCCTTTGGTGGTCCTATCCTTTGTCCAAGTCTCCATTCAAATCTTTTTAGTCAAATTAGTTCATTTGTTTTACCATCCCATTGTTCTTTTGGGTCCCTGTTTGGGTCCATTTTAGTGTTCATTCTCTTTCCTTCTCAAAAAAATTTCCCATCCCCTTGTCATAGGAAACTTTTCCACCTTTTTGGGTGAATTTTCTTGTTATAGGGGTGACCTTGTGGTGCCGGAGCACCCCAAAGTCAATCATCTAGGAGGGTAATCAGTAGGTCAAGACCTAATAACTTGTTTAGTTAACATTTAGCAAATCCCTTCCAATCCTTGGAATTGTGCCTTAGAGGCATTTGAAGACTTTTTTTATATTCATAAGGTCATGATTGATCATTTTCTAGATTGGAGTTTGGCTACAAATATGTTTGTTGACCTTGTAGACCTCCCTAGGTGATAGTTTGTTTTACAATTTTGGAAATAAGGCTTATGCAAAGCCACAACCAGCCATGGAACAGTTGGGGTTTGAGCCTAATTGAATTGGAGAGTCTATTTAAAGTGTGCCTCGACCTGTGTGAAAGGTTGGAAGGCATTGATAACTTTTATAATTTGAATTTTAATGAATGCTAAGAGAGGATAGTGAGAAGATGGAGTAATTTCCTGTGTTTTGTTTTGAACTTGTTTGTTGTAGGAGTAAACATGGAATTGTGAATACTATAGAAAATAGTGTAATTGCTTTCCAAGCTTTGTGCGGGATAGTAGATAACTATTGTGTGCATTTCAAGGATTTTGTTGTAGTTAGTTTGGTTTTGTTTTTAGTTTACTGTTTTGACTGGCAGACTGTAGTTGATGGAGTCCTAATTACTTTCTATTGATGGTGTTTTTATGCACTTTACAACACAGGTAATACGTAGGTGTATTACCTCTCTTGAAAGACAATCTTCCACAATCAAATTGCAGAACACTATCCCAAGGTCTTTCGGATGTCAGGTCTTGATAGTGCTTGGAATATTTTAGTTGTTTATGTAATTTTCTAGAATCACAAGGTGGCCTTACATGGTTGAAGCTGTAGGGGAATTGAGTTGATAAATAGAGTTCTAGAGGTCTGGAATTGATATGCTTTGCTGTAGGCTCAGGCAACAATCTTAGACTCCATTATTTCGTTGGATTTGGCTTTACAATGTGCAATGAACCTTGGCACAAGTTGCTTCTAAAAAAAAGAAAAAAAAGAGAAGGGCAAGGAAGAAAGATGTTTCCCAGACCTGCAACTACTGATGAACAGTGATCATGGAGGTTTCTATTGTGGACAGTTTCCTTAAACGGTATTTCACTTAATCATAATTCTCACAATATCATGAAATCTATGCTATCTTCTAGGAACTGTAGATGTTCATCATTCATTCATTATGGAAACATGAATAAAGATAAATTTTAATGAGCAGCAATGGAATCAAAGTCCAAACTAACTTTGCATAGTCATCTACCTTTAGCAAATGACCAAAAGTATGGACAAGGAAAGCATACACACAACAATTATCTCCAAAACAAGAAATATCATACTAATCTACCAAGTCTAATCTGAAGATGCTAGAACAACAAAGTAACTTAGAGTAAAACTATAACTAAGAGGGAGAGGAATCATGAAACATATTGAGAAACCTAGAAAATACACCAGAAAATGACTGCATTTGCCATTTATAATTTATGTAGCATGCCTTTACAACAACTCAACTCTCCTAAAATGAGAGGAGGAGAGCCCTATTTATAGTTTTCAAAAAAAAAAAGGAGTGGCCAAGATTCATTTTACATTAGGGTTTCACCTACCCCCAAATATATTACATTTATATATACTTTCTTGTCTCTTCCCTATTTTGTCATCTAGTGAGAGCACTGTAGCAAATTTGTGTTTTAGCCATTTGCCCTTTGCTGTAGCTATTCTTCAAGAAACTGTTCGTCGATGAATGGGTTGCCCTCTTGCTTCTTCAATGTGACATACTCCATGAAACTCAGGATCAGAGACTGAAACTTCTCCACCTCTAGGATGTCAGCCTTCAAGATTTGGTAACTCCATTCCTGGGAATTGCTGCCAAGCTTCTCCCAGTCTGCCTTATACTTAGCATCATTCTCTTTGCAAACTTCTGATTGTGCGAAGGCTTAGGCTGCAAAACACATGAACTCAGTGGTGATTTTGGCGGACATCCCATCTTCCATAATCTTCAAGAAGTGGGGCTTGATGTTCTCGAGATTGATCTCGACCGCGAGCACTTCGTATCCCGTCATCAGTTTGAGATACTGAGTACACTCCTCCCTGGACTCCCTTGCCCATTCAATGTCAGGCACTATCCATTCCAAAATCTGCTCCAGCCTTCTCTTTCGGTGGTTATAATCTTGTTTCTAGGTATCCACTAGCCAGTGGTTGTCATCCTTGAAGGCAAGGTCCTTCTCCTAGATATCACTAAACAGTGTGAGAATGGCCTCAATCTTCGGGTACACTGTATCGTACTTCCTAGGGAACTTCTCACAGATCTGCCTTGTGTCCTCAAGAGTTTTCTAAACCTCTAGGAACCTATTTTCTACCCGAATAGCCACATTGATACCTATGTTCCCTATGTCCAAAACCTGTCGGAACTAATTTTCTGTGGTTTTTTCCAAGTTCCGCCTCTTTTCTAGTTTTTCAATTTGTTCTCTGGACAACAACTAAGGTGGGGCCGATGATGTTGTCAGTTGATCATCCAGAGATGACCACTATTGAATATAAGTTGTTAGGTCGGCCACTTGCTCCTTTAATTACTCCTTGGAGATCTTATCCTGCTCGATAAGGTGCACTATTATGGCGACCGACTCTTGGAGATGCTCAACCTTCTGCTCCCTTGTGGCCATTCCCAGATCGATGGTGGAGACGTTATAAGTTATGCCCTGTTCCCCAACCATCAGCATTGCTATTTGCATTGCTCTTGATCCCAAGGCATCCATGGTTATCTTCGATCTGACCCTCGACTTCTTCTCTTTTCTGGTGCTTATCTGTGCTCTAGCCATGATGGATTCTAGCCTTGCCTTGGGATCCTTTGACGCGAGAGTCTTTTGTTTGAGCTACCTTTGCAGCCAATCAGGCATTTGAGGCTCTTCCCTTGGCAGAATGCTTTGCGTCTTGCTATCCTCCTTTTCGAGTTCAACAGTACTGACAACCAAAGCTTCTCATTTGTTCCCCTGTCTTCTTTTCCTAATCAAAAACTTGCTCGAATGTCTCATGTTTAGCTAGGGACTTAGTATGTTGCTGCTCCTTGGGTGAATCCTTCTTCTCAGAATTCTCCTCCTTGTTTAAAGTATCTTGATGGTCCTCAGGGCTCTTCACCTATTTGCTCTCTTGGAGGAAAGTTTACTCACCATGCTCTGGAGTCTGGCCATGTTCCTCGGTTGGAGATCTGTTACCTTCTATCTCTGGGGCAGCAATCTCCTCCTCTTGTGCAAGCCGGTCCTCAGCCTCCTTGTCCTCAATTTCTTTGAGTTTTTTGCCCCATTGGCATTGAGCTCAGGGTCATTCGACTCTCAGATCAATTTAGCATCAAGGTCTTCACTGCCCTCACTACCCTCACTTGAAGATTCATAGGCCACCTTATCAATTTTTTGATGCTCGAACAAGGGGTGTTCATGATATTCAAACTCTTCATCTTTCGATGCCTTCTTAGCCTCAAGTTGTTTTCGTTCATGCTCATCTGATATCTGCATGGTCGCCTTCATCTTTGATGATTCAGTAGAGGGGGATGCCATTGGAGTGGAGGCCATAGCCTGAGCTATCGCAGCCTAGACTATTGGATTGGTGAGCATCCCCGAAAGCTCAGAAGGCACATTCTGCATATACTTCACTAAAGACTCTAGAAGGCTTGGGGCTGGCATTGTGGCAGTAGAAATGGAAGGAAGGGAAGGAGACATGGAGGGAGAGGTCATAGGAGAGGTGGCGATGGATGATGAATCCATGGGAATGACCTGCGATATTGGAGGTGACTGAGCAAGGTGGACGGAGATATCCACCGCAGGTGGGGAGGAAGCAGAAGCTAGAATTGAAGCAAGTGTGGTGGCGATGGTGATTATAATGGGTGGAGATCCAAACGAGCTAGATCTTTTGCTTGCAATTCTGAGGGGCGAACCCTTAGGCATCACCATTGTCTCCGTGCCTCCTATTGTTTTTCTTTTCTTCTTAGAGGGCTCTGGCTCAAAAGACTTACAGGCATAGACTTTTGGTTTGGGCAATTGTTGGTTAGCCTCTTTTCTTTTCTTGGTCTTCAGAGGTGGTGGGATTTTAGATGTCTCCCTAGTCGCAGTGGTAGCCTCCCCACCCTCGGAGCCACTTGGATCACTTACATGTTCACTTGCAATCTCAGTGTATGTCAGGATGACCCCTTGTTGTTTCAACTAGGCCACCTTCTCATCGATCCACGCTTTCATTCGAGCTTCAACAAACCTGGTGAGCACACTAATATCATCAAGCTCTAGTGTATCCTAGTTGATAGTGGGCAGCGGTAGGTTGGAAACTATATCGTAAACTAGATCCACAATTACCTCCTCATCCTCCTCGAGCTGATTAGGAACCGGGCATAAGTTCACCCTTCATACATGGATGATGGTCATGCACATAAATATCACAACCGTACCTCAAGATCATCCCTGCAGTTGGCCCAGAATTCCTCAATGTTGTGAAGGTGGGCATATCCGCTCCCCAGTGCCTTTCTGACATGGCCATAGGGATCCATCCGGGCCTTGCTGTATATTGTTCAAAATTATATTCTACCAACTCCCTTTCTGAGTATCCTGTGCACTGGGCAGTGCGGACCTTATACATCCCCTATCCAAGGTTCATGGGGTAGATAGGGCCTGCCAGATGCTTTTCACTTAGGACATTGTGAATGTGTCGTAGCTACCGAGTCAATTCCAAGAGAATGATCTCGTCATTTGGGTACCGGGGCATCTTTTTTGGTTTATCTGAGAAGCCTTCGGCACAGATGTAGGTGAACCTTGGGAACTGGATGTACTAGAAGGCATATTGTCTGAGGAGGACCTTGGCACTGTGGGACATCCTTCTATGAAATTCTCCTCCCATTGACTGGATGACATGGAAATGAATGCATCATTCATGCTACAGTTGTTCCTTTTGAAATTCCTAAAGTGCAACTAAGGGTACTTGTCATAAGGTTTGAGTTCTAGCCCTGATGGATCACTAGGTATCATAGTCAATCCGTGATAATGTCGCTGATTGGTGAGGGAATATACCAAGTAAGAGGTCATGAAGAATTTATTAGTTTTCTTCACAGTGGTAAACTGCTCGTGGAAGTAGTCATTGATGATTTTTCCCCAATAGAAGGAAGTACCCTTACCTCAGAGAATATGTTCTATGAAGTAGAACATCCACTCTTGAAAGAAAATCATGCTGGGAAGGCCCATGACTTGGCTCAGTAGAGTTACTAGGTCATGGTAGTCTTCATGGAAATCGTTGCGGTAGAGCTCCTGAGGGAGCTTCCCAGCGCTAGCCCGTTTGTCCTTCAACCAGCACTGGTTGATGAGCCTTTTACAATCCAATAGGTCCTATTCCCACACCTCTTTACAGTCTTCCATGGTGGGGACTTCCATGCTCTCAAAGGCAGGAATGTGGAAGGTCTTTGTAATACTTGACAGAGACATATCTACAAGGATATTCCCCTCATGATCCACAATTCTTCTGGTATCAGACTGGTATGCCTCTACACATGCCATTACTAGCTCCGGTACCACTAGGGCCGGCAGGAAACCTACAGCCTTAGCAAGTCCACTGCTCTTTATCAACTTGGCATTTGCTATCTTTGGGTTCATTCTAACCCTCTGTGTGAACTCATCAACATCGACCTGATCGATGTTGGTATTTGAGACGTCCCTCCAAAGGGTAGTGATCTTAGATTGGATAGGGACCCCTTGGAATTTGTATTTCATCAGGTCTTTACCTTCCTTGCCCCTTGGTGGCTTGGCTGTTCCTTTTCCCTTTTTTGAAGCATCGGAAGTCTCTGGACTGGATTCCATAAATCCTGCACAACAAACGAGAATTAGTAATGATGAATTTGAAAAGAGGGCCATCGACAAATCCCTGCATGTCAAGATTTGTTCGACAATCACATTCATATTTAATAATCACGGAAGCAAGATATTCCATCATTAGAGGTCAGTGCAAACAATCTAGAGTTCCTGGGCCGAAAATCCCTTGGCACAATGCTGCTTGAAAGGGAAAAATGAGAATGGAATTCCCATATGCATTTCCCAAAGTTGGATTTGAAGATTTGAGGTTGGAAATGGAAGAAAACCAAACTCTAGAAAGTGGGTCAAAATCCATTTTGGATTTGGAGGTTCAGGAATCATCTGCAGGGAAGCCAATTGAAACGGCGCAGAGGAGACGAAATTCTGGGTGACGGAATCCGGATCCCAGATTGCCGTCACCGCGAAATGGCTAGGAGTCGGCCATGCGAAATGGCTAAATGGAAGAGGAAATCCAGGGAAGGAAACCTGATAAGAAGTTTCCAGAAGCAATCTGAGGGTTTGGGACAACCGGATGGCTAACAAGGCACTGGGACCCAGAGGTCGGGAAGACTCTCGAGTGGGGCCATTTGGAAGAGTGGAAGATGAACTGAATTCCGAGAAGGGAATTCTGGCGACATGAATCTGAAAGAAGATCGGAGAGAAAAAGACCAAAGGCATGGGGCTCCGGCAGACAGTGGATCGGGGTCCGGGATCCGGGAAGATGATCGGACTGGGCCGTTTGAAATGGTGAAAATGCAAAGGAATCTCGGTAAAGGAATCCTAGAGGTGGAAGTCCGAGGGGAAGAAAATGGTAAGGGTTTCAACCGGGAGATGGAAGATTTTGCAGCCGGGAAATGAAATCTGGGAAGACGCAAGGTGGAAGCCATTTGAAATGGCAAAATGGGGACGGAGTCCCGGGGACAAAATTTTGAAAACAGAATTTCGAGGACGGATTTGAAGAGAATTGGGAAGTTTGAATTTAGACGGAATTGGAGGGTCCGGGATCTGAGGGTCGGAAAGACACTCGAACGGGGCCATTTGGAATGATGGGGACACCATGGAATCTCGGGAAGGGAATTCCGGAGATATAAATCCAAAGAAGGGAAAAAGAGGCCACGGAGGGGGATGGACGGCCATAGGAAGACCTGGCCCCGGAAGGCACCAGCGTCGTTACGAAGAAAAGCCGTTACGCGGAAAGGTTTTAGATCAAAATTTGGACGATTTAACAGTGGATTTCCGAATTTCTAAAACATGGGTTATGTGCGGAGGGGGAAAATTTATCTAGTTTGGGCTTTATTTTGCATTCTACCCCGAAGGAAATCCGAAAATTCACAAAATAAAAAATGAGGGCGTGCGGATGGAAAACCTACCTCAAAAATCTGAAGAAAAAACTACCGGATGCATGGAGGTCATCGGGAAAACACCTCAAAATCCGACAGTAGGAAAACCAGATTCGCTAGGAGCTCTTCAATCTTTCTCTATTACTCGAGCCTTTGATAATGACAGCCGAAAAAGTCAATTTTATAGCAAAAGACAACCATTAATGCAGCATTAACTCCTCCGTAAGATTGCAGGTTTGGTTGGTGGATTTGGAAATGCAGGGGTAGTGGGAGGTCCAAAGTTCGGGGTCCGAAAAGTCGTCTTGGGACCGCTGTTCCAAAATAGTGAAGGTTGACAAGAAAGCCAGCAGAGGAAGCCCGGCAGAGGCAATCCGGCAAGGGAAACCCAGAAGGGGAAACCTGGCAGAGGAATTCCAACGGAGGCAATCTGGAAGGGGAAACCTAGAAATTGCCACAGATGCCAGAATTTGAACAAGGAAAACCTGGATAGCTCGAGACTTAAAATATGGCATTGGGGAATGTGCTACCAATAGTTTTGGGAACAAAAATGGGGTACTTAAAATGAGGTGAAACAAAAGGAACCAAAAAAAGGAAAAAAGGAAAAGAGGGTCCCTGTTCCAAATGGGGCGTGTGTGCAAAAGGCACAACTCTTTGCCCACTGTACCTAAGTATGGGCCCTTGGGAAATGTAGTTAGGCTCCATTTTTGTACATAAACTAGAATTAGGAGTGGTCAGGAGTGATAGGAGCACGATGAAAGACTTCTCCTAGGCGAGCTTGACAGTGCCCAGATAGGAAGGTCTTGAAGTGAAAAGCACTTAACTTGTAGGGGTGACCTTTCCCTACCAAACCACATGGTAGAAAGGTAGATGGAGGTCCTACAGAGGCTTGATATCAATAAGGAGGCTTCACCAATCCGTTTGATGGGAGAACAAAATAATAGTTCACTGGGTGGTCAGGGAATGGCTCTAGAAGCCTAAATTTGCTAATTTGAAGGATAGGCCTGTCTACAGTCAAGCAAGGGTTGAGACCTTGAAAATATTGAGGTGGTAGGTATCAGGACCAATAAACCATTGAAAAGATTTGGGTTTCTTTGGACGAGTTTGGTGAACTATCCACTTTTCTCGGGTTAGGAGGCCAAATTGGGCTCTAGGCTTGTAGCCTTTTTAACCCTAGGTGAAGCTTTGAAGTTAGCAATAGACAAAGGGCATAAGGTGGAGTTATCAGCACCAATGTGAGATGGTGTTAATTTTTTGAAAGCATTCCCACATCCCTGCAAAGATGAAGATTGAGTCATTTGAGAGGATTAGTCTCTAGAGAAGATTGAAGGCTAAGGGAAGATTGGAAGGTAGTGCACCAAGTTTGACTTGGTAAGCTATTTTGACATGATAGTAGGGTTGTCCAAAAGAACCAGGGGCACCTAGATAAGATGAAGGTCCTATAGGTTCAGTTGGTGTAGAAAGACACCAAGGATATCTTGCAAGCAAGGATCCAGAGCATGGAACAGTGAGTGTTCCAACCAACTCTTACCCTATCAGATTGGTATCAAAGAAAGTTAAAGATTTGGGAGAAAATTTTGTATGTCAGACCTTGAATCCAGTGGTTCCACAACCATGGTGATCAACATTGAATTGGAAAAGAAGTTTGAAGATCAGGAGGAGGATAATAAAAGGTTGAGAGAAAAACTAGCTCAACTGGAGCAAGCATTGAACAATGTGCAAATCAAGGCCGATGAGGTCAGTGATAGATTGGAGGGCAGGGAACCAAAGATTGAAGAGGTTGTAGAGGAAGACAATACCCCTGAACCTAAACCTATTCTACAAGAGGAGCTATTCTTAAAGGCATTGAAAGCTTTGAGTGGGAAAGCACTTGAAGGTATACCAATGTTTAGTGGGAAATTGGAAGCTGACTTAGTCCTAGATTGGATAGAAGGTATGGAGAACCATTTTGAATGTGATGGAGTCACTAAAGCACAAAAGGTGAAGGTGGCCAAGATTAGATTGAGAGGATCTACCTTGACATGGTGGAAATTCATTCAGACAAAGAGGGAAAAGGAAGGCAAGAGGCCTATTTCAACTTTGAAAGGTATGGTGGCAAAAGTGAGGGAAGCTTACATACCTGATGACTATGAGATTCAGTTACACAAGAAGAGCAAAAGCTTGAGGCAAAGAGACCAGGATGTGAACACCTACACTAAGGAGTTTCAAAAACTTTGTATGAGGTCCAATGTCTTAGAAGATGAAAGTCTCAAAGTAGCTAGGTATCTGAACGGTTTGAAGTGGAACATCCAAGAAGAGATGATTCTTCTAAGTCCTAAGATAGTGCATTAGTGCTATCAATTAGCCATCAAGATTGAGGAAAGAAGCAAGAGGAAACATGATCAGGCTTCTAAGAGTAGAGGCAAAGGCAGAGATCAAAAAGGACATAGAGGTGGCTACCAAGGTAGAGGAAATGAACAAAGAAACCAAGGTGAATCTAAACTCACAGAGCATGGAGGTGAAACATCTTCTAGAGGAGGTTATGGAAGAGGTAGAGGTTCTCAAGGAGGATCCAATAGAGGAAGAGGAGTAGGTAGAAGCAATTCATACTTTCCTACCATGAAGTGTTACCATTGTGGTCAAGTAGGCCATCTAGCTTATAGGTGCGAGGAGAAAGCATCATCTTCAAATGCTGAGAAGAGGGTGGCATATGCACAAGAGGACACCATGAATACTAAGTCACCTAAGATCAGTCATATTGAATCTGATATGGGAGAGAATCTGATGTTTAGAATAGTCTTGATTAGACAACCGATCAAGGAAGAACCAAAACAAAGAAGAGCTCTATTTAGAGTGAGATGCAAGATACTTGGTAAAGTATGCAAGGTCATTGTAGATTCAGGTTCAACAGATAATATTATCTTAGAAGAGGTAGTAAAGAAGCTGAAATTGGAGAAGGTACCTGACACCAACCCCTACAAAGTGACATGGCTAAACAAAGGGCAGAGTGTTCTTTTCAATGAACAAGTAATGGTGGAGTTCTCTATTGGAGGGTACAAGGACAAGCTATTTTGTGATGTATTACCCATGGATGCATGTCATCTACTACTGGGCAGACCATGGCAATATGATAGGTGTGCCATGAATGATGGAAAGGAGAATACAATTTCATTTAAGAAGGATGGGAAGACTTTCAAGTTGCAGTCACTGTTAGAAGAGGATGAAGGACAGTCAAAGACATCAAGTGTTCTACTAAGTAGTGGGAAGGAGTTCCTTAACACCCTACATGAAGGAGGAGAAGGATATGTAGTCTTGTTGTAGTCCAAAGAGGAAGATAAGACTGAAAAACCATACCTGAAGCAATCCATAATTTGCTTGAAAAGTATAAAGACATAGTAAGTGATGGTACACCTGCAACTTTACCTCCTAAAAGGGCCATTACTCATCAGATTGACTTCATACCTGGAGCATCATTTCCTAAAAAAGCAACATATAAGCTTACACCAAATCAAAATTTGGAAGTGGCTAGAAAAGTGCAGGAGTTGTTGGATCAAGGCTTGATTAGGAAAAGCATCAGCCCATGTGCAGTACCAGTATTTTTAGCAACTAAGAAAGGAGGCAAGTGGAGATTATGTACTAATTCCAGAGCAATAAACATGATCTTAATTAGATATAGATTCCCTATTCCAAGGATTGAAGACTTGATGGATTGTCTTGGAGGAGCTTAGTACTTCACCAAGTTGGATCTCAAGAGTGGATACCATCAGATTAGAATCAAGGATGGAGATGAGTGGAAAACAACATTCAAGACAATCGATAGACTGTATGAGTGGAGAGTTATGCCATTTGGCCTCTCTATTGCCCCTAGCACATTCATGAGGCTCATGAATGAAGTGATCAAGGAATTTACAGGGTTATTTGTGGTGGTGTATCTTGATGATATACTCATCTTCAACAAGACAGTTGAAGAACACCTTAAGCATGTGGAGATGGTTCCTAGGAGGCTGCAAGAGGAGAAGTTAGCCATCAACCTAGAGAAGTGTGAATCTTTAAACAAGAGCTGATATATTTGGGTTTTGTAGTGTCACAAGGATCACTGAAAATGGATCCAAGTTAGGTGGAAGCTATCCTAAACTGGCCTACACCAACTATAGGGATTGAGGTAAGAAGTTTCCATGGATTGGCTCAATTTTATAGGAAATTTATAAGAAACTTTAGTGGCATATGTGCACCAGTGCTAGAGACAATCAAGGGTGGTTTGAAAACTAAGTTTGTGTGGACTCAAGAGGCTAAGAAAGGATTTGAGAAATTGAAACAAGAGGTGGAAACTCAACCTATTCTCTTATTTCCAAGCTTTGGAAAATTGTTTACTATGGAGTGTGATGCTAGTGGAGTTGCAGTAGGAGGAGTGCTTAGTCAAGAGGGCAAGCCCATAGCTTTCTTTAGTGAAAAGCTCAATGAAGCCAAGAAGAAGTATTCTACCTATGATCTAGAGTTGTATGCTTTGGTTTAGTCACTAAGGAAGTGGAGGAATTACCTTCTACCCAAGGACTTTGTGGATTTTATAGACAATCAGGCACTTAGTTATATCAACACCCAGGAGAAGTTGAGCAATAGACACTTGAAGTGGATGGAGTACATCCAAGCTTTTACTTTCACCATTAAGCACAAGAAGGGACAAATGAACAAGGTAGTAGGTGCATTGAGTAGAAGATTGCTGACAGCCCAAGAAATACAGATCAAGAGCATTGGAATAGAGTGTTTCAAAGATCTCTATGGGGAGGATGAAGATTTCTCAGAGGCCTACAAGGTATGTTCTAACTTTGAGAATCATTTTCATAGCCAATATTCAGAGTATACTTTGCAAAGTGGATTGTTGTTTAAAGGGAATTAGCTATGTGTTCCAAAAGGGTCAATGAGAGAAAACCTCATTCAGGAAAATCATAATGGGAGTATTAGTGGACATTTTGGCATCAATAAGATATTAGAACTAGTACAAAGGTTCTACTATTCGCCTAAGTTGGAAAGATATGTCAAGAGGTATGTGGAGCAATGTGTTGTGTGTATGAAAGCTAAGGAAGGAGATAGAAATGCTGGCCTATATCAACCCTTACCCATTCCTAATAGACCATGGGAGTGTGTGAGCATAGATTCTGTGGTAGGACTTCCTAAGACCAAGACTAGTTTTGATAGTGTGTATGTAGTGGTGGATAGATTTAGCAAGATGAGTCACTTTATTCCTTGTAAAAATACTCATGATGCTAGCTATATAGCTCACCTTTTCTTCAAGGAGATTGTTAGGAACCCATGGCTTACCTTTAAGTATTGTTTCAGACAGGGATGTTAAATTCATGAGTCACTTTTGGAAGACTCTATGGAGCAGATTGGGTACCAACCTATCTTTTGGATCAGCCTACCATCCTCAGACTGATGGTCAAATAGAGGTGGTTAACATGGTGCTAGGTAACCTTCTAAGGTTCCTAAATAAAGAATATGGATAGACATGGGATATGGTTATCTCACAAGCTGAGTATGCTTACAATGATAGTGTGAACCGAACCACAGGGAAGAGTTCTATTGAGGTTGTGTATGGAATGCACCCAAGAGGGATATGTGAGCTTAGGGATCTAGGAGTGGACATGCTGAAGACTTCAATTAAACCATGATAGAAATATAGGAGTAGGTAAAGAAGACAATCACCGAGGCTACACAAAAGTTGAAGGACAAGGTAGACATGTCAAGAACAAATTTGCAATTTGTAGTAGGAGATCATGTCATGGTTCACCTTAACAAATCAAGGTTGTAGAAGGGAATGCCAACCAAGTTGTAAATGAAAAGAGTAGGACCATGCAATATATTAGCCAAGTATGGGAAGAATGCATACAAGGTGGAGTTACCTTCTGATTTGGGAATTTCACTAGTTTTCAATGTTGCTGATTTGATCAGGTACAAGGGATCAGTCCAAGATATGGATCAAAATAGTAGGGAGGTCTTCAAAGATGTCAGTAACATAGAATTACCTATTCAAGACAAGCTTTAGGCAGAAAATATCTTGGAGTCAAGGGTGCAAAAGTCTAAAAGGCATAAGGTGTACATGGAGCATCTTATCAAGTGGAAGAGCAAGCATGAATCTGAGGCTACATGGGTACAAGAAGATCAATTCAAGAAGTATGGCATTGATATGTCACTGCTCTCTCCTTCCATTCCTTAGTGTTTGGGCAGAGAGGGGGAGAATGGTGTAGGAGCACCCCAAAGTCAATCTTCTAGGAGGGTAATCAGTAGGTCAAGACCTAATAACTTGTTTAGTTAACATTTAGAAAATCCCTCCCAATCCTTGGAATTGTGCCTTAGAGGCATTTGAAGACTTGTTTTATATTCATAAGGTCATGATTGATCATTTTCTAGATTGGGGTTTGGCTACAAAGATGTTTTTTGACCATGGAATAGTTGGAGTTTGAGCCTAACTAAATTGGAGAGTCTATTTAAGGTGTGCCTCGACTTGTGTGAAAGGTTGGAAGGCATTGAGAAATTTTGTAATTTGAATTTCAATGAATGCTAAGAGAGGATAGTGAGAAGATGGAGTAATTTCTTGTGGTTTGTTTTGAACTTGTGTGTTGCAGGAGTAAACATGGCATTGTGAATACTCTAGAACATAGTGTAATTGCTTTCCAAGCTTTGTGTGGGACAGTAGATAACTAGTGTGTGCATTTCAAGTATTTTTTTGTAGTTAGTTTGGTTTTGTTTTTGGTTTACTGTTTTGACTGGCAGATTGTAGTTGATGGAGTCCTAATTACTTTCCCCACTATACCTAAGTACGGGCACTTGGGAAATGTGGTTAGGCTTCATGTTTGTACATAAGCTAGAATTAGGAGTGGTCAGGATTGATGGAAGCATGAAGAAAGACTTCTCCTAGGCGAGCTTGACAGTGCCCAACTAGGAAAGTCTTGAAGTGCAAAGCACTTAGCTTGCAGGGGTGACCTTTCCCTAGCAGACCACATGGTAGAAAGGTAGATGGAGGCCCTGTAGAGGCTTGATATCAAGAAGGAGGCTTCACCAGTCTGTTTGATGGGAGAACAAAATAATAGTTCACCAGGCGGTCAGGAAATGGCTCTAAAAGCCTAAATTTGCTAATTTGAAGGATAGGCCTATGTACAGTCAAGCAAGGGTTGAGACCTTGAAAATATTGAGGTGGTAGGTGGTTGTTGCGCACAAAAGGATATAAAAGTCATGGAAAATCCTAACCTGGGAATTGGAAATTCCAACAGGTGACTAACATCTTCTCATGGTCGTTCATTTATTAATCACACACATTAAATTCATCTCATCTATCCAGAAACTACATATATCATATCAGTCAAATGGGAGGTTAAACAGGGCCATGAATATAGTCATATGGAATATTACGCTGTAGGATTATAGGAATGCATTGTCATAGAATACTATCCATTAACATAAAAAGTTTATAACCATAGAGTTTTAAAACAACCATTAGAAATAGTAAAGGTTTTCAAAAATACATCATGACACTCAAATAATGAGCATATTTTAGGCTCATCATTTGCCCCCTACTTATGCTAATGCTGGTCCTCTAGCATTAACCTTCTTGGTTGTTTCCCTGAAATCGGTAGAAGTAGTATGGCCTTGCATTGCAGTCCCAAACTTGTAGTAAAAACCTCTATTTTTTTGCAACCTTTCATACCTGTGGGCTTCATTAGTTTCATCAATATTTGTGTCCCGATAAGGGTACAATGGCCATAGTAAAACAGGGGGGTGAAATGTCAATGGAAACCACAGTTCAAACCTCCTTTGGAGACCCAATTGGATATATCTTTCTGCCCTTCTGATGGCTGCTGTAAGATTTAGGGGGCTATGGGGTTCAAACTTCCTAGACCAATCGTTAGCCTATCCCATTTTGCTTTAGCCCTGGTAGATGAGAGCTTCCAAAATAAATATGGTTGACCTTTAAACTCATCATATACTTGCCTCTTGAGATCAAATATTTTCATTCTTGTTGCAGGATCATAAAATCCATATGTAACTGTGAGCCAAGTTTTTAGAACAGTTCGAGGATCTGAACTTTCAGGTCTCAAGGGGATAGGCTCTTTCCTTTCAGCTTCCTCATATTCTTCTAATTTCCTCCCATAGTTAATTTCATTTGCTGCCTAGGACATAAATGACGTCAAATGGATGTCACCTATGTAAAGGAGCGAATTCCACTCTGTTTCTATAGGAATGAGTAAACCATGCATGTAAAATTCACATAATGAATTCCTTAGCGAATTTGTTGCTACTTGGTATGCATCATAGAATTATTTGGCTGTATGAATGTTGGGGTCTAGATTCTTGGAAATCCTCATTAATTGAAACCAAAGAAATTGTTCTTTTAGGCACATGGCATACACTCTTGGTGGTGGTCTCCATTCCATTATTTTTTCGGCCAACTTCATCATCTCATTCATCTTTTCCTTCATTTCTTCAATTTCCTACTTTTTCCTTTCAATCTCTTTTTTCTATTTCTTCCTCTCTTCTTCCCACAGACTTTGCTGCATTTGAGTTTTAGCCAAATGGCAAAAAATCAAGGTCTTAAGTGTCATAGGCTTCCAAGTTTTTTGAAGGTATTCTAAGTACTCAATCAATAATGTCCTTTTATAAAGAACCAATGCCCAACATGATTCAGAGGGCAATGGTGATTTACTGAAGGTTTCAGTCTGTTCAAATTGTTCCTCTTCTTGCTACTGTACAGACTCTTGTTGTTGCCTAGGAGGAGACTGAGCTTCCTTGGAAATTTTCTCAACTGCATCAACCAAGTCATCAAGACTTGGCATCCTCTTTTTATTACTGCCATCATGTTGTACCTCTCCAACCTCCACTCTCTCATTTTGCAGTTCTTCAGGAATGTCAGTTGAATTTTGTGGAATATTCTTGGGTATACTCGGGGAATCATCATGTCTGACTTCCTCTGATTCTTCAGAAATAACTATAATTTCTGGTTGTTTGGAGGTTGAAGTGAATTTACTTCATTTTCTTGGTGACATCCTTGTTGGAAATGTAATAGGTGTATGAGGTTCTTTTGTAGCTTTCCTCTTTTTAGTCTGTCTAGAAGACTCAGACTCGGTAGGAGATGGGGAAGTAGTGATGGTAATAGGAGTTGGTACAGGGAAAGATTGAGGAGATCATTTTTGCTTTAGAATACTAGGGCTTGATTCAGGGGTTTGCTCGGTCCTAGATGACTCTCCTTCTTTTGTTTTTCCCTTTTCTTTCCTAATAGAAGATCTTATTTGTATCCAAGTAGAGGGCTTAGTTATATAGGTTGCAGGACTAGGTGCTACAGGAGCACATGATTCTTGCTCAGCCTCACTACTCGTGGATTCTATTCTTATTTTTCTTTTCCTGGGCTGTGCAAGGAGTGCTTTAGGAGGTTGTGGAGGTTGAAAAACCTTTTGGGCAATAAATTATTTCCAAGAGAGTGGGGATACATCTCTTACTGAATGCTCAATCAAAATTTTAATAAGGCCATGATGGGTGACAAAATTATCTTTTCCTTTTTGGGTTTCACAGGTAGTATGCTCGAAAAGATTCAACAAAAAATTTGGTACATTCATAGCTAATCCATGCCTCATATGAATTAAGAGATTAAAATAGTAAGAATGTAGATAGGAGAAATGTCCTTCACAAGTTAAGTACCTGATTATAAAAGATGCATATTTTGAATATGGGTAAGGTAGCGGCACCCACTTGCATCCTTGCTTTGAAACCTCCAAAGGTCCATCAGTTGGCAATACGAATTCTACCCTAGCAGAGACGTCATCCCTTCCTGAAGGAAAGTTTTCTCCAGCTACAGGAAGTCCTATTAATTCAGCTATTCATTCCCCTATCACTGCTACTGTTAAACCCCATACTGCAACTTCTCCTTCAGAAAGTGTTCTTAAAAACTCACCTGCAACCTCTTCATTAAAGGAATTTATCCTTAGAAAGTATTTCAACCACCCAAAATTACTAAATTCCTAAACCATTTGAGGGTCCTGTGTCAAAACTTCATGAGCCGCTGGCTCATGTATTACTAGCTAACCACCCATCTTCAATAACTGATTCTTCAAGAAAACCCTGAAACTTAACCTCTTCTGAGAATTTGAAAAACACCTTTTTCCTGCACTGTTTCTTTCCTTTTCGGTTTGTTTGCCTTTCTTTTCGCCAAAAAGAATGATATAAAAGAAAACTACATGCAATGATTTTTAGACACTGCCTAATTAAGTATTTTACTTGCTAATAAGGAAAAAACATGCATTCACTCACAGTCATTCTTGGGAAGTACAATTTAAATATTGCTTTTATCAAACATGGCGTTGGCAAAAAAAAAAGGTTTGAAACAAACAATCCCCACCCCCTACTTAAGATTTGACATGTGCCCTCACATGTAGGAATGGATAGGTGAAGGATGAGTAGTAATGAATGATAGACACTTGTAATAAATGAATGAATAAAACAATTGAATGATGTGACAAATGAGAAAATATTGCGTACCTTTTATTAAATGCTCGCTGATGTTGGAAGATATCACAACACAGTCGGAAATGACTTCTTGGAAAAGAGATCATGAATGGTGGTGGTACAGTAAACTGGGTGACATGGATGGGTGATGTAGACAAGAAAGGTGAAATGATGGATGGTGATGGAGAAAGTGGTTTTCGTGAAAAGAAAACCTTTATTATGGATGTTCTACATAATTTCAAAGAGATTATGTAGGAAGATGACTGAAGCCCTTTGCTGCATGATCACTAGTCGTAGGGGAAACAAACTGCTACATGAATTCTGCTTTTGAAGCCAACTTATGGTACAACCGAAGACGGTGTCCATTAACCAACAGTTTGAAGCAGACAGGGTCAATTGTTGCCAACTGTACTGAACCATTATCAAATACATTTTCAATTTCATATGGACCAAGCCACCTTGTTGTAAGCTTACCTTGATTCTCTTTATACCTAGAGTCGTAGAGTAGGGCCTAATCACCAATGGAGAAATGCTTTGTGCGGATATTATGGTCATGCCATTTTTTCCTTTGCTGTTGTATTGCTTATGTATGTTGCAGGGCAGCCTTTCACATCTCATCTAATGCATTCAACTGGAGGAGGCATTCCTTTTGAGCTTCAGAAAGATCAATGTGCAATTGAAGATCAGTCCTCAAAGTCTTGTGTTCAAACTCAATTGGCAACATGGTAGTTTTTCCATAAAGTAACTCAAAAGGGGTAAACCCTGTAGTTGTTTTTCATGTTGTTCGATAAGCCTAGACTACTTTTGGAAGACGACTGCTCCAGTCTTTCTTGTGTAATTGGACTATTTTTGTAAGGATGGCCTCTATTTCTCTATTAGTTACCTCTGCCTGACCATTGGCTTGAGGGTGATAAGGAATTAATTTTATATGACTTATCTTATAGTCATTCATCATTGTAGTGATCAAGTTTGAAGTGAATTGAGCTCCTTGATCAGTAACAATTTCTCTCGGGACTCCAAATTTGGTGAAGATTTGTTCATAAAGGTCTCAACAACCTTGTTGTCTCGTGCATGTGTCATTGCCTTTACTTCCACCCATTTTGTCACATAATCAGTACAAACTAAAATTTATGACTTACCATTGGATGGAGGATCAATTGGCCCAAAAAAATCCATTCCCCACTTATCAAAGGGAGTAACCACCACTTTTGGATGCAAGGGCATTTCATCATACTTCGTTGGTCTCCCCATTCTTTGACATCTATCACATTTCCTTGTGTAGGCTACAACATCCTTGTGTAGTGTGGGCCAATAGTGCCTTGTATTAAGCACTTTCATTGATGTTCTTTTAGATGCAAAGTGCCCACCACATGGCTCATCATAACAAGCATGTAGAATGTCATATGTCTCATCTTCTCTTACACATCTTCGCATGACTTGGTCAGGCCCTGTATAAAACAAGCAGTCTGCAATCCATGAAAAGTTAAAACTTTTCTCAATCAACAGCCTCCTGTCCTTTGGTGAGAAGTGAGCTAGTATTTTGTTAGCTACTAAGTAATTTGCAATATCTGCATACCATGGATTCCTACCAGTAATAGAAAACAAATGTTCATCAGGAAAGCTATCATCAATTATTTCAGATTTGGTAGGTGTAGCTGTTTGAAGTCTTGACAAGAAATCAGCCACCACATTTTCCTTGCCTGGCTTGTCGATAACTGTGATATCAAATTCCTACAATAATAGTAGCCACCTTGGTAATCTACCAGATATGGCAGGCTTATTCATAAGGTACCTTATAGCTGCATTGTTTGTATGAACAAATATTTTGTAACCAATGACATAATGCCAAAACTTGTTCAGAGCATACACAACTGCTAGCAATTATTTTTATGTGACAGTATTTTTCAATTCTAGTCCTTGAAGATTTTTGCTGATGAAATAGATGGTGTGCTCTATAGATTTTTCCTTCTGTCCTAGCACTACCCCTATGGCATAATTAGAAGCATCTGTGTGTATATGAAAAGGCAGACTCCACTTTGGTCCTTGAAGAAAGGTGCTTTAGTAAGTAGGTCCTTAAGCTACAAGAAATATTTGTCACAGGCCTTAGTCCAATGAAATTCTGAATCCTTAGTCAATAAGGCATACAATGGATTGGCTATTTTGCTAAAATATTTGATGAACCTTCTATAATATCTAGCATGTCCTAAGAAGCTTCTAACATCCTTTTGTTTCATAGGTGGTGGCAAGGTTAGAATAACTTCTATTTTTGCAGGGTCAACCTGAATTCTAGCTGGAAAGATATGATGGCCTAAAACAATTCCCTCTTGCATCATCATAAAACACTTCTCACTATTCAAAGAAAAATTATGCTCCTTACATCTTTTCAATACTTTCTCCAAATTTGATAATGCTTTTTCATAAGGTACTCCATTAAGTGGTGAAGTCATCCATGTAGATCTCCATAGAATAATGAGAAATGTCAGCAAAAATGCTAATTACTACTCTTTGAAATGTGGTGGGAGCATTACGCAGGCCAAAAGGTAGGACAAAGTAAGCCAAATTCCCCCATGGACAAGTAAGGTTGTTTTATCCTGATCCCCAGGGGCAATTTTAATTTGATTATACCCACTATATCCATCTAAAAATGAGAAATACTTCTTACCAGACAATGAGTCTAATACTTGATCAACAAATGGCAATGGAAAGTGATCCTTTTTAGTGGTAGTATTCAACTCCCTATAATCTACACAAACTCGCCACTTCCCACCTTTTTTAGAAGCAATCACTAATGGAGATACCCATTGAATGTTTGAAATAGAGTAGATGAAACCAGCATCAACCAATTTTTGGAGCTCATTTTTAACTATTTCCCTGAGTGTTGCATTTATCCTTCTCTGAGGCTACCTAATAGGTGAACAATATTCCTTAATATAGATCCTATGAGTACAAAGTTGAGGATCTATTCCCTTCATATCCCCATAGTCCCATACAGAAACATTGTGTTGATCTTGCAACATTGTGACCAGGGAAGTTTGTTGAGCTTTAGGTAGTTGATTGTTGATATTCAGATAATGGCCTAGAGACAACTCAATTTGTTTGGTGAGATCATTCATGGAATCAACTAGCAAAGGTGGTGTCTATATTTCTTGTGGAAGAAAATTTTGATAAACTACAGGGATTTTGAATGGCAAGCTCTCAGGACTCAGTTGCTGCAGGAAAGATTGCTGAGGATAATTATTGGGTTCTGATGGGTTACTCATATCAGAATTTGACTGCAAAATTTGGAAAAGCAAGTCATCTTCACTCTGAAGTTGGGAAAATGGATTAGTTTGCAGCATCATTAACTAGGCCAATGAGTTGACATCTTCTGTTTCTTCTCCTAATTCTGGCCAAATTGGTTTAGACAAGTCTGGCTGAGGCTGGGCAGGTGGGTATAGAGCCAATATCTTTGTTGACTAACCATCAAAGATTGTCATGTCTCCTGAATGACATCCTATAAAGGCATTAGCTGTGGCTAACCATGGTCTACCTAGGATGATAGGATATCTCCCCAAAGTTTCCTTAGTGGACAATATAGTGAAATCAGTGAGGTATTCCCATGATTTAAGATTGACAATTATATCTTCCACTAGGCCATCAGGTGTTACAATGAAACTGTCAGCAAGCTACAAGACAGTGGGTGTAGACCTAATGGTTAGGATATTCAAATACTCCATAGTATGCTTTGTCATTACATTAATGGCTGCACCTAGGTCAATCAAAACATTCTTTACCATTTGACCATTAATATTGACTTGTACCATAGGACTTCCAAGGTTAGCATATTTTGGCATAACTACCTTCCCTAACATAATATTTGCCAATTTTCCAAGAACATGGATAGTTTGGGGATCCTTTTTCTTTCTTCTAGGTTTCTTCAAACAGGCCTCCTTAATGGCTTTTCCATAAATTGGAACATCTTTTATGGCTTGAAAGAGGGGAATTTGGATATGTACATTCTTTAGCTGATTCAAAATATCAAAAGTAGGCTCTTCCATGGACTTGGATGTAGTGTCTTGCAATCTTCGAGGAAAAAGTAGTTTTACTAGATACTGTAGGACAAGTTTCTTAGAGGAATTTTCTGATATAGCTATCTGTTTTGCAGGACCAGTCAGTTTTTTAACAGAGGGAGGATCTTGTATTTCAGTAATTACTGGTGGATGTGGAGCAGGTAGAGTGGTTCTGGACCTGAGATGGATATCATTAATATTCAGGGCATAGGCTGGATACTGATTAGCTTCTACAAAATACATAGGTTGTTGTTGCTACTTATTATAAGGATTTGGTAATGGGTGAGCAGGCATAGGTGTTGGTTTTGAAGGGACAGTATTTGCAAGAGATGCAGAAGGAGGTGGCATAAGAGCCGGAGGTTGCGACTAATGTGGCTGCAAGAATCTGGGGGATTGGTTATGCCATTTTTGAGAGCTTCTCCATTGAGGATTCTGTTGCTAGTTACCTTGGGGTGGAGCCCACTGTCCTTGTGGGTGCTGCCAACCTCCTTGAGGAGATTACCATTGTGAATTTGGATAGCTAGGCCATTGTGGCTCAGAGGTATTCCATGATGGTGATGGGCCATATGTAGGTTTCCATTGGTTACTATAATTAGAGTAAGGATTACCAAAAGTTAGAGGGTCTTGAGGCATACCTTGTCTTTAAGCCCATAAACGCCTTTGTGCAATGTAGAATACCTGGTCATTATCACCTTCTATTGCCTTAAAGTCAGTAGGTAATTTATTAGCCTCCATATTAGCCACCATCTTACATCTACAGTCACGCTTCTTTTGTTGACAATGTGGACAGAACTTAGCCAAGATTGCCTCAGATTCCTTGTGTTTCTTTTGAGCTTGCATAGTATCCAACTATGTAGCCATATTATTTATGATATCATTCTTGAAATCAGACATCATATTTGAAATCTCCATCCGTGAAATTCCATTACTAGAATATTTTCCCATTGTGGCCTGATGACCTCTTCCCTTCTTGACACTTTCTCGAGAGTAATTGCAACATATGCCCTTAATATCATCCCGAGACACTTGGGTTATGTCTCCTCCTCCCATTAGATCTAGAGCATCAATATAGGGATCATTGATTCCCCTCAAAAAAAGTAATTTTTGAGATTCTTCATTGAGAGTATGGTCTGAATTCTTTGTCAAGGGAAACAAAAACCTTGAGACATAGTCTTCCAAGCTTTCATCCTCCTTCTGCTAAATTCATAATATATCATCACCCTTATTACCACTCTTGCAATATTCCTTATATTTATCAAGAAACTTAGTTTGAATGAGTGCCCAACTATCAACAACATTCCTCCCCAAACTCATGAGCCATCTTAAAGCACCCTCCTTCAAAGTAGTAGGAAACAAATTAATCTTATGAGCTTCTATGGTATAATCATAACTTCGACAGAGGATGTCAAACTCAAACAAGAAAGTCTTTGGGTCCTCAGTAACTAGTCCATAGAACCTGGGAATTAATGAAAATGAAATATTTTTGAGGTTATCATTATCTTGCTGGGCAGTAATAGGGAATTCAAAAGCAGGAGGTCGATTAGGTGGATTTTGTGCCATAACTGCTTGATGAAGTATCAGAGCAAATGGATTTTCCTAGGGTTCTTCATCAACAAGATCAAAGGGAAATTTAGCGAGTGGGTCTTCAACAAATGGATTGATATCTTGGTTTCCTTCTTCCTCAAATAGATTATAAGCTGGTTCAAAATTGTTATCAGGGAAGGAAAGGTTTGGTAAGAATCTCCCTAGAGTGTCTCTTCTTCTATGCATGTAGCGGACTCAACTAAAAATTGAAGGATTTAAAAAATTCCTGAGTAAATACACTAAACTAGTGCTAAAAATGACTATGATAGGTTCTTAGCTTGACACCATCCCCGACAATGGCACCAAAATGGTTGTCGCCCACAAAAGGATATAAAAGTCACGACAAATCCTAACCTAGGAATTGGACATTCCAATAGGTGACTAACATCTTCTCCTAATCGTTCATTTACTTGTCAAACCATGGAACATATACTTGAAATGGAGTGGCACTGTGTGTGCACTAAGAACTGATTTTAGCCACAACCTATTAGAAATTAATGCTTGAAAAGGAATTCTATCTGTGATGCAGGAATGTGAAACAAAGTCTTACTAAATTAAGCATCACTTAACTAAAGCATGAATCACAATAACCATTACTAGGAAAACAAACCATAAACTGGCCTTATGTTGCAGGAATAGACACAGGGGTGGATTCCTTATGCTGCAGGAATAGTTTTAAGATTGAGTTTGCATCAAAACTTACTAGAATGAAATTCTAACAGATAAACAACAGAAAGAAAATAGCTAACTATAGATACTTACTAAGTGGTCCCCCTTAGCAAGCATCAACCAACTTAAAGAAGAGTTGAACTCAAAACATCATTGGCTTTTTATTCATGAACTCAAAATCACATACATGACTATTCTACTTGTAAGAAAACTTAATAAAAAGCTCTATTTTTCAATATATCAGTAATCTTACTACACTCTATTCTACCTCTACTCTCTAGTCTAATCTCTTCTCTCTCCTCTCGTTCACTCACGCAGGAGGAACATTTATTTAAAGAGAAACAACTAACTAGCTAACTAACTATTAGAGAAAGATGTAGACGTAGATGCTTCCTAATTCAGAGGAAAAAATTTCCATAAATGAAAGTGTATCCATCCAACTGATTCGGAAAGAATCCAACACTCGACTTCTTTCTAGATTGATGACCATTTAGATCTCCTCCTAATGACTTGGGTAGAGCGTCTTCGCAGGAACAACATGCTTGGTACCGTGATGAAATGATCTTCACTTTAGAACCGAGGTTCGTTGCTCATTGACTTGTTCATAATATCTTCAACAAGCTATAGGACACATGGCATAAAAGGTGAAAGAAAGCATAATAGCACAATACTTTATCATTAATCACACACATTAACTTCATCTCATCTATCCAGAAACTACACGTATCGTATCAGTCAACTGGGAGGTTAAACAGGGCCATGAATATAGTCATATGGAGATATTAAGCTGCAGGATTATAGGAATGCATTGTCGCAGAATACTACCCATTAACATAAAAAGTTTATAACCACAGAGTTTTAAAACAACCATTAAAAAGAGTAAAGGTTTTCAAAAATACATAATAACACTCAAATAATGAGCATATTTTAGGCTCACCAGTAGGTATCAGGACCAAGAAACCAGTAAAAAGATTCGGGGTTCTATGGAAGAGTTTGGTGAACTATCCACTTTTCTTGGGTTAGGAGGCCAAATTAGGCTCTAGGCTTGTAGCCTTTTTAACCCTAGGTGAGGGTTTGAAGTTAGCAATGGACAAAGGGCACAAGGTGGAGTTATCAGCACCAATGTGAGATGGTGGGAAGTTGTTGAAAGCATTCCCACACTCCTGCAAAGATGAAGATTGAGTCATTTGAGAGGATTAGTCTTTAGGGAAGATTGGAAGGTAGCGCACCAAGTTTTACTTGGTAAGTTGTTTTGACATGATAGTAGGGTTGTCCAGAAGAACCAGGGGCACCTAGATAAGATGAAGATCCTATAGGTTCAGTTGGTGTAGAAAGACACCAAGGAGATCTTGCAAGCAAGGATCCAGAGCATGGAATAGTGAGTGTTCCATCCAACTCTTACCCTATCACCTTGTCTCTTGTTCAAGTCTTGTCCTCATTCGGGCCTCGTTCAAGTCTTTTTTAGTGTTTGTTTGTCCATTTTATATCCCATTCTTCCCCAAATCCTCCATTGAGGTCCATTTAGGGAAAGTTTTCATCACTTTAGGAAACCCTTAAGGTCACCCCTTCCTATTCTTCAATAACCAATGCTCATTCTTCAACGACACCTGCCTATTCTTTAGTGTTTCTGGTTGTTTGAGTGAATTTGATTTATGTTTGGGTGAATTTTCACTTACATAGTGAATTTTCCACTTACATAGGTGAATTTTCAACTTACACAAGCTAACTTGCAACCAAAAATGATAAATTTTCTCAATATGGATAGGCGATTTTGCCACCTATACGGGAAAAAAATCAACCTTCATAGGTGACCTTGCAACCTTTAGAGGCGATCTTGCTTCCCATAAAAATTCTAGAACATGACCCCTTTTGGCCACTAAAATTTTGTCGTTCCCCGAGTCATTCACCACAATCGAAATATTTTTATCATCATATGTCTTCCCGTAATCATCACTTTCATTCGTCTACATTTTCTAAAGCTCATAATTTATTTAATCAAATTGTCTAGGAGTATCTTAGAGAATCCTTAGATCCCACATCCATCATTTTTTCATCGATCTGAATCCCCTAGACTTTATTTCTGAGGTTTTTATGCAAGTTGGCTTAGTTGTTTGATCTTGTCTATCATCAATTGCACCTTCTTAGGGTTATCATTTGTCTTGAGTCAATTAATCGTCATTATGACCCAATCAATTTTCTTCCATCTTGAGGTAGATTCGGTGTTATAACCATCCCATTCATTATTCGATTTGATTGTTAGAACCTTATGCCATCTAAGTCAAATATTTAAACCAGGTTTAGAATCCATTCCCATCTTCCTATTTGATCAATCATCCAATCTTATCTCATTGACCCTATCACATCCCATCACATCTTGTAATCATCCAAATCTGAGCTTCAATCCCATTATCTGAATCTGAGCTTCAATCCAATCTAAATCTGAGCTTTAATCCAATCCAAACCCGAGCTTAACCTAAATCCCAATTTGAGCTTTCGTCTATCTATATCCAAGATCTTCTGATATAAAAAAAATCTTCAGATCTATTATTTCATCTTCTTCCAATCTATCCTATTTATTTTTTCATCATCTATTTTATCCTTCTAATAATCTACATCCATCTTTTCAATCTATATCTATTTCATCTAATGCCATCAATCCTTATCTTCCTCCCACATAACCAATAATAGTATTCAAGGGGAATCCTAACTACGTTGATGATCATAACAAAAGTCTTGTTGATCAAGATGAGTATAATATAGATCCCCTTGCTGCTATCTTTTCTAGAAAGATTCTTTTGACCGCCTCCCAAAATCCAGTCATTCCTCTGAGATATCCCCCCATGCCTTCATCCGTATCTAATAAGTGTCCTCATGCTACTCTTGACAAGGGATATCCAGTATCCTCACCATCCACATATTCATCATAATCTCCCAATACATCTCTCTCCTATCCAACATCCACATCCTCATATATTAATCCACCATACTCATACTCCTAACCTTATCATCATCAACCATCCCAATATCCCTACCTCAATAACCTAGAATCCACAAATGGCTATCCTAATCCTCCATCCAAACCCTCCTATTTTAATCCACCATTCCAATATTCCTACTATAATCCACCATCCTAATCTTCCCAAACTAATCTAACATCCACATCATCCTATCTTAGTTCATCATCCACATCCTCTTGTATCACTCCCCCCTCAATTCCATTATATTTTAATCCTCCTGCCAATTCACCCTACCTCAATCCTCCATATAATCTTGATCCACTCAACAAGCTTAATCCTCCACCTACTCCTAGTCCTCCATCCAATTTCATCCACTTATCTTATCCTAATCCACCAATCCCTAATCCTAGTCCTCGACCCATACATAATCCTCCATCCATTCCCATCACCCCACCTAAACCTACAATGCCCAAAGATCTCCTTCCAAATGTCATCCAAGGACTCATGACAAAAGAGACATGCCCAAATCCACATCTTGATGTTGTGTAACCATGCTCTCCCACTCTTTCATGTATAGTCACTAGTGATTAGGGCCTTCTCCATCTCATACCTATCACCCTTTTTACTACTCCTAACACCATCCAAATCATTCAAACCATCAAACCCAATAAATCTATTGAATCCCCATCTTCTACTCCTAGATCCACCTAATCCATTGGAGACATCTAAATCCAATCTAATCCTCCTAGTCCTTGTATTACTGAACTTCAATCCCATGACCTTCATGAATCCTCCATCCTCCTATCTTCCTTGTTTGAGGAGTCCCTCCCACACACCTTCTTCACCATGCCTCCCACACAAGATGAGTCATGCCAAGAGCCTGATCCAAAAAATACAAGAATATCCCCTCCTCCAAATCAAGATACTACCATCCTATCTATCCCATCTCAAGATCACACTACCTCATCTACTCCATCCCATGATACCCTTTGCACTCAAGATCCAATCACTCCATCTCATGAGCCCTTATCACCTGCTTTCACAAATCTAGATCCTATCATATCACTTAATCCATCTCATGATCCTTCATCATTGCCTAGCCCTACCAACCCAACACCACTTGTATATCACTTTGGTAACATACACTTATCCATGGTGGTTTTCTTATGGAAGAAAAAAGAAGCATATGCACCACCCATCCTCCTCCACCTACTAATGGACTCACATCATGCTTCCAAAATAATAAGCATCCTACCATAGATCAAATGCTCAAGATCATGAAATATCAAGGAAAAGGTTTAGGCCTTCATGAGAAAGGTATTTTAGAGCCCATCCAAGTCAAAGAACAGTCTTGGATATATTTCCCAAGACTTAAATTAAAGAAATGTTGGTACAACCTCCACACATCTTAAGAAATCCCCTTCCAAAGGAATAAGAGGCACTTACCATCGCTCCACCAAACCATTTTTTTCCATCCCCCCTCCTCCATCTTGTTACCTCAAAACAACCATTCATCTTCCCCCTTCATCCTCTAAATCCATTTTGGGTCGTTATATCTCTCCATCTACCGTCATCCATCCTCCATCTACTGAATCTATTTTGGATCCTTATATCCCTCCATCTACCATCACTCATCCTCTCTCTATTGCATCTATTTTGGTTCCTTATGTCCCTCCATCAAACGTTATACATCCCCCATATACAACATCCATTTTGGGCCCTTATACTCCAAAATCACCTCCTCCATCCTATCGTCTTTATCAACTCATCCATCCATCAATTGTCCCTAGCACACCTTGTAAAAATCCTAACTTCATAATCCCTAATTAGGACCAAAAAAGGTATCCCTCCATACAATATATCTCACATCCTTCACCCACAAATCATCATCAAAATCCTACCTCCGTCACTCCATCTATTTCTCCTCCACATCATCCATCACCTCATACCCATCCCATTGCTACTAAATAAAATTTGGATGCTAAATTTAAAATGCATAAGTTTCAAAATCCACATGAATCTAAATGTCCTCACATCCCCTTCAAAGGACATGTTAAAGAAAAGGAAAATAAAATTCAAAATCCAAATCAAACCCGTAGGCCACAAAGGCCCACCAAAGATAAAATAAAAAACCATGTGGATCCTGAAGAAAAAAGATGCAATACCTACAAATAAAAAACCATAATGACATCCAAATTTGCTAAACCAACTAGAAATAATTTTCATCCTCCATCTCCTAAATATATTTATGGTCCCTATGTCTCAAAATTCACTATCCCAACTCCTCCATCATCGTCACACTCTCCATTCATCCTCTTATCCTTACACATACACCACCACATGTGCCAATGTTTGTCCTTAACAAATTCCCCCATCACACATCCACTCCATAATTTCATCCATACACTTTCAAACATCTCATCCATTATCCCCCATATCTCCCCCATAAAATCCATTTAGTCCATTCTCTTGGATAATCCATCCATTCTAATAAGTTTGTACTGAAATCCAAATAGTCTCTTCAAACATTAGCTCTTGTTACCTTGTATTGAACTTGTTTTTTGAGTCCTTCATCCATCTCCTTATCAACTATATTTTAAATCCACATATCTAGATCCCTATCCTTATATATATCCATCCGCATTTCCATCTAAAATGTCAAAACTCTCCAAAATCCAAAAAATAGTAAAGAGAAATAATTCATCCAATGGTGAAAACTTGGTAAAAAAGCACCTTGGATAAGTACCATGATAAAAACTTGGAAAGTAGGCATCATGTGTAAATCCCCCATTCAGTTTACTTCCATACTTGGGGACAACTTGCATCTATGCATCCCCTTCATCCATGTCCTACATCCACCTATCTTGCACATCCTACCCATCATATTGCATTTTTATCTAGTCCCTCCATCTTCCTTGTGATCTTGATCAAGAAAGGGGCTGGGGCCCATATATACATGATTTTGATATCTCTTGGAATAAATTCCCCTCATCCATATGTTGCCATATCCCTTATCCTCCTCCATCCTTTTTCCTTATCCATGCATCATATCCACACATGTCTATCTCCTATTGTCTACCCATATCGCTATCTTCCATCACTCTTGCCTCATCACATATGAAATATCTAAAGTAGGGCATCTCCTTTGTGACATAGTCCTTGGTGATAGCATCCATCTATCCCTCCAAGTAATCCCTTCCATCTTCCATAATCCTTATCTCCCTATCCACCCGTCCACTATTCCTTTTCCATCTTTTCATCCTTATCTCCCCATCCATTTATCCCCTATCTTTCCAAATTCTTATCCCTCTATCCATCCATCCTAACATCTCTTTATCTATCAATCTTTATCAATGCATCTATTGACCTATATTTTCCCTCCATCTCATAATCCTTTGGCATTAGTATCTAACTATAGGCTACCCCCATTTAATCCAATTAAATTCATCTCACTATCATCAGTCATGTCTATTTATTACATCTTCTCAATATATTATCACTCTTGATCACTCATTTATCCATCATACCATCATCCCCATTCATCTTTTGATGATTTGGATAACTATCCCATCACCGAGCTTCACATAATCCACATCTTATGCATATCCATCATCTTATCTACTAGGTCTATCTTGTTTCATCATATCAGTTCCATTATTGTATCTTCTTATCATCATCATCTCATCCTCCCTTGTACATTGTCTATCTTTGGCCTTGTGTCACACTATGTTTCTGCTGCACTTTTATATAGGTAAGGCTAAATCAGTTGATCTTCTCCCAAGGCATTTTTCTGTCTAGTCATTGTCCTCCATCATGGCCTCCATCATCCTCTTTCCGCTCTTAACCATGGTCAGTTTTTGGTCTTTTGTCGAACTACGAGGGATCTGCACTTTCTCCGAATCAAGGTTGATCATTGATCAACCCCCAAGCCCCTAGGTCTTTAGGGTGTGTTTGTCTTGTCATCTTGTCATCTTGTCATTGTGTCATCTTATCGTCTTGTCATCTTGTCATCCTATCCTCTTGTCATGTCATAAAATACATCCCTGTCTAGCATGTACTTACAAACAAATTCCATTAGTATCATGAGGTTGAATTTTTTGTAGATATCCTTCATCATGTAGATCATCTAGTTTAGTCTCCATATTTGGTCTTAACAAGATGCATCCTTCCTAACAGACCGCATCAATCCCATCCACCCTTTCAATCCTATGGAAAAGGATGTTTGAAATTTATTGTGATCTTTTGATGCTTTTGACATTATTTTTATCATTTGAGCTTCCTATTATACATCATTAGGGTCACCATGATCCATCATATCATGGTGTGCTTTGACAAGTAGACATAGGGACATATCTTGATCTTTTGTCTATTTTTATCTTCTTGGTTATCCTATGTAGTAGCCACTAAGATCCTTGTGGTCTTGTGTTATGGTAGGACATCCTTTATGTTTTTTGGTTTTCTAACATCAGGCCCAACCAAAGCCCTTGTGACTTTGGGATGTTGGACTAACCTTTTTTTTGTTGTGTCATTCCTATACATGTGATACAAAGTTAGCTTGGTTCCTCATACCCTGGTGCATAGTATCTCATGGTATATAAAATTAAGTTCCCATTACATGGCAACATAATGTGTAACCATTAAATTTATTGATTTGGTTACTATCAATTCATCTCCCCATCTCTCATTCCATCATATATCAAAATCCCCCCATCCATTCACCATAAAGCTTTCTAATCCATTCATCCTTCATCACTCTCCCTTATTTATCTATCTTATCTATTTTCATCACTCCACTGTCTTCATGCTCATCATATCATCCTCTTTTCTCTCTTCTTAGGCTAATATAGATCGTTTAGTCTAAGAATATTTTCATCCATCCTTCTCATCATCTAATCATATCTTCAATCTGCTTAGGATAATAGATATTTGTTGTTCTAAGTGTTTATTCTTCCATTATTTTCATTCCTCTCAACAATATCACATCTCAATCCAATCCTAATCCTTTCAATCTAACAAAAATTATATAATCACATCCTTGGTCTTGTTCCTAGCCTTGCTACAAGCCTTGATCCCCTCATCATCATCATCGTCATCATCATCAGGATGTATCCTTCCTTATCATTTTGTGTTTATTTGGGATGTATCCTTCCCCCATCAACAAAAATCTCATCATCATCACTGGGATGTATCCTACCCTCATCAAAAACACTCACTATCATCATTATTGGGATATATCCTTCCCTATCATTGTTTTTTTTTGGGATATCTCATTCCCTCATCAAAAATATTGAATCCATCATCAATCCATCTTATCTTGTAGCTTAACTAGGGCAACATAATGTTTGTAATTGAATCCATTTGTAATTTCTATTACCCCTTCATCTCTCTCATCCTGTCTTATCCATCCTTTTACATCATCTTCCCCATCTAGCCTTGCATCATCTCATTCATTTCGAGAGCACACCTATTTTGTCTTGAACCTACATGTCCTCTTGAGGTGGCATCATCAATCCTTAATCTTCATCTTCGCTCCTATCATATTTCCTCCCTATAACTCCTTTGGATGACTAGGGCATCTTTCCCAGTCTAACCATTTTCATCCTAGTGCTATCTTTTAATCTTCTTTGAAATGAGGCTACTTCATAGCTATGAATATAAATTTCCCAAGCTCTCTTCAGGTTTTTTTCTTTTTCCTTAAGTATCAGCCATGTCCTCATATTCAAAGAAATATTGGGTTCCTTTCAAAAATATTTATAGCATCATTTTGTGCACATTCATTGGCAACCCCCACCCTTAGTGAAGTATGCTAGGGAGACCTCCACGTGTCCTCATAGTGCAAGTTTTCATTGCATAAAGAGAAGGATGCATATCAGCCTTTGACTACTTGCCACATAGATCTTTTAAGGGGCTTCACCACGCAAGGAAACAAAGCAAGGGAAAACCTCACATTAGTTGCCACATTTTGTAACTATCGTCATCATTGGAGGACACATGTTGACACTCTGGTCTATTGGGACCACTTCCATCATTCGTAGGGGATGCATCTAGCTCGAAGGCATCCTTGTTCATGGCTAGAATCATTTTTAGTTGCAACGTCTAGGGTAAATCATTTATAATGCATCATTGCTCATGATCGAAGGATTTTTTCTATTACTAGCTCACTAGGATAGGATTTTACTATAAGTATTGCTTCTTCTTTCAAAGCAAGATTTCATTTTTTTGATAGAAAAATCAATAAAAGAACCAAGCCTTTACTGCTTTTAGATCATTGTAAAGACTTACAGACTATGTCATTGTTCAGCCTTTTTATTTTCTTAAGGATTTTTGATAAATTTTTATTGTGCCATCATGGTATTGAATGTTCCATTTGCAAAAATTCTATAAATTTAATGCAAGTTTGCTGGTTTAGATCATGTCTTTGAATCTTGTTTTTAGTAAATGTGCATGAATATTATTTTATGTCATTGGGTAATTTTTTTAGTCTTCTATCTTTATTTTCAATCATTCCAGGACATACCGGATTGTTGAACACGCTCTTAGATCACATCTAAAATATTGATCTATTGTGCCTTAAATCTACATCTTCACGCATCACCCTAGTTAGATCCTTTTATTTAATATTTACTTCCTTTTCCCATTCAAAACCGTAGTTATAGAAGAATTCAGCTTCTTTAAAAATCGGGAGGCTACTCAGTTTAGCGCAAGAGGTCCCCCCTTTAATCGAGTTTCCCACAAAGGGTTGTTACCTTGCAAAAAAAATTCATCAACAATTTTTCTTTTTCTTGGCATGTCAGGTGACATCGATTAAATATACCAAATCTAGAGGGTGTATAAGCCATCAACTTGTTACTAGGTCATGAACCACAATTAATCAAGTCAAAAACACCTCCGCTAGTAACAATGCATATCCAAACTCACTGATTAGAAATTTTGGATCCCAAACATGATCCAAATCGTGAACAAAAACTATGTGGCTTGGGATACGAAAAGTCCCCTTGTAGCCCCAGCCACATTTGTCATTTGGGACCCTATCTCAATATTCACTATCAAATCTATTCCAAAGTTTATCAGAGATGGCTCAAGAACACCATCTGAACATCTACAAGAAGTTGTAGATATGTGTTTGGTGCACAGAGTTACAAATCAGAACATACCATTGGAATTTCTTGCAGCTTATTTTAGAGGAAGTGCTTTGGATTGGTATCCCACTCTGCTAGCTAATACTATCGATACTTGGGATTAGCTCGGGGATCCTTTTTATGAGATATTTTCTAATGAAGGAGACAAGTCCTCGCTATATCATCAACTATCAATAATAAAGTGGGTCCCATCTAAAGCAACAACCAATTTCAATGCCCAATTCAATACAACCTAGCAAAGAATCTAGAGTTCCATCCGACCACCAGTCGAGTTAGCATTTATGTTCTACTTAAATTCCATCAACGTCAACTTCTCCATGATGATCTAGTCACTTAGCGGAACCACATTATTGGATGCATAGAACATAAAATTTAAGGAAAATAAAAACCTGTTCAATGCTAGGAAGTTTCCACCTCATCCCCTTATGTCGATATTCCCTAAAATATCAACTTCTACTTAGGAAATGTCATCTACTAGCACACCCACACCACCCCCATCTATATAAACATATCTGAGTGCACCACATAATGTTACTTCTACATCCGATGCTTTGATGGACAAGGTGAGCGACATTATGGAGATGTTACAAAACTTAACAAATGAAGTAACTACTATCAAGCACAACTAGGTCGCTCCACTGAGACCACCCTACTAAATTTGTCAAGGTGGCAAACCCTCCTATGAACAAAACCAATATCAAGGAGTTGCACAAATAAATCCGCCGACTCAAACAAATAACCAAATAGTACTTGTACCAACTCCACTGGGAGATACTCAAACTAGTACAAGTAGAGAGCTAACCGTAGGGCAGCATAATCTTGCCAAAGATTTCAATCCTTGGTGCTATCCCTATGGTAACACGCATATGCCTCAAAATTTTCCATGAGGAAATTTTCACCAAAACGTTGCGAAGCAGCATAGCCAAGGCATGGCAATGAATTCAAAAGGATATATGTGCACCTCTCCTCAAATGGAGAATGTGGTTCTCACCACATAGATCTAGGGAATGTCTCTAGAGCAAGAAAATGATATAGCTCCTGACCATGCCCTCCTCTCATGGATGGAAGGGGAGGAAGGAGTGTTCACTTATGAAGCATCCACATCGGTGAGCTTGCAAGTATAGTCTGACTATAACACTTGATCGAAGAGGACAATTACAAGTGAACCATTCACTCTGCAGCCCAAAAACATCTTTCACCAACTCCGTCGCCCTTCCATAATGGATGCACAACCATAGCTATACAAGCAGAAGCCTCCAAATCTGCCACCCTTCAATGTGGTGGAACAATTGAAGAAATATTCCACTAATGTATCCCTTTTGGATATCTTAGCCATTCTAGAGAAAAAGTCATTACTATAGAAGGCCCTATAGAAAGATGTGGTTGTGCAGTCAATAGAAAAATCTTCCAAAAAGGCTATTGACTCATCGCCTCTGGCTAAAGTTCTTGCAAATGCTTAAAGGAGAGTTTGACCAAAGTCAAAAAGGAGAAACCAAAACCTAAACCCTTTTTCTTGACCCTCATTGTGGGGAAGAAACTATTACATAATTCCATGATTGACTCTGGTGCCAACACAACAATCATGCCCAAGTAGATAGCTGAAGCCTTAGGGATTAGCTATGAGCCCTTAAAAAGAGGATTTATGCAGCTAGATGGGAAGAAGGTCAAAACTATAGGCGTCATTATATACCTCTCATTAAATTTGTTTTCCTATCCTAGCATCATAATTTTTCAAGACACCGTGATTATTGATCTCCCTCCCATGTTCGACCTTTGCCTATCCCAAGAATTCACCTCAAATATAGGTGGATACCTTTCTTTAGATTTGTCCCACCTAATTCTTAGAACTAAGCATAGGGCTAAAATGAGGATAATATCAGAACCTCTACATGCATAACATGTAGTTGATGGAGCCATGATCAAATTCAAAGACACTCATATTTTTTTCACCAAAGAAGAATCCAGTTGTAACAGGATACTAGGAAACAAATAGATAACTGAAGACAAAGTTTATTGAGAAGAAGTCTTCTTGACCAATTTTAAAGGAGCCAATCCTTTCAGAAATTATCATGCTACTAGTTTGGGCACCTATGTCATCTATGATGAGGATCGACAGTTCTTGAGGGTATTGAAGGACTCCACGATCCAAAAATCCTCAGAGCTATGGAAATTACACTTTGACGGTGTGAGATGCAAGGTTAGTGCTGGTGTCAAGATATGCCTAATGTCTCCATCTAATGAGAAGATCCTCAGATCTTTCAGTTTCCAGTTTCCTTGCTCAGACAACGAAGCTAAATATGAGGGTCTTGTGCAAGGACTAAGCCTCACAGAGCGCATGGGTATCAAATAATTAGTGGTGTTCGAAGATTCTAAACTCATAATCTGTCAAGTCAAAAAAATCTTTGCTGCAAAAAATGTATTTATGTGGTCTTATAGGCATAGGGTATGGGACCTCATCAAAATTTCCGAAGCTTTTAACATCCACGCAGTGCTAAGAGAAAAATTTAGATACAGATCAAATGGAAACGATAGAATCTCAATTCGATCCTATCTCTGACTTGATTGAGAACGTAAAATCCATGTGAGTGATCCTCCATTCTTGATAATGATCACATCTAGTAGGTATTTCAAAATGATGATCACATCACCTTGTTCTTTCAATAGTTGGGAGAGTTCGTCGATTAGTTCTATCCAAAAATTGAAGAAGCATACAAAGGGTAGATCATCTAGCTGAAATCAAACAAAATTCCAAATGGGTTGGTCACTCTCAAAAAAAATTTCAACTATGACAACACTAGAAATGATAGGAGAAAATTTATAGTAGACCAGGTAGAATACACTAACTTGGAGGTCAGAAATAGAAGAAAATTAAAGGTTAGGAAAGAAGTCCCATAGTGTGATAAAGATAGGATTATACACTTCTACAAAAAATATGAAGGGGTTGTGTCCTAGTCACATGATGACCTCAGGGGATATGATCTTGACATCATCCAACACACCATCAAACTAATGGAAGGTGTGAAACTTGTTTGAAAAAATAGAGGCCCGCCAATCCAAAGATTAAAGCCTTCATGGGACAAGAGCTAGAAAAGTTGATCCAGTCCAAGATTGTCTTTCCAATCAAGCATAGTACGTGGGTATCTAACCTCATTCTATTCCAAAATAAAAATAGATACATTTGTCTATATGTTAAATTTCATGACCTCAACATAGCATCATTGAAGGATCATTACCCACTACCTTCCATGGAATCCATCTTGCAAATTGTGGTAGGTTTGAAGATGTTTTCTCTATTGGATTGTTTCTTAGGCTATAATCAAGTTTAGGTTAAAGAAGAAGATCAACACAAGACCACGCTCACCACAAAGTGGGGAACATTTGCATATGCCAAAATTCCTTTTGGCCTATCAAATGCGGGGGCCACCTTCCAGCAGGCAATGGACATCACCTTCAATGAGCTAATCAACAAAATCATCCTCATCTATTTAGATGATATGAATGTATTTTCCAAATCTAAAGATGACCATTTTATCATCTAGAGGTGGTTTTCAAAAAATTCCAAGAGTTCGGGGCACCCCTGAAGTCGAAAAAATGTGTTTTCAGAGTACGACAAGGAAAATTGTTAGGGCATGTAGTGTCACAAGAAGGAATCACTATTGATCCCAAAAGGATAAAAGAAATATGAGAACTTCCTCTTCTAGTAAACAAGAAAGGAATCCAATATTTTTTTTGGAAGGTTAACTTTGTAAGAAAGTTTATTTTTCATTTTGTAGGAATAATTAGACTAATCACCCTGATGCTAAAAAAAGATCAATTGTTCAAATGAACAAAAGAAGCAAGAGAATCCTTTGAGGGGGTGAAGGATGCTACTTCAGAACCTGTTTTGGCAAATCCAGACTTGTCAAAAGTCTTCATAATGTATGTTTTCAGTAGCAAGAAAAGCATTGCCACTGTTCCAGCTCATAAGGATGATGAAGGAAAGAAATAAAATCCTATAACATTTCATTCTCGGACCTTGAAGGAGTATGAGATGAACTATAAATTTTTCAAAAGGAAAGATTTTACAATTGTAAACAGACTCAAGAAGTTCTGACATCTTATAGCTTGCACTTAAGTGATAATTTATGTTGCACATTCTAGTGTGTGTGTGTGTACATCATGGAAGGAGAAATCATCAAAAAAAGGGCCAACTGGATCACTAAGATCTTAGAATATGACATTGAGGTCAAGCCTACAAAGACTGTCAAAGGAAGAGGGTTGTGCAAATATTTGGCACACGATGAGGAAACAAAAATTGAGGAAGAGAAAGCAAAGATATTCCTAACAAATGATTTTGAAACTGAAGGCTACTAGCTGGCGAGAAGGGTAAGATTAATGCACACCAAAAAATATCCTTCAATACTTATTTCTCAAAGAAGAAGATTCTACCAATGAAAAAATAATGGGTACTCACTTACTGAAGGGATCCCCTTTAAGAGGAATTTCAATGGTGTCTTACTATGATGCATCACCACAAAGCAAGCAAAGAAAATTCTCAACACCTTCCACAATAGCCTGGAAGGTGGAAACTTCTCTGAAAATACCACCACCATAAATATTTTATGCTCTAGGTACTTCTAGTCTACATTATTCAATGACCCCTACAACATGATAAAATCCTACAACAAATTCCAATTCTACACAAGGAGGAGAAAATATTCTACCACGCCTCTCAATTCGATAGTAGCGGAAGAACCATTTGCAAAATGGAGGATAGACTTCATCAGATTGATCAGACCTATCTCCAGCATATGTCACAATTGGATCCTCACATCCACGGACTACTTCAAAAGGTGGACCAAAGCCCTACCCTTGAAAAAAGTGACATAGGCAGAAATTGTGGAATTTCTCAAGGGGATAGTAGCGAGATTCAGTGTGCCAAATACTATCATCTCAAACAATGCCAAAGCCTTCTTAGGCTCTAAGGTATATCAATTCACATTATAACATGACATATTCTTGAAAACATCCTCAAACTACTACCCACAAGGAAACAACCTTGTTGAGTCAACTAACAAGAATCTAGTCCGACGCATTAAAAGGATCAGTTCTTATCATGAGAAGGAATGGCATAAGAATATCTAGAAAACATTATGGTAAGATTGAATAACTCCCAAGTAATCCCTAAATAATTCACCATATGAGTTAGTATATGGGATGGAGGCGATGTTACCAATCTCTATAGAGATACTTGTGTTACAACTACTCAAGTCTCTAGAGATTGAAGAGAATAGAGCTATGGAAGTTCGGTTGGCCAAATTGTTGGAGGTACAAGAGAAAAGGGAGAAAGAACTAATAGCCATAACTAACTACCAATAGGCGGTTAAGAGGAGGTTCGACAAGAAAGCTTGAAATCAAGGTCTAAAATGTAGAGACCTAGTACTAAAATTCAATGAAAGGGCCTTAAGGCCTGACCAACATGGAAAATTTGGCAAACTCTGAGGGTCCTATCAAAATAATTCAGTGCAAGCAACATAATGCATTTGGATTAGAAAATATGGAACATGAACCACTGGGAATTCCAATTAATGGGATTCATTAAAAATTATTCAATTAAGCTTCAGTCACTTCACATTGGTGTAAATATGTGAATAGTGTAATTAGTTTCCCTTTCATGTTTTGTCGGCTGGTGTTTTCATCAATTTGACCAATACTAGAAGCAGGAAAATTCATGAGATTCATTATTACAAGAATAGAGGGACCATCATGCCCATGTTGTAGAAATTAAATATGTGGAGAATCGAGTATAATCCATATTGAAAAATCACAAGAATGAAGACAAGGAGTTTAAGATAAGAAAGTATATTCATTATATATGTGTGCTTTGCTAGAAACATTATCAAAATGGCTCTAAGGCTATACACTCAAAATTATGAATATATGTATAAAAATTCCTTATATATATGTGTATGTGAGCCTTTTTATTTAGGCATATATATACAAAAAGGAAAAAGCGTGTCAAACTTCAAGTATCTAGAACATGAGCATTTTCTTCATTAGCATGGGCATTGTTAGGGGCAGCAAGAGGAACATCAGTAGCACAAACATGAACTATAGAGGAAGCAATGTCAACTCCCAAAATAAGTGGAAAAGGGATCACAAGGTTCCTAAAGAAAGTGTACCAATCCACATCATATAAAAACACTACATTGTAGTAGCGCAAAAGAAAGTGGCACGTGCACGTGGCTCTCTCACGATGCTTAGCAAGTGATTGAAGCCGAAACCTGCTCAAGAATGGTACCCATGGTACCACCACATCTTATTCAAGATGCTTCCATAGGTCACTCATGATGGGAAGGCCTAAACCATATACTTCATTGCTCACCACCTCGCTAAGACCTCTAAGGTACCTCTTCACAAAAAAATGAAGCATCAAACGAAGAATCATGGATTTTGGAGCCTAAATATCAAGGAAAAAGACAATGAAATGGGAGTAGAAATTAGTATTTACCCGATATTTGTCTTGATACTCAATACAATCCCCACCCAAGACCCATTTCATGGCTATAATAGCCAGTGAGTCTTTGTTTTTGGTTATATGCTTCAAGCATCTATTGGAGATCTCTCCCATTAAATTTGTTTGAGACTTGTTGCTCACTAGTCTGATTAGATTATTCATCCTATCAGTCTCTACACAACTACCTAGGTCTAGGACTTATGCAAATTTAGAACCTACTCAACCATCTAAAACTGATAATCCTATCTAACCACCCAATGCTACTTTTTTTCTAAATGGCTAAGTGTGATTCTGCTACTTTATTAAGATCTATTTATAGAAATATATAAAGTAGCTAACATACAAAGCATGGTGATAATTTAATGTTAACCCAAAAATCCCACCAAAATTCCAAATCGATATTCTATCTCAATTATGTCTGTAGGTACGAATTGTTGTGTGCAATATTAACGAGTGATAATCGATTAGTGAAAATTGGTGGTAGTTCTAGATGATGGCTCTTATGGAAAAAAGGTAGGTGGCACAATGCAAGCAGTTTCAATCTCCAAGGATAAATGCAAATATTTTCAAAATTACTCATTACGATTTCAAATTGATTATTCTTTGTGAGATATTAATTGTGAAGGCGGGTGAGGATATGGAAAGCATTTCATTGGTGGATCAATTTCCCATTAAATCATGTTGAAGGGACATTATCACCAATGCAATTATGAATTTTTTTTCAAAAAAAGAGGCAAGTAGTTCGTTTCACATGAGCGGAGGAGCTAGCAAGTACATGCCAAATTAAATGCAAAAAAGACAACCATTGTCTACTAGTTGAAGGTAGGAAATCAAAGGAAAAAAGATAATTATTGCATGCAAAGATAGAGCATAAAAATTATTGAGCATGCAAAATGACTTGGAAGAACAAAATTTATTAAGAGAACTAGTTGCATTGCATCTAGAAACAAAGTATCTAAGCAGAGGTCATTGCAGAAAATTCACTACCCCGGTGTGGATTAAACCTGAAATAAAAGACTGTTTGGGTTCAAGTTCAGAGCCTAGTGTGGTGTTCTAGTTTCCATTCATACCGCTTTAGTAATCTTTCTAAGTAGAGGTTTGCAAAAGATGGAGGCTGCTCAAAGTTCCCAAACAAAAATAAAAGAGGAAGGGCCCCAAAGTTTATTTAAAGCCATGCACGCAACAGCAATAGCCTACGTCTTTGAGGATATCTCTTATGCTTTATCTGGGATACTTAAAAGCCAACATGCATGAATATGCATGTTGCAGAAAAGAAATTCCTCGCAATGACCAGAATTGAATTAGAGAATAATGGGATAATATTCATGACCCCATCCTTGCAAGGAACCCTAAGACACTTTGGGAGGTGACCTGTGAAAGAATGAAAAGGAATAGTGACCCATATTCCTTGGCACAAATATTTTGGTTCAACAATTTTCCACAATATATGGGGGTATGTGCAGGATCATCATGGAAAAAGAAAGCCCTTAAGTGGCAATGAAAATTCAGAAAATTAGAGTTAGGAAACTTAACGTAAAAATTTGAATAAGTTATCCATATTATTTCAAAAATATGTAAGAATAGAATCTGTAGAAAATTGAATGTAGTTTCTAAACTACTAGGTTTATCTAAAGAAAAATAAAATATATTTGGTGAAAATTTGAAATTTCAATGCAGTAGTACTAAAATTTTAGGGAAAAAATAAGTAGGTTTCTCTCTAACCACTCTAACCACAATAAAATGATAATATTATTTCATAAAATTTTAATTATAAGTAGAGGAATCATGTCCCGCTGAGATGCATTTTTTTTTGTAATTTTTTTCCAAGTAAATAATTAATTAGGATTTTTTAATTAATTTTTATAAAAAATATAAAAACTTGTATGTCCGATCACCTTAACTTGGTCAAAACTTCATGAAATTCAATATTTATTATTTTAATCCTATAGTATGCAAAGTATAGAATGTGCCACATTTTTCGGATTCAAAAAATGTGATACTTCTTGAAAGCTATAGATGTTTTTTCAATCAACTTATCAATCAGGACTTTAGTCATAATTCAAATAGAAAATTATTAATAATTATTTATTAAATTCAAAGTCAAAAATAATTTATATTTGTGGAAAGCTGAAAAATATCCTTTAAAAACCCTTTTCATTTCATCAATTTTGGGTAAAAAGAAAGTCGGAAGCCACATAGGCCATCATATCACTTACATATTGCCACTTTTTGGCCCATCATGATCTTGCACATACCCATGGTCCCATCAGTGTACTACTACCCTGAATTGGTTGATGAGGCCATCAAACACTTCAACCCGAATACCAACACCATTGAGGGCTAGTTGGTGAGTGTTGTTATCTGCAAGGAGGCTATCTGGGATATGTTGTGTATCCTAGACCAAAGCTCCAAAGAGCCTCAAATGGGGTCATTCACTCTGGTGAAAGGGGAGACCTATTGGAGGACCAAAGACCTTGCACTAAAATTTTATAATGCGGAGAAACAAAGATCCAAATATTCTAAAAGGCCAATACAAATCCCAGGCACACATAAGAGTTTCAAAGATGACGTGAAGGATGCCTTCTCAATGATGATGTTTTTTTGTGGACTGGACACTAACAAAGTGGTCCAGGAGTTTAAATTAGGTTTTAGTTTTCAATTATGCAAGAAACATTCTCTTTTTTGATACAATTTCACAAAATTTCTCGTGTAGGATATGCTCAACCAGATATCAGAGTACCAGTTTCAATAGACGTTCAAGTTTTCATCTATCCTCGTTCACTTTTTTTGCATCAGAATCTTGATTTCTTCTAGAGGCACCTAGGGCTATCCATTTTTTTTTTGAAAATTAGAGGAAGAAGCTAGTTTCTAGGTGGACTCCCCTTCTCTCTGCAGCATATGATTATTACACTTTTTTGGATTATTTCTTAAATCTGATTTTGTACGATTGAAGAGGAGACAACACTATCTTACGGTTCAACTCAGACCAATTTAAGTTCATGCAGAACTTCACTCCAAAAGTTTGACTGGTTTCTGGGTGAGGACTTCACATTCGTCCAATTACGAAGCTTCACTGGGGAGCCCTTCTAACTTCTGGCATGTCTTATAGATTGAGTACTAGTGCTTGAATTTTTATGCTAGGTATCAATTATCGATGTCACCTTTTGCAGTAGAAAAGTAAAGAAGAATGATTTTTTCAGCTGCTTGATGAGCTTCAAGACCGTAATCATGGCCAAGAGGAAGGCTCAAAACTTAATAGAATAAAAGATGGCTCATTTGGGGTTGGTATGGATTTGCGATAAGTGGAATTACAACCTTGATGATGACTTGCCAAATGAGTATGTTAAGGTAACACACAACCCTTAGCCTTACTAGGAGAAGTGTTTGAATCCAATGTCAGATGTAGATGATTTTATAGTTTACCTGGCTTATATCCCTACTGAAGGTAGTGAACCTCCCTGGCTTGGATTTTACTACCTGACTAGGAAGTATGATAAGACAAGGTAGATGGGGACTACTCTTCACAACAATCTGATTAAAAATTACAATTTGAAGGAAGAAAAGGTTAATGCTTTTTGGATATATCGTTAGGAGACCTGGCAAACTAAGGCCCCTTATGATAGCAAAGAGATGGATGAAAAGTTCAAAAAATTAAGGAACAAAGAGCATCCATATTTTGACAACAATAATGAGAAAGACTCCAGTTTAGAGGAGGCTAAAGTGTAGTCAGATGAAGGAGAAGAATGTGACACAAAAACACAAAGTACCTTGATGTAGAAAAGAGGAAAAGTCATGAAACAACCTAGAAAGGTTTCCTCTAATGTACATGTTAACATATCATGTGCGAGGTCTTCACAAAATCACACCTCGATTGTAAGGAGGACTAGGGCAACCAAACTGTAGCAATATGAAACCATAGTGGCATAAGACTCACCACTATTAAAGCAAAAACACACCAAGGCATCATCTAGAGAGTGCCCATAGGACCCTAAGGCAAGAAAAGAGCCAACAATAGGCCAAGGATCATAATCATCCACATCGCAGGTATTTTTCACTCCCTCTTCTCTTGTTTCACATACCCTAGTTTCCCTAGTTGTGTCCTTTGTGCCTCCCTTTTCAAGTGCCGACCCTTTCCTTTCGACTTTTGCTTCAATGGTCACGAGGGGTTTCACACAGTTCTCTCATATGACCACATTTTCCCTTACTCCTCCACAAACCCTTACACCATTTTCTTAGGTCCATTCAATGTCCAAAATCATCTCACACTCTACCCTTTCTACCTCCATTGATACATCTCTTGCCACCGCAATATTGGAACCAATCCACTCTTCCCAACAGATGGAGACCACCACAAATCCACTTCCTTTGAGTCTTCCTACTAGTTCATAGTTTGAATATTGGAATATCCCTCTGTTCTCACCTCAAATAGTTAGTGTTCCAAAGAAGAAGTCTCTTGGGACCTCTACCCTTTCATTCCCTTTTGCCCTTCCTCTTGATGCACCTTTTTTAGGGGGAATCGATATGTCACTCTTGGAATTCTTATCAGAAGGTGATAAAAATAAGTAATCATGAGAAATAAGAGCCCAAAAGAAAAGAGATAAAGATGCTAAGAGGCTGACAGAGCCAAAAGTATAGACTATTTTTAGTGAGGCTCAACAGTCGCTACATTTTGTGGCTATGTACTTGACTATCAGCAAAATGCAATGAGAAATGCAACTGGTTGGCTACAAGATGTGTTAGGAAAAATTCAAATGTGAACAAATTTTCCTAATGCCAAGTCTTAGAAGAGAAGAGAGATATGTCTTTTAATGTTTACAACTATAGTTCATTAAGACACATATGACATAAATAAAGTAAAACTAATAAATAAACCCATAACATAATTGACACCGGATTTACGTGGGAAAACCCTTATGGGAGAAGAACCCACCACACCAAAGAAAGATCACTTTTATTTTAGTAATCAAATTACATAGAAGTTATAGTCTCTTCTTTTCAGATGAAAATTCTATAATAGCAACATTTCCCTGATCAACCTCCTATCGAATTACACTGTTACAATGCATTGATTCAACATATAATGGAATTCACTCACTGATCATTCCACTAACCAACCCAACCAAAATAGAACCTTGACCGAGTTGTTCATACATAGCTCAACCTGCCTTTTCATTTTCCATAAGAAAACGGTCACAACAGTTCAACTGCCCAATCGGTTCGCATTCTACACCGCTCATTGGTCCAAGATAGAACACATAGGACAAACAAATTTTCAATCAATTTAAACTCTATCACTCATCGGTGAGACAAAAAAATTTTTTGAACCATTATCATACTATCCACAAGATATTGCACACAACACCGACTCCTATCGCTCATAATTTTGGTGAAGTCTCCCCAATCTTAAGACCATCAACAAGAAAATCATTATCGCCAACACACTAGGATGTCACACTAAAAATTCATGCCTCCCTGATGACCCAATGAGCACTAAGACCATGCATATATTCAAGAGTCACACCAATCATTCACCAGGAGAAGATCCATCAATGAGAGAAACACCATAAGTATGAGATCAGGAGGTCACATCGACAAAACAAGTCTCCCCGATGCGTTCATCGCCAAGACTCTCTGAGATGGTCTTTGTCACCTAGAAATATTTTATCAAAGCAAGTTGGAGATGTCACCCTGACTATTCTGGTCACACTGATATCGCCAAGACAACCACAGGGTCATGCCAACATCGCCAAGACTTCTGTTGTCAGAGTGAGTTTGGAAACTCACTCCTATAGATCATGTCACGCCAATGACTTCCATCAGGAAGACAATTCCAAGGTCACAATGATCTGATCTTCCGAGATAGCTGCTCATCACCAAGACATTCCAAGGGTCTCAGCGATACTGCTCTTTCAAGAGTTCCATGTCAGTAAGGATTTAGGCACTTATTCCAACAATCTCCCACTTGATGAAGATCTTACTGACACCTCCAAAGCACACAAAAACTATTGAGTTTTACAAACACCAAGTCCCATCGAACTGTTACACCACCTATACTTGTTTGTCCTCATTGGTTTTTTCAATGCATTTGAAACATTTTCTAGAGTATCCTCCTTTTCTAAAGAAACCTTTGCATCCTCCACTATATCTCATACAAAGTGATAATGCACATCAATATGTTTCATCCTAGCATGGAAAGTAGGATTCTTTTCTAGACAAATAGCACTCTAACTGTCATAGTAAATTGTAATTTTGCTTGCATCAAACCCTGTGTTAGAACACAAAATTTTTAATCAAATTCCTTCTTTACAGGTATGAGTTACTTCCTTGTACTCAGCCTTCATAGTGGACAAAGAGACTACAACTTGTCGATTCCTCATCCAACTAAGTGCACCACCATTCAACATGAAATTATATCTATTGGTGGACCTTCTACTATCAATATCCCTCACCCAATAAAAATCCACATATCCACGAATTTTGAGAGTCCTCTATGATCCAACCAAATGTCCATGGTAATGTAGAGCATAATCTGAAGTGCCCCTTAGATATCTAAACACTCTTTTTACAACATCCCAATGTGTCCCTCCTAGATGCACCATAAATCGACTAAGAAATCCCATTGCTTTGGAAATGTCTAGCCTTGTACAAACCATTGCATACATTAAACTACCAACTATAATAGCATAAGGCACTCTGGCCATGTCCTCCATGTTAGTAGGATATTTCAAACAATCTTCAACAGATAGCTTTGTTCCCTACAAAACTGGAACAACTAGTTGCTCACAATCATTCATACCAAATATCTCTAGAATAATATTAATATACTTACTCTGGCTAAGTCAAAGCTTTCTACGCTTTCTATCCCTAGTTATTTCCATCTCCAAAATATACCTAGCTTCACTAATATATTTTATTTCAAACTTTGTAGACAACTGAGCTTTTAGATCATAAATCATTAACTTACTGTTTCCTATGAACAACAAATCACCAACATAAAGAGAAATAATAAGAATCCAATCAATTTTATTCTCGTAGTACACACAATTATCTGATTGCGATCTTACAAATCCCAAAGACAAAACAAATGTGTTAAATTTTTGGTACCACATCCTAGGCAATTTCTTCAAACCATACATAGATTTCTTCAACTTACAAACCATATTTTCTTTACCTTTTCTCACAAAGTGCTCAGGGTAGGACATATATATTTCTTCTTCAAGATCACCATGAAGAAACATTGTCTTCACATCCATCTACTCAATCTCCAAATTATATGCTACAACAAGTGATCAAATAAATCTAGTAGTTGTCAGCTTTTCTACAAGAGAAAAAATTTCCCCATAATCAATTCCCTCTACCTAGGAATAACCCTTCACAACTAATCTCTCTTTATACTTTTCAACACAGCCATCTAGACCAATTTTATTTTTAAACACCCACTTGTAGCCCACAGGATTTATACCTTTAGGAAATGGGACTAGATCCCAAGTATCATTTTTCCTTAATGATGTCATTTCTTCATTCATGGCTTCCAACCAAGAATATGAGTCAGACATTTCAGTTGCCTCTTTTATAGTCCTAGGCTCATTCATCTTAATAATCAAAGCGTAAGAACAAATAGAATCTAACATAGAGAATCCATACCTATCTAGTTGTTTCTTCTCACATGTAGACCTCCTCATACGATAAGGCTAAGATTGTGGTTCTTCTTCTAATTCAAAACTCTTAGTGCTGCTCAAACTCTTCTTAGTTTCAAGTACACTTTCAATGTGTTATTCCTCTTTTTCTGGAGTGAGAGGTATCTCAAAAACATCATTCCTCTTCTCCTCTTCTTTCATCCTTGACTACAGATCCACTGAAGAAGGTTTCAGTTCTCAGAAGATTACACTTCTATTGTACAATACCTTCTTAGTTATAGGATTCCAAAGCTTGTATCCTTTCACACAGAGACCATACCCAATGAAGATTAATTTTTCAGATGTTTTTTCCAATTTAGATCTTTCCACATCCGACACATAAACATATGCTTCATAGCCAAAGACAAGAATATGTCTGAGAGAGGGCTTCTTATGAGAATTCACATAGGATTTATATCAATAAGTGTTGAAGAAGTTAATCGATCAATAAGTCACATGCTATAGCCATAGCCTCAGCCTAGAACATCTACTCTAGACCAGAATTGCTCAACATACTTCTTGCCTTCTCCGTCAATTTCCTATTCAACCTTTCAACAACTCCATTTTTCTACGAAGTGTAAGGTGTTGTTTTATGCCTCTTAATCCCATGGTCTTTGCAATACATTTCAAACTCATCTGAATAAAACTCACCACCATTGTCAGTCCTTACACACTTTATTTTTCTTCTAGTCTAATTTTCCTAAAGGTTTTTAAATTCCTTAAAAAGATTGAACACTTCGGATTTACTTTTTAAAAAATAGAAAAAATGCCCTTCTCGAGTAATCATCAATAAAAGAAACATAATATTTAGACTTTGATAATGAAGGAAAATCCAATGGACCACACACATCAGAATGAATATAATCCAGAAGACCAAAAGATTTATGAGGACTATATTAGAATGAAACAAAGTGTTTTTTTCCATATATACAATGTTCACAAAATTCAAAATCGAGATTAAAATCATCAAGCCCCTCAACCACGTTTTTATTCTTCAAGGCTTTCAAACATTTTTCACCGTTGTGACCAAGTCTCTAATGCCAACGCATAGTCCTTTCTGCTGGAAGTTTCACTTCCAAGGAATTTTCTCCAATAGGAACATTTTCATTCTTCTCTTTACGAACAACCTTTTGTGACTTTGCAAAGACACTATTGCATTGAACAACTAGTGCATCCATTTTGAACAGAGTACCAATTTAGGCACCCCTAGCAAACACCATCGAGCCTCTAGTCATTTTATAGATATTGCTAGATAACAATACTTGCACTCCAACATCGTTTAGATTGCTTACAAAAAGTAAATTTCAAGCCAAACCTGGTACATTCATTACGCCATCAATTCCCTTAATTCTACCATTAGGAAATTGAAGTCTCACTCTTCCATGACCAGCTATCTCTAGAGATGAATCACTTTCCAGATACACCTTTCCACCATCACATTTTTCATACTTAGTAAACCAGTCTCTATGAGATGTCATGTGAAATGATGCTCCATAATAAATCAGCCAGACATCATCTGATGCCTGAGTTTCCAAGGCTGCAATAAAGGAATCTACATCGCTCTAAGAAGAATCATTATCAGAAGAATTATTCTTGCATTTCTTTTTCTCCTCTTTGCAATCCTTTTGGACATGACCATGCTGCTCACAGTTCCAACACTTCACCTTAGACTTCTTACCAAGAGATTTTGATCTCCCTTCTGATTTTGATTTGGACTTTTTGTCCTTTTTCTTTCCTTTTTCCTTTGATTTGCCTCATACAATAAGAGCCTCCTTCACCATCTCAGAATATTTCCTTCACAACTCTTCTGATAACAAATACACAACCACGTCCTCCATTTTGAAATTGGTTTTCGTGCTCCCAATTACCATCACCAAGTGATCTCAAGAATCTAGCATAGAACATAACAATAGCATACAATGATCTTCATATTCAATCTTCACACCTACAAATGTTAACTGAGAAATCAACATGCTAAATGTACTTAAGTGATTAGCAACAAATGTTGTTGCCTCCATTTTTAGAGAGTACAACTTCTTCCTCAAGAAAAAATTATTTACCAAGTACTTGCCTTGATAAATACCTCCCAATCTTTTCTACAACGTAGAGGTAGTCTTCCCTTCATGAACGTTCAAGAGAAAAGAGTCTACCAAATATAGTCTTATCAACCCTTTTTATTTTCAATTTTTGAGATCCCAATATTATTGCTTCATGGTTGTAGGTTTCATTCTAGACGCATCAATCCAAAGATCATGATCCACCAATAGGTCTTCCATTTTAAGTTTCCAAAACTCAAAATTGTTGTTGTTGAATTTCTCAATTTCAATTCTTCCAGAAGTACTTGTCATTGCCATCTTAGTCTGTAATTAGATAAATTCAATACTTCTACAAAACTCCCACTGAACAAAAATTGACAAAAAAAACCAATTTACCCATAGGGATTATGCAACTGGCAAGGCTTTGATACCACTTTTTAGGAAAAAATCAATTGCAGAAGAAATTTTTCCTAATGCCAAGTCTCAGAGGAGAAGAGAGGTATGTCTTTTAATGTTTACAATTATAGTTCATTAAGACACATATGAAAGAAATAAAAAAACTAAGAAATGAACACATAACACAATTGACACCAGATTTACATGGGAAAACCCTTACAAGAGAAAAACCCACCACACCAAGGAAATATCACTTCTATTATAGTAATCAAATTACATACAAGTTATAGTCTTTTCTTTTTAGATGACAATTCTATAGCAAAAAATTTCCCTGATCAAAGTTGTATTGAACTACACTATTACAATGCAATCATTCAGCATACAATGGAAGTCACTCACTGATCAATCGAATAACCAACCCAACCAAACTAGACCTGTTGGTGTTTTTCCATGTAAATCAGGTTTGTCTCCTAATCTACCTATGGAATTGCCAACTTCCAATCAAGGGTAGTTCAGAGGACCTGGACCAATTGATGAGGATTATTTTTAACAATAATATCTTACACTTTGGGCTCTGCAAGACCCAGGAGGGTGATCCCTATAATGAGTTTACAACTTTTACAACAAAGTTATAAACAATCATTAACTTCAAATAGATAATCCCACTTAATAGATCAATAGAATGGGATAAAACTGAAATGAATTGGTTGTTCATCAGTTTTATCAACCACTTGGAGCATGAGATGGTTATAACACAATTTCATGGTGAAGGGTGATCATTATGTTTAAAATTTGTGGTAGCAAGCCCCAGGTGAAGACAAACAAAATACAGCATCACAAAGAACAAATGCAAATCAGACCAGTGCCATAGCCATTGGAGGAGTCAAATTCACCAACACCTAATGGTTCATAGCAGATTTTAACACATAACATATAATATCTCTGATCATACTGCCTTATAGTATCACCAATTTGTACCTTAGCTCAATACTTCTTACCCAATCCTTGTACAAAACATATCAATCTGCAATCTCATTTAAGCAGTTTAATTAATTCCTTGAATTAATGCTAAAACCAGAAATGCACACACCACAACAGTGAGAAGAACAAAATAACCCTTGATTACTTCATTCAAAATTTGAATACATTTGCACATAGGAGAGACATGAGCCAGAATTTGTCAATTAAACTCAAATGCCAGTACTGTTATGAAACACTAAATCCCAATAAACTCAAAATCTACAGCAAAATGACACAAAACCCACTTGCATTGCCTCTGTAACTACAGATTTTACAATTTGATATGTAGCTCCACACCAGAATTTCGACTAGCTTACTTGCTAACCTAACTTGCTAACTTGCCCACCCCTTTTTACAATGAGAGAAGAAAATAATAAGAAGAGGATAAAAGATTCCAGAAGAAACCCTAAATCCAAACAGGAACAACCATCTGGAAACATCTCCACTATTGAATAGTGATCTGCAAAAATCTTCTCCATTTCCCTATAACAAACTTGATTCTATTCTTCAAAACAACATGTGCTCAATTCGTTCTTCAATAGAAAAATGCCATGTGTCCACTCCACTCATTGCAATAAATGGATTTTGCAGCTGCATATTATTTTACTTTTGACAAAGTAAAATACTCTCTAAGAACTCTATGTTTTAAAACATTCATACCCTTACCTGCCACCAAAATATTCCTCTCATGAATAATCATTATTCACTTCACAAAACTCTTCCTCTGCTGCACTTTTAACATTAAGCATAAAACATTTTCACTTTATGTCAAAATAAAGTTTAAAAGGTTATAAAATTAAACCATTGGCTTAATAAAATTTCTCCATCATTCACGTGCATTATTTTATCTCCAATGGGTAAAACTCTCCACTTAAAATGTTTGCCCCCAATATGTTATTTCACTTTTAGAAAGGTGAAAAAACCTTACAAATAAAACCATGTCGAGCAAAATAAATTTTTTACCTCGGTGGGCCCATCACTCACTCACATCCACACTACATTCCATTTAAATGGTTTGTCATTAATAATAAAAATCAAATGAAAAGCATTTGGGCCCACTACTCGTCCCCCGCCATTCGGCAATCAACATCTTGTGAGAAATTTGGGATTGTGAAATGGCGGGTAATGGTCTACATGTTGCTACATTTCCACCCTATTCTCTGCCGTTGGATTTCACCATCTTTCATCTTCCTCTAATTTTTTTTTAAAATTCACACCCGAGAGAAAAGAAATGTGGGTCCCACCCCCAGTTCAATATTAATTTACCAAACTATGGCAAAACATTAAATTTTATTCATTTTATTCACTCCTTTCTCTCCCTCTCCCCGCCATCCCGCAATCCATATTTACCATGCTCTTCCTGATTGCGATATGGCGGGCAATGGCGAATATTTGGCTGGAGTCAACTTCATTTTCACCACCATTGGATTTTCCTTTTCAGCTGTTCATTTGTTTGTTTCCCTAATCTTTTGCTCGACATTGTTTTCTCGAGCATCTCCAAGCTCTGCCTCTCGGGAATAATGGAAGCCATGCACCCTTCATCTCACTGGTTGTGCCCACCCTGTTGCAGGTCAAACCCTTATCTCTCTGCCAACATTATGCAATGGGCTTCTCTAGCTATCCCATGGTGTTTCATGAGACCACATTAACCTTGAGCATCCACATTCTCTTCGCTCATTATGCCTGGTGCACAAGACTTGTCTCTTTCCTATAGTCATTTGATGGCACCTTATTCAACTGGTGAATATTCTAAACTACCAGCCATGCCCACCATTAACTGCTGGCTGCACCCCATTTAGCTCTTGATGGCATGAGCCCTCCATGTTGCAGGTCACGCCCTTACCTGCTAGCTACGCCCCTGCTCTGGCCGCGAGCCTCTTCACCCACGCACTCCACCATGGGCTCCTCTCTATACGCGGGAGTCTTCTCTACATTTCCCGCAGATCTTCCCATGGTGTGCGTGGGTTTTCCCATATGGGTCTTGCCATGTCTTCCTGTTGGCCATGAGCTCCCTGCTGTGGGCTTTCCCGGCTTGCGTGAGCTTCCTCCATACCTTGATGGATGCCTATAACCTCATTTGGCTAAAACCATGGCTGCGTACATCCCATCAACTGATTCAAGCCCTCCTTCACGTGTTCAAATGGTGCTTTGTTACTGTTGAAAACAACTTGAACCTCCCTCAATAGATGGATGTGTATGCCCAACTCCCAAACATCTCTGTCATTTGCTTGATAGTCCAAACCCCCTTTTAATACATCTACCTTGTGCATATGGGCTTTATCATGATTATCCACAATATATGAGGTCAAGAAAAATTGAATAAACTCTCCCCCATGATCAACACCTCACTTGAATCTATCACAAGCCTTCAAGACTATGTGGTGATTACATTCCTCTACTTTGCATATGAATTGGCCCCTTCACCTGCAACATACATTTCTCTTGGCTGCGACATAACACTTGCACAGAATTTAAAAAATATTTCCATAGTCTGCTTTGTGTGTGGCCTGCAAACATGGTATTCCATTAATTAGCAAAGGCAAGAATGGAAACATCACCGCCATTAGTATCTGTTTGAAAGTTATAGGACCTTTCAAAATAAAACTAGTTAGTTCATATTCTTCATTCCCTTGGCATGCACTTTATGAATTTATGTTCATTTGGGAATCTCTTACAAAATATTTCACATGCCCTATTTTTGTTGTGTCGCCATGTTCACTTTGCTCTTCTTTGTCTATATCATGCAATCACGGTGGTTTTGAATGTCCTCAAACAAGTTCAATACATGTTACAACTTAAACCCCTATCTATTAAAAGATGGTTGCCCCCATAATTATACAATTTGGCATTCTATTGAGCATGTTCTTATATTTGTTTCATCTAACTCAAACAAAGAACAATTCTGAGTCTCGTGTTGCCTAGACTTGCTTCCAATTTTATTGCACACATCAAACTAGATACACCTCCATTGCGCTAACATTGGCCCCCATCAAATTTGTCAGACCCTAAACTTGAACACCATAAATCTTCACAAAATAAATTGCTCCTTTAGTATATGTAGATGTTCACACATTCAATAAAATTTGAAAAGTGCAATGGCCCTATCCCACGGTGATACCAAGTGCAACATCACCTTCAAACTATCCAGAAGGTCTTCCTGTATTAATGTCAGATTGCTATTCAAAAACCTGAACAATGCTTAATTATTGGTCCATGTATTTGAATTCATGTAGACAATGCCACATTTACCTTTCTCTTTGTTTACCACTTAGAAACATTTACCTGACATGGTTGCATCACCATAACAAATACAAGTTCGTGACAAAATACAAAACATGTCGAGCCCCACATGGGCTTGGCTAAAAAAAATTTCATTTTCAAACAAGTTTTACCCTCGAATCATCCCAAGACAACATCCAGATGCATTTGAAATGAAATGGTAAACTAGGTTGCCTTCAGAAATTGTTCCACTTTTGCAAAATGGTCAAAACAGGTCAAGTAGGCTCAGGAATCAATATGGGAAACTAGTCAAATGACCTCATGAAACCATAAAAACTTGCAAGCATAAAGTAATTTGATCCAAAAGTATATTTCAAAAGATAGATCAGAGAAATAGATCACGAGGAACTAGGTATTAATCAGCAAAGTTGCTCAGCTGAACTTTTCTAAAACAACTGTTTTGAAACAAACGAAACACACCCGATGCCAATTTATAGAAATATCAAATCAATCCCTGACAAGCTACCATCAGACACAATGGATCACTAAGGTACCTTGAGCATGTGTGCAAAAGGAATTCGCTTGAAACATCACTGATCAAAAGATATTGATGGTCAAAGTTGACCATTCAGAAGGGCTATTAGGAATGCAGATGTGAAACTAAGCAAACAACATTTGCTTTCGATCTACTAAAAATAGCAAATCAGATCATTAGGCTCTGAAAACTGACACCTGAGATCATTTAGGTATGGAGAACAAAGAACAACATTCATTTTGACATAACAGTCAATTGGTTGCGAAATCCAAGCTCAAACAGGAGGCCGTTTCACAAACTAACAAATCTGCAACAGCAGAACAGTGCAAAAACCCTCCAACTTCACTTTTCAAAACCCTGACAAAACCTATCATGGGAAGCTGAAAATTGACACACACGCTCACATATGTCAATCAAATACGTCTGCAAATGGGTTTTGCTTGGAAAACAACATGCCTCAAGTTCTAATTCTCCAAAGTGGGTCATTCAAACTGACCCCTCAAGTGCACTTCTAAAAGTACAAATCCAATTTTATCGAAATGAGCACCTCAAATTTTCAAAATTTGAGAGTGCCAACAAGACCCTCGACCAAACTATTCATACATTCCCCAAGCTATCTATTCATTTTCCACAACAAAATGGTCACAACAGTTCAACTGCCCAATCGGTTCACATTTTGCATCTCACTGGTCTAAGATAGAACACATAGGACAAAGGCTTGGTCAACTGATTTCAACTCTATCGCTCATTAGTGAGACAACATAATCTATTGAACCGATGTCAGACTTTCCACAGGCTATCCCACATGGCACCGACAACTATCACTCAGAATTTTGGTGAAGTCTCCTCGATCTCAAGACCATCGGCAAGACAATCGCTATCACCAACACACTGGGAAGTCACACCAAACATTCATGTCTCCTCGATGGCCCAACAAACACTAAGACCACACATATCAGCAAGAGTCATGCCAATGATTCACTAGGAGTAGATCCATTGGCAAGAGAAATGTCACTGGTAGGAGATCAGGAGGTCACGCCGACAACACAAGTCTCCCTGACACGTTCATATCCAAGACTCTCCCTAATGATCTTCATCACCTAGAAATCTTCCATCAGAGCGAGTTGGAGATGTCACCTCGACTATTCTGCCCATGCCGATATCGCCAAGACAACTGTAGGGTCATGCCGATGTTGCAAAGACAATTTTTTCTATCAGAGTGAGTTTGGAAACGTGCTTTGATAGATCATGTCACGTCGATGAATTCCATCAGTAAGATAGGTCCAAGGTCAAAATGATCTAATCTTCCAAGACAAATTCTCATCACCAAGACATTCCAAGGGTCTCAATGGTACTTCTCTTTGAGGATTTCCATTTTAGTAAGGATTTAGGTAGTTTTTCCAACATGTACATTGTGTGACTTGATTTAAGTATAGCCCGACCTCAAGACAAGGTGGAGCTCATGGAAGAAACAAAATGTGTGGTGACCAATGGCTTTCTTAAGTCTGGTTGCTAGCTAAAGAAAAGCGAAGAAGAGCTGAAAAGTGTAAAGGATAGAGATGAGGTCTTACTCACCAAGGAAAAATCTAGGGATGTTGAATTTAAATGCTTATCCTAACAAAAGGAGGTGGATCAATTGAAGCTCTGAGAGGAACTTGCAAAGTTCCAATCCTTTGATCCTAACTTGGTCACTGAGCTGCAATAGAATAACCAAGAATATGAGGACTAGTTGGAAAAGGTTGGGGCAAGAAGTGCAAGAAAAGGATGAGTAGTTTTGTCACCAACACAGTCAACTAGAACAATAGATGCAACATAAAAATGTAGATTTTGAAATCCGTCTGGGCCAATTAGAAAGTGAGATTTCAGAAATAAATTTTTCCTTAGAACTCAGGAGGAATCAAACAAGGTGTGAGTCGAGGCTAGCTGGGTCATAGAATCATAGATTCTACAGGGATAACTCACCACGGAAAACCAAAAGGTTGAGGATCTCACACATGATATAAAGAAACAAGATGTGGAGATTGTCTTATTAAAGAACTCTACCAACCTCTGGTTGATCAATCAGACCTTCTTTAGATAGCCCAACAATTATATGTTTCATATTGGGAAAGAGTGAAGGCCTTCTACCTAACTCTATAGTCAACACTCCAATTTATGGCGGAAGCAACATTTTTGGGCAAAGGGGTTTGTGAAGAAATCGATCAATTCCCTCAGTCAATCCTAGAAAGAGTTCCAAAGGCCTGAAGATTATTGGATAGGCTATATATGGTCCTAGACGAAGTGTTGGTAGGTGTTGGGATTGAAGACCGAAAGGTCATTCCTAAAACAACTAACAGGTTCGCCGATTTCCATACAGCTATCCTTCATGCCAGTGAGTGTGCCACCAAATTAGATTAGACCATGAATAACATGCTGGCTAGGTTCTCCCACTTAACTCAGATGGGCTCACTATCTTCATTCCTTGATGATGAATCAGTGGTCATGGTGGTGCATATTGCAGTTAATATCGAGGAGAAGCAATGAGATGTGTCTACTTTTTAGAGTTTTAGTCAACTTGTTATTGTAGGAGATATTGAGAGTGTTACTCATATGATTGCATGGCTCCTTTTTAAACTTGAGTCTTGGGATAGTATATTATCGACACTACCTCACAAAGAAATGATCGATATGCATGGAGCGTAAGAAATTCTACACAAAATATTGACTCCATCTAAGGTTGAATGGTTTCCTCTACATATTTCCCTCTCTAAGCAAAAAAAATTTGGGTTCCCCATTTTGTAGGCGAAACTCCCCTGATAAGCCGCCAAAATCTATGAATATAAATTTCCCAAGCTCCCTTCAAGTTATTTTATTTTTGCTTAAGTACCAATCATGCCCTCCTATTAAAAGCAATATCGAGTTCCTTTCACAAAGGTTTATGTGAATGTTGCCACTTGTTAGTCGAGCACTCCATTAGGATTCCTAAGTTCTCTGACTTTCAAAAATTCATTGCCATGCTTCCATGCGTCTACAGATCACACTCTTTAGTGATCCCTTCGGTCATTCCTCTTTCGGCCCCTGACCACAGGCCACATAGCATAATTTTCCGCACATTCCTTGGCAGCCCCCACTTTCAGTGTAGTATGCTCAAGAGACCTCCACATGTCCTCACAGTGCAAGTTTTCATTCCATTAAGAGAAGGATGAACATCAGCCCTCAATCGCTTGCCACATAGATATTCTAAGGCGCTTCACCGCATAGGGAAACAAAGCAAGTGACAACCTCACATCATTTGCAATGTTTTGTAACTTCCATCATGAGTGGATGACACATGTTGACACTCTAGTTTGTTGGGACCACTGCCATAATTCTTAGGAGATGTATTTGGCTCTAAGGATTCCTCGTTCATGGCTTGAACCTTTTTCAGTTGCAATGGCTAGACAAAATCATTTCTAATACATCATTTCTCATGATCGAAGGATCTTTTCTGTTACTGGCTCTTTGGGATGGGATTTTACTATAAGTATTGCTTCTTCTTTAAAAGCAGTTCATTTTTATAGAAAAATTGGTAAAAGAACCAGGACTTTACAACTTTTAGATCATTGTAAAGACCTACACACTGTGCCATTGTTCGACCTTTCTATTTTCTTAAGGATTTTTTATAAATTTTTACTATGCCATCAAGATACTGAATGTTTCATTTGTAGAACTTCTATAAATTTAATGCAACTTTGCTAGTTTAGAACATGTCTTTGACTCCTCTTTTTAGTAAATGTGCATGAATATTATTTCATTTCATTGGGTGAATCATTTAGACTTCTATCTTTATTTTCTATCATTTTGGGACATACCGGATTGTTGAACAAGTCCTTAGATCGCATCTACAAGATAGATCTATCATACCTTAAATCTAGATCTTGGCGCATCACCCTAGTTAGATCCTTTTAATTTATATTTATTTCCTTTTTCCCATTCAAAACCTCAGTTATAGAAGAAGTCAACTTATTTAAAAATCATAAGGTTACTTAGTTTAGCACAATAGTTCTCCCCTTAACCGAGTTTCCCACAAAGGGTTGTTACCTTGCCAATTTTTGGCATCAACAATAACACCATCTCAAAGAGGGGAAAAATGTAGACATCAAAATTTGACCACTTATATCTAGTCAAATTTATCAATTTTCATCTAAATACCCTCCTACCCACATTTATTAAGTAATATTAATATTATTTAATTAATACCCCTAAAGTCCTCTAAATCCCTAAGATATTTAATTTAATTAAATAATTTACCATCTATCCTTTCTATCCCATAAATTAAATAAATAATTTCTATTTATTTAAGTTACTCCCTCAAATGTCACATCCTCCATTACTTTTTCTTAATCCTAACTCATCTCCTAACCCCATCATTATGGATATGCACATCCCTAATCCATGATTAGGATGTGTCACATCCTCCAAATTTTGTAAGTTGGCTCATAATCATTATTAACCACCTAACTCTCTTCTAATCCTTCATCAACTAGTCTAATCAACCCCCTTTAGTCAACTCTCCCCATCCCCTGAGGAATTTTTAATTCCTTTTTATCTTTTCAAGGTCCTTTTGAGGAAATTTTAATTCTTCTCATTCCCCAAGTAATATTAAATTTATTTTCTCTTCCCAAGGAATATTTAATTCCTTTTATCATCCCCATGCATATTAAAAAGGAATTTTTCATTCCTTTAGTCAACCCTTTGATCCCAACCATTGATCCTCTCCCAAGAATGAATCTTGACCATTCATTCATCTCCCCTCTTGCTAATGACTAAAAACTTAGCCATTTTTTTCATTCAAGAAACACATTCATTCAATCTCAAGCATTCTCTATTAGATTCAACCACATTCATAATCTCAATCTCTCAAGCCTTCAATCACCATAGCCATCCTTACATCGAAATCAAGGTACAACAAGTCACTATGCTATCAAAGTTGGTCTAGGAGCACACATATCAAACAATCAACAAAGGCCAATCAACCGATCAAATTGGAAAAGGTATAACACTTTATCTTTTATTTTGATCAAGTTCAACTGAGGTCAATATTAAGGTCTTGTTGTGTTTCCTCTGTCTTGCATTTCATTTTCATTTTGCACTTTAGGCTAGGGGATTTTCATTGCACACAACAAAAATGATAAAATAAAGAATATTCAAAGCAATATAACCTAATAGATCAAATGAGTGCACCTGGAAAATATTGTAGACCAAAGAGGAAGTTGTGGAAGCCTCAGATTACCTAAAAAATCTGAGTTTTGAGCCCACTGGGACATTGGGTGCTCAAATTTGCAAAAAATATTTGTCGGGAACCTCCAGTGGGACTAGGTTGCCACTATTGGCAACCTAGTCCCTTTCATCTTTTCTAGAAAACTGAAATTGAACACAAAGGCCTATGATCTGTGCTTTATTCCTCCACGAGAATCTGGATTTAAACCTACAAAATAACTTGCAAAATAGAGTATATTTGGGTTTCCAGTGTGGGGTTTGCCCTATTCAAACCCCTAGTTTGTATTTAAACTTGTAAAGAGATAGAAAAATTGCATAAACCCTAGCCCTAAGTGTGTGTTTAACTTGGAAAACTTGAAATAAGACAAAACCCTATTCTATTGTGCTAGAATAAGATGCATGCAAGAGATTTGAAATGATGCAAGACTTCAATCCTAGAAACCCTAAAATATTATAAATGTGTTTTAAAGGAACACAAATGGGATGAAAAACTTAAATCTAAAGATGGGTTGAAAATAAAAGATGGAGTCACTTTGAAAATAGACTTTAGGTGTGATTTGGTGGCTAGTTGCACCTCCTCAACCTAGATTTCTCCATGAATCTCCATAGGCATCCATATTCAAACTTTGACAATGTGTGATCTTGAGTGTGGGGTAAGCTTGAAGACCTATAAAAATCCCTAGTTTTGTATTCTAAGCTTCAACTTTTTTGTGAAAGAGAGATGAATCTTCTTGAGGAAGATGTTTTGCACTTGATTCTTGAAGTTGGTTGTGAAAAATGACTAAGAGAGAGGAAACATGACCAAAAACATGTATTTATAAGCAACAAGACCTAATTGTTTGTAATTTTGACCTAATATGCTTTAGACCCATTGGGAAATTTTGGAAAAATATACATTTTCCCACTTAAAAATTTAAAAATCCTCAAAAAGTACTAGGTCACCAACTTGGGCAACCTAGTCCCACCAGGGGATTTTGAAGTGGGATTAGTGATTTTTGAATATTTTTGATATTGTTTGTCGGGGGTTGAATGATTCCTTAGGTATAACATGCCTCAAAGTCAAAAATAACGAAACTTAGGAACCTATAAATATTGTTTTAGGGTGATTATTGATGAAAGGGCACCTAAAGTAGAACCAAAACGGACATAAAAATGTCCTTTTCTTCAAAGGTATACAATTTTCGGTGACACAATAACATAGCAGAGTATGAGGCTCTTCTCAAAATACTCGGCATGGAAATAAAATGGAAAATTAAAATAAATCAAGTGTATGGTGATTCCCAATTGGTAATCCGACAGGTTAATGATGACTATGACACAAAAGATGAAAAGCTTACTCCTTATAATTAGATGGTTGAAAACTTCAAACAATATTTTGACAACATCATATTTTATCAAGTCCCTCACATTAAAAATGAGGCAAAAAATGCAATGGGAATGATCAGCTCTCTCTTGGATATCCCTTATAATGTGCCACAATATGAGTTCTTGGTAGAACTACTGATCCCCACATTCAAAATTCTTGAGTCTGAGATGGTATGTGAACTTGTTGGTCCTAATTCCCCTTGGTACAAAGACATTTATGACTACCTACTTAACCAAATAATTCCTCCTAACCTCTTAGCCAATCAACGCAATACCTTTATTTGCAAAGCTACAAGATATATCATTATTGGTGACACTCTTTATCGATGCAGCCTACACAATACCGTCATACAATGTCTCAATGCTACTGAAGAAAAAATGACCTTACGAGAGGTACACATAGGTATATATGGAGCCCACTCTAGTGGACTAACTGTAACCAATAAGATCATGAGAGTGGGGTACTATTGGCCCACGATGGAAAAAGATTCACATCACTTTGTCAAAAATGTTGACAGTGCTAGATTCATGGAGACATGATACATGCACCAGTGTAAGAGCTTCAGCTGATAAAATCATCATGGCCCTTGAAAAAATGGGGACTTGATCTCATAGGTAAAATCCATCCTTCATTCAATGGCCATAATTTCATTATCACAACAACCAAGTACTTCACCAAATGGATTGAAGTTATTCCCATGACATACATAACTAAGAATTAATCTCAAAACTCATACTCAATTACATCATTTTCTGATATGATGTCCCTCAATCCATCATCACTGATAAGTCTCATATTTTAAGAGCCAAGATGTGTGCCAACTCTATGAAAAATTCCATATTCAGCATCACTTTTCCACCCCATACTATCAAAAAATGAAACTTGATGTCTTATACAACATGTTTCTTCTCCTGAAACCAAGCACTGTTAAAAAATCAACCTGTCAATCAATTAGTCAATCAAACATTGCCAAACAATCAATCGAAAGTGATCTAAATGGCTATTGACTTTGTTGAATTTTTCTTATCTCTTTTTTTTTGGTCATGTTACTAGCCACCTCGAGGATGTCTCACAAAGGATTTAGAGGAGCGAAGATGTATCATGACCTATTTTATTTTGATTGCTACTTGTGGATTGTCTTGGAAAAAATTATTGGGACAAATTTGCTCTTCGTATGAGTTTGAACATTCATTTTTTGTTGATTGTTTTCTTTTTGCAAGTGGATAGCTTTGCACACCTTGGTCTATGTGATACCATGGTTTTTATCATCCATTTGTCATATTTTTAATGCCAAATGATGATTAAATGCAAATTCTAGCATCTTTCAAGAAAAATATCAATATTTCCTTGTCTCCACTAACTCAATGTTAACATCTTCCTCTCACTAACATTTCTCTTCATCAATCCTTGCATTCATCCACTATCAATTTTTCTTATTGAAATAATTTTAAATTTTCCCAAAACTCTTTCAAAATTTACAAAAAAAAAATTGAGGGGGCATAGGTCTATCCCACCTTCACCATGACACACTAGGGCATATTTTTGAACTAAATTTATTTGACACAACGTGATAAACTACATTGTATTGAAGAGGGGTAAAATGTAGACACTAAAAAATGTCATTTGCTTATGAACACTATTGTTCTTCGTCAATCCCTTTTCTTCCCTCATAATTAAATAATTTCAATTATTTGATTATTGCCTAATGCCATATTCCTTTTATTAATTAACTTATTTTAATTATTTAATTAATTCATTTCTTTCCTTTTATTTTCTCCTTTTCATTATTTTATTTATTTAATTATTACTATCAATTTCTATTATAATTAAATAATTATTTCAATTATTTAATTATTCATTGACCTTTTCTTCCATGAATTAAATAAATTCTATTTATTGAATGACATACTAATTTATCATTTTCTCCCACTTTTGAATTAAATCATTATTTTAATTAAAAATTCAACCTTTCCCACTTCTTCTATAATTAAATATTGTTTCATTATTTAACTATTCACTTTTCTTCCTAGATTAAATAATTTTATAATTGTTAAATTCCTCTAGCCACCTCTTTTATATGCCAAATCTTATCTCTTGTCTCATTTAATTTCCAAATCTTATCTTCTATCTCATTTAATTTCTAAATATTATCTCTTATCTCATTTAATTTCCACCCTTGATTGAATTATTTTATAATTCAACCTTGGCCATTCATTATATTTATTGAGTGACTTACTAATTTGTCATTTTCTCCTACTTTTGAATTAAATCATTATTTTAATTCAAAATTTCAAAATTTCCCACTTCTATAATTAAATAATGTTTCATTATTAGTTATTCACTTTCCTTCCTACATTAAATAATTTTATAATTATTTTAATTCCTCCAACAACCTCTTTTTATGTGCCAAATTTTATCTCTCATCTCATTCAATTTCCACCGTTGATTGAATTATTTTATAATTTCAATCTTGTCCATCTATCTTTATCATTGCCCTAACTTCTCACTAATCGTATTTCATATTACAAATTTCAATCTTGGTCATTGATTGTCATGCCATATTGGGTTTTAATCCTATCCCTCCATTCCAATTTGGTTTTTTATAAAAGAAACCTATCTTCATTATTCTAGACACACACATATTCTATGCTACCTAGCTTATGCTCAAGTACATGCTAAGTAGACAACCACAATCTTCAATATTTTTCTATAATTGTCATTAGGCTACTATTGCATACTCGAAATCTAAGGGAAAACAAGTACATCAAGAAAAATGGAGGACAATGGAGTTCAAGTTACTATAGAATATTATTGATCAATAATTTCATGTTAGTATTTATTATTTGCATGTTAGTTTCAATAGATCCATGTTAGTATTCAATGTTTGATTCTTACTTATTCTTGTTGAAATAGGGGTTTGGTATCATCAATATTCTTCAAAAGCTACTAATACAATTGGTCAATATAAAAGAAGAATGAAACAATTATTTGGAAAAATGGGATAGAGATGAAATTTACAAATTTGAACCCCTCCAAGTTTTTAGTGAATGCCAACAGTTGTCTAGTGAATACAAAAATTTGATGTTTTTTGATGACTATTTGGTTTATCTTTAAATAAGTAATATAGATAAAAAAGAAACTTTATGACTACATAAGAAGACAAATAAAAGAAGAGGAAATTTCAAAAGTTACCAAGGATGGATACAAATTTGAGAAAGTTGAGCTTGAGCCAAAGAAAGATTTTATAAACACAAAATTTTCATGTCATGATAAAGAATGAAGATAGTAAAAAATAAATTGAGAATTTTTAATTTTATTTTTATAGAGAACATTGGGAGCCAAGTCAAAGGTATGGGAGTAAAGGAAAATAACTAGAAGATCCAAAGAGGAAAATTATAGAACCAAAAAAGATGAAGGAAGAAATTGTGATGGTGAAGCATAAAGAAAAAATGGAAGGTATGAACCATTTTTTTTAAAATAATGTCCTCATTCAAGAAATATATGAGGTTAAGTCTCAATATGAACTTGTTGGAAAGGAATAAACATGCACATACGAATAATTCCTTAGCAGATACTATTATTCAATTCAAATTTGTAAAATTTACAAATTAGCTAATAAAGATAAACACCTTGATTATTTTTTCAATAATTAAACAAGGCAAGAAAAGAGGAAAAAATATTGTAGCCACTCCATACAGTGAAAAAATCCATCATGAAAACTATCAAATGAAAGGAATAAGGATGGATACAACTTGCAACAAGGAGCACATAAAATACTTTTCTAAAATTCAAAGTTGTTCGTTCATATGAATATAGGACCCAACAAATAAGGTAAGACACATGAAGGAAAAATAATTTAATGTATGTAATATCATATGCGCAAATAAAATCACCACCCCATGCAACCAAATAATTATACAACTTAATTTATATCCATTGGTGAGAATTAGATATACAATGAATTATATGGTGATAAATAACATAGTTATTAATGGTAGATTGCTACATTTAATTGGTAAGCTTCTATAAGATCATAAAGTTAATGAGCTTAAGTTGACCACTAAACAAAGGGATATCATAACAAAGAGGACTTCTTACAAAGGACAAGTAATTTGGGAAAAAATTGCTTGTTGATGAAAATAATACAAACTATTTTATCGTTTGGTAAGCAACATATACTTTTGAACCACCCAAAATGAAATAGGGAAAGAGGATTCCCTAAGGGCTCCTAGGGTTTTTCACCTAGAAGCTAATAAGGAAATTCTCTTTCATGCTCAAGTATTCTTGGGAGTTCATTCAAGATTAGGGGTTTTAATAGGTGCGATGTGTGTGCCTAAGTACTAAAAATTAATGAAATGAACTAATTATGAAATGAAAACTAATAGAATGCAAATTGCCTGGAAAATTATGTAAAATGACCTAATTATGACCTAAACTACATGAAAACTGTAATAGAAGTGAAGGAGATAGAAGTGGTGTACCTAGAAATTGAAGGCTGATGGAGAGGAGCTCTAGAATCTTCTAGATTCTACTATTGATGTTGACTAGGACACTTATGCCAAGCTAGGCGACTTATTCCTACTTTGGGGAAACCTTTTTTAAATGAGTTTCTAGTCTATGAGTATCCAAAAACACATAAAGTACTTTTTAGGCCTCGTACTAGGACTAATTCGCCAATGATGGAGACTTAGTCAACCTGGGGCTTTCAAGAATTTCAAGGCTAGAATCTATATATGCCCGCTTATACTTCTACTTATAATAGAGACACATGTTTGAATCTTTAGATATTGACCTGCAAGTTGTCTTCAAGCTCCTTTGAGGGTTTGTTGACTTGGTGGTGCAGTCATGACAGGATGGTCCTCAAAGAGAACTATCTCGATCATGCAAAAAGAGTTACATAACAAAAGAAACATAGAATATGGAGGAAAATGAAAATTGAATCCTTCTTATTATTGGAAATTTTGATTACATACAGTCGGCCATATATGGGCTTATAGATTTGGCTCAGAGTCCTCATATAACAGGCTCAAAATACAATATTCCTATATGCTCCTTAATGCGAGCTAAAATATTACATATAGAATCTAAAATCTACATAATCTACTTCCTAATCATCAATTATAATGATTTATATCACTTCCAGGGGTCTCGAATCATCTACGTCAGCCAAAGATCATTACAATCTTTGATGAAGAAAATGTAACATGCATGAAATAGGTTGCCCTTCAATTTGAATTTATCCTCGGTGAGTGCATATGATGAAGTGTGTGCCTAAAATTAAGTTCGAGGACACTCCATGAAACAACCTAAAACACACCTCATGGATCCACAAGAGATCAAACTAGTCGTAAGCTTTGAAATCATTTTGGTGTCGGTTCCAGAAACTATCACTTAATATGAAAGTGATGACTTGCTAAAAAAAAATCCAACCGAGTTGCAATCTTAGAATATGGAGAATGAACATGTCCACGATGAAAACATAGATCCACAGGGTCTGGTGAGAAAATGTGATGATCCATTGAATCTTCCCACTTGAACTAAACAAGAACAAAACTAAATGAAAATATTTTTGGTTGATGCAAGATTGCAAAGAACCAAGGATGCTCCCGCATCACTTGGAATGATGATGGAATGATGACACCTTTTTAACACCTTACTCTTTGATTATTCTACATAAAAACCTACAAAGAACACATGCAAAGAGGGGGAAAAGGTTAGGGTTAGAGAATAGTGGTTTTCCTTAGTCAAACCCCATGTTGGTAATCAAACCCAAGATAATGAAATAAAATGAAAAGGGAAAGATGATTGAATAACATGTAAGTACAACAAATAAAAAATCCCCTATTGAGGAAGTCTAAAGATATGCAAGTGATCAACTCTAATGGATGTTGTTTGAAACACTTAGTGCTTGAATGTTTGATGCTTCCTTGAGAATATAGATTTCTTTATGACTTGTGAAGATGAGAGATGTTGGGAGATAGAGAGAGAGAATGAGGAGGGAAACCCTTATTTATACATGTTATGCCCTAATTCCCCAAAAATAACACATCACAGGCTAACCTTAGAGTTTAGGAGATAAAATCCTACTAGAAATTTAATTTAATTTTGATTTTTATGCCAAATGGGACTAAGTCACGCAAGGTGGCAACTTAGTCCACTTGGAAAATTTCAAGTGGTTGTCAGCAATGAAAAGGTGATTAATGATGTTTCTCAGGATTGTCTTCCAAAACACACATCAATAGGACTTGTAAGTTCATTAAGGGGCGATTTTATCATAAGTCTGTTAATTAGTGATGACAAGCCTAGGAAAGTGTGACGGTTGGTTACAAAACCTTACAAGACTTTGAAATAAGGCTTGGAAAGGGATTATTTAGGTGAATTATTGTAGAAAATTCCTAGAAAATTGAAGAAGTATGTTACAACACTTCACAACACCCTTGTAAGACATTATTAGGTTTTTGTTGATTTGCAAGTGTTCAAGGACTAATGTGAACATGTTGGACAAATTACAACATTAGATCTAAGAAAAATCAAGCCAAAATCCATGGGAAAAAGGCCCAAATGAGTGAAAAGTGTCAAGGCTACACTTTTTTATGACACAACGATGGGCTGACACGTGTGGAGTTAGCGGAATTCAGGTTGGCATCGGTGGATCGGTTGCTCATCAACGGGAGGCAATGTTGTGCCTCACTGATGTGATGATGATTTTCATCAATGGCTGCAATTGGCTTCATTCGATGGTGTTGGTTGCGGTCCATGGCAGTTTAAAGAAGGTACAACCAAAAACCTTTTCACCAAGCGAAATTTCTTCAGTGCTTGACATGTGGTGGCTTGATAAAGTGGTGAGCGCAATGACAAGGAGGTGGGCCCCAAGTTGATTTATGTGAAGGATCATCTAGTCATGGACACTTGTAAACACCTTGGGAGTTTGTTGGGGAATATAGCGGATGCCACTAGAGATTCCTTGAAGGAGCTCCAACAACTCCCATGTAATCCCATCAAAGAGCATGAGTAGTGGACACATGGAAGCCTCAGAAGCTCATTTTGGTCGAGCTCATGGGAATCTTGGAGATTCCCTCATGGATGCCTCAGAACCTCCTGAGTGGCAGACATGTGTCTTGTGGGACTTGATATACCTAGTGATTGGTGTTTGCAATTAGTAGATTATTGTCGGCCCAAAATGTGATGAAATGGTTAGCGGAAGCGAAGGGATTTCAGATAGTGGGGATAGTTGATTCAACACTCCTCGATCAAGCGACAAAATGAATTGCAGTGTGACATGTGGCGATCTTTCATTGGTTATATTTGCACCATTTTTGCAAAACAACATTTATTGTCGGAAGCTGGATTGGTGAAAAGTAATATATTATGCAATATTTTTTTGAGATCGGATTTTGGTGGTTGGTAGAGCCCGAATTCAGTAATTTCTCTACAACGAATTTATTATGGGGGTGGATCGATGCACAATTGTAGATGGATCTGATCTAAGAATGATTTTGCGTGTTGGTGAAGAAATATAAATTAATGCACCCTAATTAGTGGTTGATGGTAGACTAGTAATAGTCAATTTAGATAAGAAGTTGATGATAAGAAAAATTTGGGGCAACACATAATACCGAATACTAAGAGACTGTGAATCTAGGGTTGATGATTTTGTATTCACTGTATGCCAAAATAGAATTGTAATAGTGAGTGCATGAAATCTCAAGTGTTGTTGTGAGCTAACTATTAGAGAGTGAGGATTGTAACTTTGTTTGTAATTTTTTCTTACTGTAATACAAAGTGTCTTTCTCTTGGTTTGGTGGGTTTTTTCCCGAAAGGGTTTTCCCACGTAAATCTAGTGTTATCTCTATGTTTGATTTTCTCATTTCTTGTTATGCTTTGTTTGTTCATCTTAGAAGTTAGAAAATTTTAAAATTTGGTCTTTGCACTTCTCCTCTGTGGTCTTAGCATTGGGAAAACATATTTTTCACCTTTTTTTTTCCTTACAAGTGGTATCAGAGCCTAGCTTGTTGTGGTAACCTTGTTAGTAAGGCTATATTTTTGTGTTAATACTGTTCTATTAAGAGTCTTGCAAAGTTATAACCTATTTATGTTTGAGATAGCGAGTGCATCAGGTAGAGTAGAAATAAAAAATTTCAATGGCGACAACTTTAAGTTGTGGAAACTCAAAATGGAAGACCTGTTAGTGGATAAAGACCTCTAGATTTTTGTGTCTGGAACTATGCCACAAACCATGAAACAAGAAGATTAGGATCTTTTAGATAGAAAAGTGAGAGGTTTGATAATATTGAGCCTGGCTGATTTTGTATTCTTGAATGTCCATGAGGAGAAGTCTACAACTTCATTATGGAAGAAGCTTGGTGATATTTATTAGGGAAAGTCTATGGTAAATGATTTATTCCTAGGGAAGAAGTTCTACTCCTTGAAGATGGAAGAAGGTGCATCTATTGCAGACCATCTAAACTCATTTAATATGAGTGTTTCTTAGTTTGTGTTTGTGGGTGTGAATATTAAGGAGGATCGTTGCATGATCCTGTTATGTTTGTTAATTGACACTTGGCATCATCTTGTAATGGCTATTGGAAGTATGACCACTACTTTAAAGATGGAAGACATTGTTGCCATACTATTGTCTGAAGAGATGCAGAGGAAGTCTTCAGAGATGGCCAAAGAGGCCCTTGTTGTTTGAGGTAGATCGAAGCAGAAAGGAAATAAGAAGGACAAGAAGCCCAAGTCTAAATCTGTAGGGAGATCGAAGTCTCCTGGTAAAAATTCCAAGGTGAAATGCTAGAACTGTGGGCAGCTTAGTCATATCCAAAAGGATTGTAAGGAGAAGAACAAAAAGAAGATTAATGCTTCATACAATGACTCTTCTCAAAGTGATGCAGGTGCCTTCATTGCAGCCCTGGCGATTTAGGCAACAAATGATGTCTGGTTGGTTGACTCGGGTGTTTCCTTTCACATGATGTCTCGTAGAGAATGGTTCACTAAGTACAAGAAGTATGATGGTGGAAAGGTGTACCAAGAAAGTAATTCAACACTGGAGATTTTTGGCTAAGGTATAGTCAAAATAGAGTTCCCTGATGGTAGAATCAAAGGGATTAGTGGCATACTTCACATACCAGGTTTGGCTCGTAGCTTACTTTCTATTAGCAAGCTAAATGATGATGGTGTGGATGTTTATTTATCATGTAAAGGATGTAAGATGGCTAGAGACGCTATGGCGTTGGCTAAGGGTGTTTGTACTAACACTATGTACAAGCTGGATGCACGTCCTATTCAATGTAACAACATCCATGTAAAGTCAAGAAAATATGCTCCTATAGAGAAGGATGATGAAGCTCCTCTGGGTGTAAATGCCTTGGAGGTGAAACTACCAGCTGAGAAAACCATGTTGTGGCATCATGGACTTGATCATATAGGTGAGAAAGGTTTAAAAACCTTGAAAACTAAAAATCTTGTTGAAGGGCTTGTAGATTGTAATCTTGAGTTTGATTTTTGCAAACACTACATTTATGGAAAAAAACAACGTGTTTATTTTTCCCTGAGCTCTCATAATTCTTTTGGTGTACTAGACTAAGTCTAGATATTATGTTTATTTTATAGATGACTATTAGAAAAGGTCATTTATATACTTTCTTAAGAGTAAATCATAAGTATTCAGTGGCTTCAAAAAGTTTAAAAACTTGGTAGAGAATCAGACTGGAAAGAAAATCAAATGTTTGAGGACGGATAATGGCAGTGAGTTTTGTTCTACAGATTTTGATAGGTACTTTAAATACCATGGTATTAAAAGGCATAAAACTATACCTCATACTCCACAACATAATGGATTTGTTGAAAGGTTGAACATGATGCTGATGGAAAAGGCAAGGAGTATGTTGTGCAGTGTTGGTCTGGAGAAAATTTTTTGGGCTAAGGTTGTGGCTACAACATGTTACCTTATAAATCATTCTCCTTGCTCTTCTCTTGTTGATAAGACACCTTTGGAGGCATGGTCTTGTAAGAAGCCCTCTCTAAGACATGTTCATGTGTTTGGCTATGAGGCATATGCTTATGTGCCAAATGAGAAAATATCTAAGTTGGAGAACAAGGATGTTAAATGTATCTTGATTGGCTATGGTGTTGGTGTGAAGGGATACAAGATTTGGAATCCCCATACTAAGAAGGTTTTGTACAATAGAAGTATAATATTTTGTGAGTTGAAACCTTCAGTAGTTGATCCACAACTAGAGATAGATAAAAGATAAAAGAAGAATGATGTAGTTTAGATTCCTCAAACTCCAGAAAAAGAGGAACTACATGGTGTACCTAAAACTGAGGAGATTTCAAGTAGCTCTGAGAGTTCTAAAGATGAAGAACCTCAACCTCAGCTAGTAAGAAGGTCTACATGTAAAAAATGAAAACCTGATAGGTATGATTTCTCTATGTTAGATTTGAATTGTGACTATGCATTGATTACTTGGACCTCTAAGAGAGGCTTGAAAAAATTTATTCCCTTATCACTTTACCATGGTGTTCTCATTTGGCTGGCTTGAACCTTTGGTCACTGATACTTAGTCTGACCGGTGGGACTCTGAGGGTTCTCACAACAATGGGCTGATGGGCGTGGAGTTAGCGGAATTTTGGTTGGCATCAGTTTCATCGACGGATCAGTCACTCATCGGTGGGAGGAAATGTTGTGCCTCACTGATGTGCAAATGATTTGCATCAACAACTGCAATCAGATTCATCCAATGGTGGTGGCTGCATTCCATGACATCCTAAAGTAGGTATATCTGAAAACCTTTTTGCCAAGCGTAATTGCTTCAACACTCGACACGTGACAGCTTGATAAAGCAGTGAGCGTAGTAAAGATGAGGTGAGCCTCGAGTTGCTTTATGCGAAGGATTTTCCGACTGTGGACACTTTTCAATGCCTCAGGAGTTCCTTGGGGAATATAACAGATGCCACTAGAGATTCCTTAAAGGAGCTCCACGGGCTTCCACATAATCCCATTGAAGAGCACGAACCGTGGACATGTGTCGACCTCAGAAGCTTGTTCTAGGTAGGCTCATGGGAATCTTGGAGATTCCCTCTTGGATGCCCTGGAACCTCCTGAGTGAAAAACACGTGGCTTGTGGGACCCAATATAGGTAGTGGTCGGTGTTTGGTGTTATTCAATTATTGTCGGCCCGAAATGTGATGAAATGGTTAACGATGACGAAGGCATTTCGAACCACAGGGATAGTTGATTGACAACTCCTTGGTCAAGCGATAAAAATAATAGCAGTGTGACACGTTTTGATCTTTCATTGGTTTTTTTGCACTGTTGAAAAAAAACATTTATTGTCAGAAGTTGGATTGGTGAAAAGTAATATATTATGCAATATTTTTTGAGATTGGATTTTGGTAGCTGGCAAAGCCCGAATTTAGTAATTTCTCTACAACAAATTTATTGCGGGGTGGCTCGATGTAGGATTGTAGGTGGATCCGATCTGAGATCAATTTGGCGTGTCGGTGAAGAACTAGAAATTAATGCACCCTAATTGGTGGTTGACGGTAGACTAGTAATAGTCAGTTTAGATGAGAAGTCGATAAGAAAAATCTGAGACAACACAAAATACCGAATATCAAGAGACTGTGAGCCTAGAGTTGATGATTTTTCTATTCACTATATACTGAAATAGCATTGTAATAGTGAGTGCCTGAAAACTCAACTGCTTCTATGAGCTAATTATCAGGGAGTGAGGATAGTAACTTTGTTTGTAATTTTTTCTTACTATAATACAATGTGTTTTTCTCTTGGTGTGGTGGCTTTTATCCCAAAAGGGTTTTCCCATGTAAATCTGGTGTTATCTCTATGTTTGATTTTTCGGTTTCTTGTTATGCTTTTTTTGTTCATCTTAGAAGTTAGAAAAGTTTAAAAGCTGGTCTTTGCACTTCTCCTCTATGGTCTTAGCATGGGAAAAGCATATTCTGCACCTGCTTCTTTTCCTTACATATATATATTTTTTATGTATGCTTCTATGTATGTATGTATGTATCTATGTTTGTGTGTTTGAATACATGTATGCTTGTATATGTGAATCTATTCTTGTATGTATATATCAATGTATGTTCAGGGTTGAGGGCATAGGGTTAACTGCATAGTTTTGTACACTTTTTTAGACACATGCCCCACCGGAGGAAGGGACCCTCTTTTTCTTCTACATATTTACACCTCGGCTTTGTCAATTTTTAGTTTTTCTCTTTTTGGGAGGTTATTTTAGGATTAAGTCTTGATTTGATTTGATAAGGGTGGTATTTTGAAGCATTTTAGGGCCTTAGATTTTAGAAATGGGGATTTTAGAGGTGAATTGTCAATGTTATGTGTAAATATTTTTGCACCGGTGGATAGAGGGAAAAACGTTAGGCCAAGTTGCTTTTTGAACTTTTTGAAAGTTCCTTCTAGAAAAAAAGTTATGAGGTTTAGGGGATTTCAACGTTACTTGGAATTTCAAGATTTTCCTCCATGGGGGGAATTCCTTGATTTCCATCCATGCCTTGGATACCCCACGAGGACTACTTTGTATTGTGCTTCGAGGATTTTGGCTCTTCGCGAAATTTTGTGTTCTTCAAAATAAAGTTCCCCAAAATTCCTTCAGGCCCTCAAATCCCCAAACTCCTTGAGGCCCTCAAAATCTCGAAATTCCCTTTTTTTAAAATTTCCATGCCTCCCTCAAAAACCCAAAATTTTCCAAACATGAAAATTTTCAAGTTCCTTCAAATTGAAATTTTTGGAAATTTCCATGACTCCCCTCAAAACCAATTTTTCAAAATGGAAATTTCCAACCCCTTCAAAATCCAAATTGGAATTTCCATGCCCCCTCAAAACCTGAAATTTTCCAAAAACCTTTTTTTGAAATGGAAATTTTTCCAAATGCATTTTTCTTCCAAAATGGTAATTTTTTCTTGAAAGTTTAAAATGTTCCCAAAAATGAAATTCTTGTTTTTTTTTCCAAAAATGGAAAGTATTCTTGAAAGGCCAAAATTCTATTTAAATTTAATTTGGATTGGATTTTTAACATGTGGGTTGCTAATGATGATATATGTTTTTCAAGATTGAATAAGACAAAAAAAGGACTTGCACATGGATTCGTGCTAAGAGGAAAATTTGGAAAATATTTAAAATGCACCTACATATGAATCAGTACCCAACTGTTCAAATGAACCCAGTTGCATATGGATATGTGCCCATATTGTGCTGCCAGGAAGATTTCAAGCTATGTTTTTACTTGCAAATCAAATATTTACACTACACGTAAATAAGAATCTGTTCCCAAACTGTCTGCAACTGGAGGGAATTTCTGGGAGTTATTTGCACCATGTGATGTTTGTTTTATCCAATGAGGATTGTTATCAAAGCCAAGTTGACAAAATATTATTTTCTCATTTCTCAAGGATTTAATTGAATATTCCCATTGGATGATGATGTATCTAGATGCCAAAAAGCTAATGTAACTACTAGAGGTTTCTAGATGAGCAATATGTGCCATTGGATTGGTTTAATCTTGACCCTTGATAATAAAATGTAATATCTATAAAAGGGCTATGCCTTCTCATTTGTAGGGATTAGGAAATTAGAATTATGAGTTAGAAGAGCCAGAATTGGCTAAGTTAGATTCTGCAAGTTAGTAGATGTAGGAGAGGAGAGAGCAAAAAGACCACTATGTAAATGTTGAGAAGATAATGCAATTGGGTTGTTGATTTGGAAAATATTGTGTTATGTTTCAAAAGTTTTATGGTTCCTTGTTCTTGATTCTCAGTGTTAGATGTTAGTTTTCAGTTCTTTCATGATAATGGTGAAATGTTAATGATGTTGATCGATCTCCAGTCCATACTTTTAGCAATTTGTTGATTGTAAGTTTTTGTGTAAAGTTAGTTTGGGCCTTATTTTGTACTAAGTTCAATTTTGGATGCTTGTTTACATTGCACCAGTTATTGGGTATGTGGATGAATATTCAAAGTCTGAAAATCTTTAGTTTTCTTAGAAGATTGCACAATTTCTATAGAGTTGCAGGCTTGTCTTTGATCAAGAAGAGATTGGTTTTTTTGGAGATCTATCCATTTGCAGCATTCATCATTGTTTTGATTGATTTTAGGAGTAATTTTAATCTTAGGATCTCTCTTAAACCCTAATCTTTTTCTATTTCTTTGAATTTGGGTTAGATTTAGGAATTTTTAGTATCAACATATTGCAAAATCTGATAAGTTTGAAGATCCAGTATTTGTTTGTAAGGTCTCTTTGTGATTACCACCAATTTCAAATTATCTCTGAGTTGTTTCACTACATTTGTCAAGACCTGACATTAGAGACCTTGGGGTTATCTCTTTGCTAATAGATATTTTCCTTTCAAGAGACATAGAATATCATATTATTTCTAAGTTGTTGTTGTGCAGAAAACACCATCAAAATATTAGCATTAGAAGGAGGGCCTGAATAAGCAAGCTAGATCAATTTATGCCTCCCATTTCTCCTAAGAGATTCAAAAGAAGAACTAGATCTACACTAGGAGAAGAAGAGTTTGAATAATTACAAGCTCCTACCAAGTCAAGAAGGACTAGAAGAAAGAGAGAATCATCATCTACCTCATCATTTCCTCCATCCTCACCCTCTTCAGTCCATCTTCATCTAATTTTGAAGCCATCCTCATTCAACAACCTCAACCTGTCATAAATCAGTCTTTACCACCTCCACTTCCATCAATGGCTTTCTTGGCCAAAAACCATCTCCATTATCCTTCAACAACTACAATGTTATGCCAAAGAATCCTAATATTTTGTGCTCCAAGTTTCACATTAATGATCCAAAAAGGACTATTGAAGAGCACATTAGGATTTTTAAAACTACCCTCAAGGATAGGGGATTTAATCATGAGGATGTTGCATGCAGAATTTTATCGTATTCCCTTGGGGATGAGGCATTTTATTGGTATAACCATCTTCATGTTGGGTCTATCACTGCTTGGCTTCAATTGGAGACTACATTTTTATAGAAATTTGAGATCCCAATCAGTTCCAATAAGTTACCTATGTAGTTTACTAGAGTCAAGAGGGAGATGAATGAGCCAATATGGGCTTTCAATAATAGATTTCATAGGGCTTATTCTAGGTTGAAATCCCCTTATGTTGTAGATGATGCCTCTACCATGAAGGTTTATTATGAGGCTTTGGATAGTTTAACATCTAACTTTATGAAATGGAGAGAGAACCCTCTTGTCAGCCTACTTAAAGCTTATGATGTGGTTGTTGAAGTAAGAACAAACTTGAGGCAACACTTGTTTGGACCCTTTCCATTAGCTAATCAAACAATTATGCTGAGTTCTACCCCTCAATTACCTTTGGTTTCAAACCCGATTCAGCCTTTGAATCAGGCCCCACCCATGTCAAATTATCATCCAAACATGAATCAATCTACATTCTCCAATCAACAAGCTAATATACCCAGTTACTTGTAGAGCTCTAAAATATTTAGCCAATCCTTGAACCATGGGTTCCATTATGTTTATATGCAAAATTCAGCTGATGTTGTTCCTCCATCAAACAATGAAGACAAGGAGAGGTTGGATGAATTCACAAAGCTAGTAAATAAGCTGTCCCACAAAGTCACCTACATAAGGAACCAAAAAAATCATCCTTAGGACATCCAAAGGAGAACTCAATCCAATTATGATCAAGATCAGGGGTACAATCTTGACAGGGGACAATATTTTAAAGATCAACACTCAAGGCCAACATTTGATAGAAGAAAAATACCACATCAAAATAGGACTTGTGGTATAAGGCTTGACAATGAAGGATTCCTAACATCTTTGGAGCAGCCAAACAATCAAGAAAAACACCCAGCTAGTGTATATCTAGCAGAAGTAGCTCTATTTGCATGGTGTAGGCTTCATAACACCAATCAACACTCTGAATTGGATTCTCAAGAACTTTAGACTATTGCGTCTATTTTCCAATAGAAGCTCCAACATACCAACAAAAATTTGAGTGGACAAGAGATAGTAACATCTAATCCTTATGACATATCCGTCTTGGTGGTGGATCATGCCCCATTTCCAAGGAGCGAAGAGAATGGGCCAGAAGAAAAAAAAGACAAAAGTGCTGAAATAGAGTATGCATACAATGAAGAATCTATATTTCAATCTTTTGAAAATGATGAGGATAATGGAAATGGTCCACTAGATGAGGAATATTTTATGATTGAGGAGGTTCAAGTGTTCCATCATGTTCCTACTCAATATTTCACAAATGGGGGACAATCTGATGTTGATAAAGGCAGAAGCACTGAAAACAACAAGGATAAATTTGTGGACAACTATAAGGACATATTTTCTACCATGAATATAGAGCAAATAGGAGATTATGTTGCAAAAGGATTCAAAAATTTCAAAGGATTATGTTACATGACATGCCTAAGAAACCTACTCATAAATCCAATAGTGTTGAAGCATCGGTAGATTTAGTAGAAGAGGTGGAAGAGCAATTATGGTTTTCAGATTATAGAAAGGATGCACATCAAACTAAGAAGAATGAGCTTCGAATAGAATAATTTCAACAAGCTACTGAAGAATGCCCAGTGGAAGAGTCAACTAGAATTGGATCTGAGAAAGGTATAGTAGTAAATGCTAAGGTAACCTTGGAGGAGGTTGAGCTTTCAATTGAGGGGCCTCAATAGATTGCCAATGAACATCCCATGAAGAAAATTGAAGGATTTGATGTTGTTGATAAGTTAATTGATGTTCTTGAGGGTTACTGTGACAAGCCCAAACCAGTGCCAACAAAAGAATTTGGGGAGTCTTCTTATTCATAGAATTCTATTTTTTCTCTATCTTTTGATGAAGTACACAAAGAAAACTCACATATTTTATGCATTAATGATAGGATAGGTAATGTGGTTCATACTATTGCGCAGGAAAACCTGAATGATGCTGAAAATAATAATATTATAGTCATAAGTGATCACATGGTTGTAGGTGAAAATGTGCTTGAGGATTAGTCTGTGAAGCTTCCCGATGAACATCCTACTGAAAAAATTGTTGTGCATGACAAATATTATACAATTCCATCACTAATTATTCATGAAGATATTCAAACAAGTGAAAAGTTTCATTATGTTAATTTTAAATTTGTTCAATCTAATTTTCACCCTGAATTGCTCATTGATGGGTCTAATTTTGTGTTGCATATTTTGAGTGCAAGAGGGATACTTCACCATTAGCTGAGACCTCTTGATGACATGGGAATCAACTCTTCACAATTGGAGGTTAATGAACACAACATGTTGTCTGAATAAGCAAAAGATCGGGTTGTTTCTTTCCTTGCTAATTTTTTTGAAGCTTATCATTTTGATTATGGAGGTTTAGGGAAGACAAAGTGCATATGGATTTATCATGGTTTCAATGAGTTGCCTCAGTTGTTGATTATTCCTATTGATGAGGTTGAGTTTGAATGTTGCAATTTTGAGGTTTACTTTTCTGAATATAAGGATGAATTTGCATTCTTGAGGACTGTTACTATCACCTTACTACTTGTCCATGCACCAAAAAGATAAATAGTTGTGGCTCTCAAATCACCTTGTCTGATAATGAGTCATTTTGATTCTCTTTGTACATAATCTTGATTTGAATAAATGCAGCTTTCCCTACTATTCTTTTGGTTTGGGTCTATTTTTTGTTTTCTCTAGGATAGATGGCTTTAGTTTAGATTGCTTTGTTTTACCTTTGATTGGCTTATGTTTTGCTTTTGGTTTCGGTTTGGTGGTTTTCTTTTCTTCTCCATCTTGGCTTCCCCTGTCTTCTATTGGAAGTGTCTTATTTGCATGACAACAATTATTTTATCTAGGATTGGTTTTGGTTTTCCTTTTATAAAATCTAATCATCCTTATAGGATATGTTGGTGGAAGTCTTCTATTTAGTATCACATGTGCTAAATATTTAAAGTGGACATATCATTGGATTGAATTAGCTCCTGGATGTGCTTGAATCTTATAGTTTACACACATCTTAAGAATCTTGAGGTTTTTGTAGGATCTTCACGAGGTCTTGTTAAGTGAAAAATATTATATTTCCACTTCAATGCCCCTATGATTCAAAGCCCTAAGTGTGAGCTTCATTTCTTACAGGTTGAAATGAAGAAGAAAAAAGAAATATCAAAAAGAAAAGAAAGAAAAGAACAAATAATATTAAATATCAAAATAAATTAAGTTCAAACTTTTAGGGGAATCCGAATATCTCTCTAAGGCTATGGATGTCTGACTGGCACTAGAGGTATGTTTGGGAGAATCATAGCAATAAAATCGTTGGGGCTATGGACACCTAACTGGTAGTGAGGCTCTATCTAGGTTGCTTTTGAAGTTAGAATCTTTATGTAGTTTAACATGATTGAATTCGGTTTCTTGCAACAACTTAAGGAGGAAAATTTATACACTTGCACACACTTGGATTTCCAGCACATGAAGGGATAGCTTGTTCATTAATTTTGAAACTTTAGTTTATTGGTTGACTTGATGTGAGGATTGAAACCAAAGATTTTGGGTTCTCGATTTCAGTTTGTCATTGAAATTCTCTAGAGCATTTTCCCAGTAGGAGTTGCCATTTTTTGTGCACTTTTTTACACATGCCCCATCGGAGGCAGAGACAATTTTTTTATTCTACATCTCTCCACCTCAACTTTGTTAATTTTTAGTTTTTCTCTTCTTGGTAGGTTATTTTGGGATTAATTCTAGATTTGATTTGATAAGGGCGGTATTTTGAAGCATTTTGGGGTGTTTTGGGGCCTTGGATTTTAGAAATGGGGATTTTTAAGGTGAATTTTCAATGTTATGTGTAAATCCTTTTGCATTGGTGGATAGAGGGCAAAACATTAGGCCCAATTTCTTTTTGAACTTTTTGAAAATTCCTTTTAGAAAAAAAGTTATGAGGTTTAGGGGATTTTGACCTTGCTTGGAATTTCCCGATTTCCATCCATGCCTTGGATACCCGATGATGACTACTTTGTATTGTGCTTCGGGGACTTTGTCTCTTCGCATAATTTTGTGTTCTTCGGAAATCACCGAAATTCCTTCAGGCCCTCAAATCCCTGAAAATGGAAAGTGTTCTTAAAAGGTCAAAATTCTATTTAAATTTAATTTGGATTGGATTTTTAACATGTGGGCTGCTAACGATTATATCTATTTTTCAAGATTAAATAAGATGAAAAGAGGACTTGCACATGGATTCATGCCTAGTTGCATATGGATATGTGCCCAGATTGTGCTACCAAGAAGATTTCAAGCTATATTTTTTCTTCCAAATAAAATATTTAAAATGCACCTAAATAAAAATCCATGCCCAAATTGTTTACAACTGGAGGGAATTTCTGGGAGTTATTTGCACCATGTGATATTGTTTGCTTTATCCAATGAGGATTGTTATCAAAGCCAAGTTGACAAAATATTATTTTCTCATTGCTCAAGGATGTAACTGAATTTTCCCATTGGATGATGATGTTTCTAGATGCCAAAAATCTAATGTAATTGTTTAATGTTTCTAGATGAGCAATCTGTGCCATTCGATTGGTTTAATCCTAGTCCTTGATAAAAAATATAATATATATAAAAGGGCTATGCCTTCTAATTTGTAGGGGTTAGGAAGTTAGAATTATCAGTTAGAAGAGCCAAAATTGGCTAAGTTAGATTCTGCAAGTTATTAGTTGTAAGAGAGGAGAGAGAAAGAAGACTATTATGCAAGTGATGAGAAGATAATGCAAATGGGTTATTGATTTGGAAAACATTGTGTTATATTTCAAAATTTTTATGGTTCCTTGCTCTTGATTCTTAGTGTTAGATGTTAGTTTTCAGTTCTTTCATGATAATGGTTAAATTTTAATGATGTTGATCGATCTCCAGTCCATTATTCTAGCAATTTGTTGATTATAAGTTGTTGTGTAAAGCTAGTTTGGGATTTATTTTGTGCTAATTTCTACTATGGATGATTGTTTACATTTTCCACCAGTTATTGGGTATGTGGATGAATATTCATAATCTAAAAATCTTCAGTTTCCTTATAATATTGCACCATTTTAGTAGAGTTGTAGGCTTATCTTTAATCAAGAAGAGATTGGTTTTGTTGGAGATCTATCCATTTTCAACATTCATCATTGTTGTGATTGATTTTAGGAGTAATTTTAATCTTAGGATCTCTCTTAAACCCTCATTTTTTTCTATTTCTTTGAATCTGGGTTAGATTTAGGAATTTTAAATATCAATATATTGCAAAATCTGATAAGTTTGAAGATCCAGTATTTTTTTGTAAGGTTCCTTTGTGATTACCAACAATTTCAGATTATCTTTTTGTTTTTTCGCTACATTTTTCAAGACCTAACATTAGAGACCTTGGGGTTATCTCTTTGTTAATAGAGATTTAATTTTCAAGAAAGATAGAATAGCATATTCTATTTGAGTTGTTTTTTTGCATAAAATACCATCAACACATAGGTTATAGGGATTAGGGTTTAAGCATGGGGTTAAGGTTTGAGGATTTACGGTCGAGGTTATAAGGTTAAGTGTATACGGTTTAGGTTGTGGGTTGAGGGAATAAGGAATAGGGTTAAGGGTTGAGAGTGTAAGGTTTAGGCTTTAATTATAGGGCTGAGGATATAGGGTGTAGGGATAATTTTCAAGGTTTAGGGTATAAGATTGAGGGTATACGGTATAGGGATGAGGATTGAGGGTGTATAATTTAGGGTTTAAGGTATAGGATTGAGGGTTGAGGGTATAGGGTTGAGGGTTGAGGGTTGATGGTAAAGGGTTTACAATTGAAGAATTTTTTTTAGCTCACTGAGTGTATAATATTTTATTTGTGTTAGGTATAGGGATTACATCTTAGGATATTAGGTTTAGGTTTTATGGTATGGGTTAAGGGAATAAGGCATAAATTTAAAGGTTGAGACTATATGGTTTAGGTTTTAAGTATAGGATCAAGAGACAATGTGCAAGGTTTAGGGTATAAGGTTGAGGGTATAGGGTATAGGGAATGAGGGTTGAGATTGTAGGGTTGAGGGATAGGTCTTAAGAATAGTATTGGGGATATAGGGTATAGGGTCAAGGGTTGAGGTTTTATAGTTGAGGGATAATATCTAGCTCTATGAGTGTATAAGATTAATTGTGTTAGTTATATGCATTATGGTTTAGGGTTTAGGGTATGGGTTGTGGGAATAAGGCATATGTTTAAGGTCAAGACTATATGGTTTTTAGGTTTTTAAGTATAGGTTTGAGGTACAACGTTCAAGGTTTGCGCTATAAGGTTGAGGGTATAGGGTATAGGGATGAGGTTTGAGGGTGTAGGTTTTAGAGTTTAAGGTATAGGGTTAAGGGTTGAGGGTTTACAATTGAGGGATTTGTTTACTCTATTGAGTATATTATATTAAGTGTGTATGGTATAGGGATTCTATTTTAGGATATTGGGTATAGGGCATAGGGTTGAGGTTTTGAGAGTTTAAGGAATAGGGTGAAGGGTTTGGAGTGTATGGTTTAGGGCTTAAGTATAATGTTTATGGTATAGGTTATAGGGATGAGGGTTGAGGTTGTAGGGTTTAGTGTTAAAGGTATATGGTTGAGGGTTGAGGGTTGAGGGTATAGGGTATAGGGTATAGGGTTGAGGTTTTACAATTGAGGGATAATGTTCAGGGTTGAGTTTCTAAGGTTAAGTGTATTGGGTATAGGATTAGGGTTTAAGATATTAGGTATAGGGTTTAGGGTTTGGATTGAGGGAATAAGGCATAAGGTTAAGGGTTGACAGTGTATGGTTTAGGGTTTAAGTATAGGTTTGAGGGACAATATTTATGGTTTAGGGTATAAGGGTGAGGGTATATGGTATAGGTATGAGGGTTGATGTTTTATGGTTTAGGGTTTTAGATACAAGGTTGAGCTTTAAGGGATTAGGGCTTAAGTATTGGGTTGAAGGTATGGGTATAGGCTTGAGGGATTGAGAGTATAAATCATAGGGTGAAGGGTTGAGAGTGTATGTTTTATGGTTTAAGTATAACTTGTTGAGGGATAATTTTTATGGTTTAAGGTATAATGCATATGGATAAGGGTGTAGGGTGTAGGGTTTACAATTTAAGGTATGTGGTTGAGGGTAGAGGGATTACAGATTAAGTATAGGGTTGAGGGTTTCCAATTGAGGGATAATGTTGGAGGTTGAGTGTTTGAGGTTAATTTTATAGGGTATAGGGATTAGGGTTTAATATATTGGGTATAGTTTTTAGGGTTTGGATTGAGGGTATAAGGCATTGGGTGAAGGGTTTAGATTTTATGGATTCCGGTTTAAGTGTAGAATTGGTAGACAATATTCATGGTTCAGGTTATAAGGCTGAGGGTATATGATATAGGTATGATGGTTGATTTTGTAGGGTTTAGGTTTTAAGGTATATGGTTTAGGGTTGAGGGATTAGGTCTTAAGTATTGGTTTGAGGGTATAGGGTATAGTTTTGAGTATTGAGGGTAGAAGGCATAGGGTGAACACATAGAGTATAAGGTATAGTGTTAAGTGTTGAGGGGTATAGGGTTTAGGGATGAGGTTTGAGGTTCTAGGCTTTAGAGTTTAGGTTATAGGGTTAAGGTATAGGGTATAGTCTTAAGTGTTGAGGTTATAGGGTATAGTGTTAAGTGTTGAGGGTATAGGGTTGAGGGATGAGGGTTGAGGTTGTAGGGTTTAGGGTTTAAGATATAGGGTGAGGGTTGAGGGATTATGATTTATTGTTTAAGGTATAGGGTTGAGTGATTAGGGCTTATGTATAGGGATAAAGGTATATGGTATAGGGTTGAGGGTTTGAAGTTTAGGGATAATGTTCAAGTTTGAGTTTCTAAGGTTAAGTGTATAGGATATAAGGATTATAGTTTAATATATTGGGTAGAGGTTTTCAAGTATATATTGAGGGTATAAGGCATAGGTTTAAGGATTGAGAGTGTATGGTTTAGGGTTTAAGTATAAGATTGAGAGACAATATTGATGTTTTAGGGTATAAGGATGAGGGTATAGGGTATAGGGATGAGGGTTGATGTTTTATGGTTTATGGTTTAAGTTATATGGTTGAGGGTTTAGGGATCAAAGCTTAAGTATTGGGTTGATGGTATAAGGTATAGGGTGAAGGCATAGGGTATATGGTATAGGTATGAGGGTTGAGGGTATAGGGTTTAGGGTTTAAGGTATAGGTTCTAGGGTATAGGTTTAAGGTATAGGTTATAGTGTTAAGTGTTAAGGGTATAGGTTATAGTGATAATTTTTGAGGGTATAGGGTTGAGGGGAGGTATTAGGGCTGAAGTATTGGGTTGAGGTTATAGGGTATAAGGTTGATGGATTTAGGGTATAAGGGATAGGGTGAAGGGTTTATGGATTGAGGGTATAAGGCATAGAGTTGAGGTTATAAGGTATAGGGATGAGGGTTGAGGGATTAAGGCTTAAGTAAAGAGTTGAGTGTAGAGGGTTTACAGTTAAGAGATAATGTTCAAGTTTGTGTGTCTAAGGTTAATTGTATAGGTTATACGTGGATAAGGGTTTAAGATATTGTGTATAGGTTTTAAAGTATGGATTGAGGGTATAAGGTATAGGGTGAAGGGTTGAGAGTGTATGGTTTAGGGTTTAAGTATAGGATTAAGGGATAATATTTAGGGTTTGTACAAGGGTAAGATTATATGGTATAAGAATGCAAACTAATGTTGTAGGGTTTAGGGTTTAACTTATAGGGTTGAGGGATTAAGACTTAAGTACTGGGTTGAAGGTATAAGATATAGTGTTAAGGCTATAAGGCATAAGGTGAAGCTATAAGGTATGAGGTATAGTGTTAAGTGTTGAGGGGTATAAGGTATATGGATAAGGTTTGAGGTTGTAGGTTTTAGGGTATAGGGTTAAGGTATAGTTTGTAGTGTTAAGTATTGAGGGTATAGGTTATAGTGCTGAGTTTTTAGGGTATAGGGTTTAGGGATGAGGGTGGAGACTATAGAGTTTAGGGTTTAAGGTATAGGGTGAGGGTTGAGGGTGTAGGTGTAGGGTTGAAGGATTGAGGGCTTAAGTATTGGGTTGAGGGTTGAGGGATTGAGGATATACGAAATATGGTGAAGGGTTGAGGGATTGAGGGTATAATGCATAGGTTTGAGGGTTAAGGGGTTGTGGGTATAAGGAATTGGGATGAGGGTTGAGGGTATAGAGTTTAGGGTTTAAGGTATAGGTTTGAGGGATTAGGTATTATGTATAGGGCTAAGGGTTCGCAGTTGAGGGATAAAGTTGAGGGTTGGGTGTATAAATTTAAGTGAGTAGGGTATATGCATAAGGTTTTAAAATATTGTGTATAGATTTTAGGTATGGATTGAGGGTATAAGGTATAGGGTGAAGGGTTGAGAGTGTATGGTTTAGGGTTGAAGTATAGGGTTGATCGATAATATTTAAGGTTTAGGGTAAAAGGGTGAGGGTAAATAGTATAGGGATGAGGGTTGATGTTGTAGAGTTTAGGGTTTAAGGTATATGGTTGAGGGTTTAAGGATTAGGGCTTAAGAACTGGGTTGATGGTATAGGGTATAGTGTTGAGTGTTGAGGGTATAATGCATAGGGTGAATACATAGGGTATATGGTATAATGTTAAGTGTTGAGAGGTATAGGGTATAGGGATGAGGGTTGAGGTTGTAGGGTCTAGGGTTTAAGGTATAGGGTTTAGGGTATATTGTTAAGATGTAGGTTATAGTGTTAAGTGTTGAGGGTATAAGGTATAGTGTTAAGTATTGAGGGTAAAGGGTTGAGGGATGAGAGTTGAGGTTGTAGGGTTTAGGTTTTAAGTTGTAGGATGAGGGTTGAGGGATTAGGGCTGAAGCATAGGGTATAGGGTATAGGGTTGAGGGTATAAAGAATAGGGGGGACCTGGTTCAGGGATTAAGGGTATAAGGAATAGGGTTGAGGATGTATGGTTTATGGATGAGGGTTGGGGTTGTAGGGTTCAGGGTTTATGGTATAAGGTTGAGGGTTGATGGATTAAGGTTTAAGTATTGTGCTAAGGGTATAGGATATATATTTTAACTTTTTAATTGTATAATGCATAGGGTGAAGGCATAGGGTATAAGGTATAGTGTTAAGTGTTGAGTGTATAGGGTATAGTGTCAAGTTTTGATGATATAGGGCATAGGGATGAGGGTTGAGGTTGCATGCTTTGGGGTTTAAGGTATACGGTTGAGGGTATATTGTATAGTGTTAAGTTTTGAGGTTATAGGGTATGGGGATGAGGGTTGAGATTATAGGGCTAATGGTTTAAGGTACAAGGCTGAGGGATTAAGGATTAAGTATAGGGTTGAGGGTATAAGGCTGAGGGGTTACGGTTGAAGGTTTACATTTGAGGGATAATGTTTAGGATTGAGTGTCTAAGGTTAAGTGTATAGGGTATAGGGATTAGGATATACGATATTGGGTATAGGTTTTAGGGTTTGGATTGAGGTCATAGGGATGAGGGTTGAGGGTAAAGGGTATAGGGAATGCATTCATAGGGTTTAGGTTTGAGGGATTATGGATTAAGTACTGGGTTGAGGGTATAGGGTATATGGATGAGGGTTGAGGGTATAAGGTTTATGGTTGAGGTATAGGGTTGAGGGTTTAGGGTATAGATTAGATGGTATAGCGATGGGGATTGAGTTTGTAGGGTTTTAGGTTTAAGTTATAGGGTTGAGTATTGGGGGATTAGGGCTTAAGTATTGGGTTGAGGGTTGAGGGTGTCTAGTTGAGGGTTTATAGTTGAGGTATAATGTTCAAGTTTTAGGGTCTATGATATAGGGCTATGGGTTGAGAGCATAGGGTTTATGGTTTTATGTATAGGGTTAAGGGTTGAGGGATTATAAATTAAGTATTGGGTTGACGATGTAGTGTATAGGGATGATGGTCATATCACAGAGAAAACAAGATATACATAGTACATATAAGATGTCAGAATGTTTTGGAGAAAGGTCTCATAGATATACCTCAACCTAACCCCCTACACACATGATGACAATCACAAAACCTTTACAATTTTTTTTTTTTTTAAATACGAGTTTGCTTTTAAAAAGTTGAAATTTTGTTTCTTAGAGCAAGTCAAAGTGCACTTGTGTTATAACGTGATCCCATTTTGTAGACTTCAAAAAATGGTAAAAATGGTAGGAAAACCATGATCCAAGCCCACATGCTTTGTTATTCTTCTACTTCTATGTGTTATCCAAAAAAAAATGCTTTTTCATGTTTTTAGGGAAATCACATGCATTTTCACACATTCCACCACCTTTGTGCAACCTTTTTTTGGTTTTCCAGCTTAAGAAGGAGGAAAATAATAGAGTTTTTACATCAAATTTGATTATATGAACTCAAATTTTCAATTTTTTAGTGTTGTGATATTAATTATTATTTTACTGTTATAATTTCATATTATAGATTGGTTAATTCTATATTTAATAATAATTTTATTAGAATTATAAAGAATTAAATGTTGAAAACAAAGAAAATTCATTAAAAGTTTTAATGAGTTTGATGCAAGAAGAAAAAAAAACTACACATAATTGGGTAGTTTCTCAAAATTCAAGCTTGGATTTGAAGGTATTTCAAGTCTTGATACATGTTCTTTAGATTTTCATTAATTTAATTATGTTTCTCTATCACTTCTTATCATGTCAAGATTTTTGGATTAGATTTTTCTAATTATTTAAAATTATGAGTGGGAAAATTATACTCATTTAGAGTACAACTATTTTTTGAAGTTAAAACTTTCAATCAACTACATCATAATCATCATATTTAGTTTTTTATTCCATTCATTCATAATAAAATGCATCATATTAATTATACAAATTATCTTTATAATACTCAACACCTTTCCTTAGAAGATAATTTTTCATCCTTATTTATTGAGAGGGAATTTTCATATTCAATATTTACAAGTGTATAAGAATAAATTCCCTTGGTTTCCCTTTATTTATCCTTCCCATTCATATTTTCCCTTTGCTTCCCTTTATTTTTCATGTTTATCATGTGTGGAAAGGGACTTTGTGGATTTTCATTCCAATGTTATTGGCACCAAAATTTGTAGGCTCCATAATATTATTATAATTCAAGCATAAAATATATATTATTGGGTCTGATTCACTATATTAGATGTGTAGAAATCACATTGTCATCCTAACTTATTGAATCATAATTTTAGAGTTCCCTTTACTTTATGAACACCATGCTCTATATCACTATACATCAAGCTTCCATTGTGATATATTTAAATTTTGGAGTGACCTGTGTCCTTACACCTATGTTATAAATGTTCTCACATAGTTATCTTTAGGATCATTTAGTGTTATATTCTTTGGTCACTGCATTAGCATGATGATTATTTCTACATGTATGCACAAATAAGATATATAGATTAGGTCATAAAAGTTTAGGATTGCCATAAATTCATTACGACTATGTTATTAAGTCATTGCTAGGGTTGTCATAACTTTCTTAGGAGATTCATAAGTTTATTAGGATTGTATGTTAACTTCTTAGAATAGTAGTAGGTTCATTAGTATAGTAATAAATTCATTATGACATCAATAGGCTATTTAGGACAGTCAAATGTTTGATAGGATTGCAATAGTTTCATTATGACTATCATAACCTTGTTAAGATAATGTGTAACTTCATTACGTCTTTCATAACAATCTTAGGAAAGACATAGCTTCATTGAGACTATCATATCTTCATTATGGTAGCCCTAATGAATCCATGACAGTCACAACTTCATTGGGAGTATCATAACTCCATTAGGATAGTCCTAATGAATGTAAGATAGTCATAGGATCATTATGAATATTAAGTCATTACAAGTTTTCCTTGCACCTTTAATATGCACTTTCTTGACTTTGAAATTTTCCTATCCATAGTCATAAGTATAAGCATGAAAATCTATACTTTTACCTTTAATATCCACATTCTTGACCATTTAACTATTATCTCCTATTTCCATGATTTCAAAACTCTTTTTTTTTTATGGATAGGCAGATATCTATATTAATATAAAGATAAAATTACAAATTCACAAAAAAATGTGTGGTTGGTAAGAAGGCACACCCCGAAAGTCATTTTAACTCCCTTTCTTAAAGGCACAAACTTGAGAATCAATAAAAAATGCCTTAGTTTGTAGAATCTATAAGATGTTTGGGTTATCCTAGGATAGTTTGCTTCTAAATCCTTGATAATGAATCAAAATTTCCTTAGCTTCATATATTCCTTAGTTTCATTTTCCTTTTTTCCCCTCCACATGCCCTTTGCTTCCCTCTTCATGCACAAACTTAAAAATCGATAAAAAAATACCTCAGTTTCATATTACTTGCTAGCCCTCCTCATGCCATTTTCTACCCTCTTAATGCCTTTTAATTTCCCTCCTCATGCCTCTTTTGGACTATCGTATATTTTGTGTATCACAATTTGATTACTAATTTTAGATTTATTTAAGATATCTCTTTACTCTACAATACTATGGTGGAACTAATCGTTATCTCCATTTCATGATATAAATAAAATTATTCATTGTGTTGAGGAGAAAATCAAGGATTCCTCTAACATAGGATGAGAAATGGGCCTCTACCCTCAAACATTAACCTTTAAAACCGAAACCATAAACTTTGTATCATCTACCCTTAACCCTTAAACCCTAAACCCTTAAACCCTCTACCCTCTAACCTTAAACCCTAAAACACTCAACCCAAAACCCTAAACCCTCAAACCTCAAACCTCAACCCTTAAACCCTCTACCTCTACCCTCAACCCTAATCCCTCAACCCCATACCCTCAACTGTTAAAACCTTAAATGAAACTAAACTCTCTACCCTAATCCCTCATCCCTAAACCCTTAATTCATCAACCCTTAAACCCTCTACCCTCTAGTCTCTACCTTGTACCCTTAACTCATAAACCCTAAACCCTAAACCCTACACCCTCTACCATCTACCCTTAACCCTTAAAACCTAAACCTTTAAACGCTCTACCCTCTACCCCTAACACCCTAAAACACTCAAACCTCAAGCCTCAACCCTTAAACTCTCTACCATAAACGTTAATCCCTCAACCCTATACCCTCAACCTTTAAACCCTTAAACCTAACCAAATTCTCTACCCTAATCCCTTAAGCCCCAACCATTAATTCCTCGACCCTTAAACCCTAAACCCTGTACCCTCAACCCTGTACCTCAACCCTGTACCCTCAACCCTTAAACTCTAAACCTTAAATCCTAAACCCTTTATTGTATACCCTTAATGCTTAAACCCTAAACCATTAAACCATCTACCCTCTACTGTTAAACCCTAAAACACTCAACCCTAAACCCTCAAACCTTAAACCCTCTACCCTCTAACCTCAACCCTAATCCCTCAACACTATACCCTCAACTATTAAACCCTTAAACCCAACTAAGATCTTTACCCTAATCCTTCAAACCTCAAACCTTAATCCCTTAACCCTTAAACCCCCAACCCTCTACCCTCAACCCTCTACACTCAACCCTCTATACTCAACCCCCAACCCTTAAACCCTGAACCCTAAACCCTATATCCTCTACCCTTCACCCTCAAACCACAAACCCTTAAACCCTAATCCTTAAGCCTTAAAGCCTAAACCTTCTACCCTTAACCCTTAAAGTGTCTACCCTCTACTCTCAACCCTAAAAAATCAACCCTCTCGCTCTGAACTCTACACCCTCTACCCTCTACCCTAAACCCTCTCTCTCTCTCACTCCCTCTAACTCTCTCTCAAGTATCTTCCTCCTAACCCCCTCTCTCTCTCTCACTCCCTCTATCTCTATCCCCTCTCCCCTCTACCCTTAATCCTCTACCCCCACTCTCTCTACCCCCTCTCTCTCTCCCTCTTTCTCCCCCCCTCTCCCTCTCAAGTCTCTCCCTCCTACCCTCTCTCCATATCTAAGATCTCTCTTTCTCTCTCTCTCTCTCTCTCTAACTCCCTTTATCTCTATTTCTCTCTATCCCTCTCTCTCTACCCTAAACTATCAACCCTATATGTCCTCAACACTATACCCTCAATTGTCAACTCTCTACACTATATATTGGATCCTAAAACATCATCTATTTCTTCCACCCCTCCTCTTCTCTCCTTCTCTCTATCTCATGTCTCCCTCCATCTCTCCCTCCATCCATTCCTCCCTTTCTACCCTAATCCATCAACTCTATACACTCAACCCTTAAACCCTTAAACACTTAACCCTAAACCCTCAACCCTCAACCCTCAACCCTTAAAAACCTCAACCCTTTACCCTTAACCCAATACTCTCTACCGTCAACCCTAATCACTCACCCTTAAACCCTTAAACTAAAATAAAATTTCTACCCTAATCCCTCAATGCTCAACCCTCTACCCTCAACCCTTAAACCCTCAACCCTTAAAACCTTAAACCCTAAAACTTAAAACCTCTACCCTCTACCCTTTGTTGGCCTTATCATTTCACCAAAAGATTGACTTGTCAATACCCAATACAAGTGTCAATTAAGATCCATGGGAGGTAGTTAAACCATGTCATGAACCCAAAGGGAGATGCTGGAAATTAGTCCAACACCCTTAACCCTTATACCATCTACCCTCTACCCATAACCCTCTACCTTCTACCCTTGACCCTAAAACTTCAACCCTCTCTCTCTCTCTCTCAAGTCTATCCCTCTACCCCCTCTTCCACTCTCAAGTCTTTTTTTTTCTAACTTAATCCCTCTATTTCTCTCCCTTCTACCTTTAACTCTCTACCCTCTACCCTATACCATCAACCCTATAGGTCCTTAACCCTATAACCCAAAAATTGGATCCTCAAATATCATCTATCTCTATTCCTCTCTCCTCTTTCATCATTCTCTCTATCTAAGTTCTCCCTCCATCTCTCCCTCCATCCATTCCTCCCTCTCTACCCTAATCCCTCAAACCTATACCCTCAAACCTTAAACCCTTAAACACTGAACCCTAAACCCTAAGTCCTCAACTCTTAAACCCTAAACCCTTAAATCTTCTACCCTCAAACCTAATCTCTCATCCCTATAACCTCAACCCTTAAACACTCAAAAATAAACCATAAATCCTCAACCATCTCTCTCTCTCACTCCCTCTCACTCTGTCTCAAGTCTCTTCCTCGTACCTGAGAGAGGGGAAAGAGAGGGAGAGAGAGAGGGAGGGTGAGAGAGAGGGAGTGGGAGATAGAGGGGTGGGAGAGAGATAAAGGGGGTGAGAGAGAGAGGGAGAGGGAGAGAGAGAGGGAGTGAGAGAGAGAGAGAGGGAGTGGGAGAGAGATAGAGGGATTCAATGAGACAGATAAAGAGAGAATTGAGAGAGGGAGAGGGGCTAGGAGGGATAGGAGGTGGGAGGGATATGGTTGAGAGAGAGGGAGAGCGAGATACCTAAGAGAAAGGGAGGGGTGGGAAGAGATACCTAAGAGAGAGAGAGAGAGAGGGAGTACATGAGTTAGAGGTATTGGAGAGAGATAGAGGGAGTGAGAGAGATAAAGATAGAGAGAGAGGGGATGGGATGTAGATACCTAAGAGAGATGGAGAGAGAGGGGGTGGGATAGAGATAAAGTGAGTGAGTGAGTGAGTGAGAGAGAGGGGGGTAGGATGGAGATAATTAAGAGAGAGAGGGAAGGAGAAGGGGTGGGATAGAGAAACCTAAGAGAGAGGGAGAGAGGGAGAGAGGGAGAGACCTAAGAGAGAGGTAGATGGAGATAGAGTGGGAGAGATGGGGTGGGAGGGAGATACCTAAGAGAGTAGAAGAGAGAGGGGGTGGGAGAGAGAGGAAGTGGGGGATATAAGTGTTAGGTTTAGAAGGAAAATATCTAATAATTTAAATGAAGATTTGATCAATAAAATAGAGAAATAAAACACATAAAATTATAGAAGAAACAAAACAACACAAAGAATTTAACATGGTTCACCCAATCTAGGTTACATCCACCAAACCATAGTCATCCAATTATTTTATTATCTAATTCAAAACCTATTGCAATCATGCAAATAATCAATTCACTGCAACTCTTCTACAACCGTTTATTTCAAGATTTTTAGAAACTTCTACAATTAGGGTTCTACAAAGTCAATTTTTTATTTTTTGTTGACAAAGAAAAAGAGTATTTAGTATAGCATAATTAGTAACCACATACCAAAAAGAGTGATGGGAGAGAGATAGAGGGAGTAAGAGAGACTTTAGAGAGGTAGAGGGGGTGAGAGGGAAAGGGAGTTCCAAAGATATAGGGATAGGAGAGAGATAGTGTACAATATAACATGACCAATTGCCACATACCAACAATCTCCCGCTTGGAGACTGATCAAGCTCCACACCAACACAATATCTCACCTAGAGACTGATCTTGGATGACACCACTACACTTACAACTCCCACTAGAAATAAGCACCTTAGAGCCTGCTACTTTTTTATACTTTTAACCATGAAGATCAATCAAGGTTGAAGAGGAGTTCAACTTCTCCCTTGTCACTTCCTTTTTAAACATATTTGTTTGATTGAAATCTATATATATCTTTTTTGGCTTTACCTTTCCATCTTCCAACACTTCCCAAATGAAATGATATCTCAACTACATGTGTTTGGTTTTAGAATGCAAGCAAAAATTATTTGCAAGATGTATAACACTCTCGCTCTCTATAAACAAGAGATTTTCAGCCTATTGTTTTCCCTACTCTTCCATTAAAATTTGTAGCCATATCATCTCTTGTGTTGCCTTTATTGCAGAAACATACTTTTCCTCTATGGTGGATAAAGCAACCACCTTTTGCAATTGAGAAATCCAACTCACTGCTATCTTGCCAACTTCAAATACATAGCTTGTGGTACTCCGCCTGGTATCTATATCCCCTACCAAATCTGAGTCAACATAGTCTTTTAAAATAGTATTAGAGCCCCCAAAATATAGTCATTTATTGGATGTACCTCTCAATTACTTGAGAATCCATTTTACTGCATTTGAGTGCTCAACTCTGGGATGAATCATATACCTGCTAATAGCTCCTACGACATGTGCAATATCCGGTCTCGTGAATACCATGGTGTACATTAAACTACCTATAGTTGAAGCATTTGGTACCTTGGACATTTTTCTTTCTCCTCTTATGTCTTTGGACACATATCCTTAGTCAATTTGACATGACTAGGAAAAGGTGTGCTGAAATATTTTGCATTCCCCATGAAATCTCTGCAAGACCTTTTCAACATAATCAGCCTGAGATTAAAAAAAAATTCTATTTTTCCTATGTCTAGTAATCTTCATACCAAGGATGTGTTTTGATGCCCCAAACTCCTTCATAGAAAATGAATCTACTAACTATTGTTTTAAATATTCTATGTTATCCATGTTAGACCCCACTACAAGCATATCATCAACATATAAACAAAAAATAATGTAGCTATCTTCATATAACCTCTTAAAATAAAAATAATGGTTTGAATTACATCGATTGCAGCCTTTCTTAGCTATAAAATATAAAATTTAGTAGACCATTACTAAGGTGCTTGCTTCAAGCCATATAAAGCTTTCTTCAAGCTGCACACTAGCTTGTTCTTACCTTTGACCTCAAATCCTTGTGGTTTTCCCATATATATTTCCTCTTCCAAATCACCATGGAGAAAGGTTTTTTTAACATCAAGTTGTTCTAAATGCAAATATTCAGCAGCCACAATACTTAAATCAATATGAATAGAATTCATTTTAACAACTAGAGAAAATATTTCATCAAAATAAATACCCTTTTTGTATGCAAATCCCTTTAGAATGAATCTTTCTTTAAATATTTTCTTACCTCCATCCTCCTCTTTCATCCTATAAACCCATTTGTTTGGTAAAACCTTTTTACCTGCAAGAAACTTGCATAATTATCAAATCTGATTATTCAGCAAGGAGCCCATTTCTTCTTCCATTCCATGCTCTCACTGAACCTTGGTATCCACCTGCATAAATTCATCATAAAATTTCGATTCACCAACATCAGTTAATAAAATAGAATACTTATCCTTGAAGATCATCTAACATTCACTGGAGTTTGTGGTATTTGGTGTTTTTGTTGTTGCGGGGCATGAGGAACCACTGGAACATCATTGTTTTGAGTATCATCCAACACTGTATAATTATTTTCTTTCTTCTCATGCTGCTGCAAATGATATTTGTGCAACACTTTCTCATTGAATATGACATCCTTACTTCTCACAATTTTCCACTTTTGAAAATACTAAATCCTATAACCAAACTCATCAATGCCCTATCCAATAGATATACATTTCTTTGATTTTGCATCAAGCTTGGTTCTATTTTCAGAATCTACTTGTGCAAATGATTCAGAATCAAAGGTTTTGAGAAAATAATAACTCACCTTATTACCTGTCCATGCTTCCTCTAGAATACCACAACCCAAAGGATTAGAGGGACCTCTATTTAATAAATAAATAAAAGGTTTATAACCTCTACCCACATGTTTAAAGGAAGCCCAACATGCAATATCATTGTCCATGCATGCTCTATTATTGTTCTATTCATGCACTCAACCACTCCATTTTCTTGTGGAGTCCTTAGAACCATTTTCTACCTACAAATACCATTAGAGGAACAATAATATTCAAGCTCTTTGTTATAATACTCACTACCATTATCAGATCTGAGAAATTTTTACTTTTTACCCATCTCATTTTCAACCAAGCTTCTCCATTTTTTAGAATTTTCAAATACATCATATTTCTGCCTAAGGAAATAAATCCATACCTTCCTAGTTGCATCATCAATAAATGCAACATTATACTAAGAGCCATTGATAGAAGATACCTGAGCTGGTCCACATATATCTATATGCACTAGCTCCAATTTCTCATCTTTCTTTTGTTTTCCATACACACCACACACCACTTTCAGAGAAATCCATATTAATACATTTCAGACTTGGTAAAATATTATTTGAATGAATTAATTTCATAGCTTTTGCACTCATATGCCTAGGTCTATTATGTCATAGTGTTGATTCAAAATCCATAGCAACTATCTAATTTTTTGCTTGCTGAACTGCAACAACTATTCCTAAACACTGATTTTTATCTGCAATAGCTAAAGTAGAAGGAAAATTATGACCTATAACAATATATAAGGTGCATACTTTCACACCTTTTTCTATCACTAAGGCATATTTTGTAAACTTCCAATTTTTATCACTAAATGTAACAACACAACCTTCATCATCTAGTTTCCCTATTGAAATTAAATTTCTTCTTAACTTTGGAATGTGACTTACTTGATGTAGTAGCCAATGATTCCCATTCTAAAAATTAATCTTGATTCTTCCATTTCAAAAAAATTGATATGTTTCTTTATCTCCCAAATAAACTAGCCCAAAATACCCTTGGACATAATCAAGAAAATAATTTCTATGGGGCATAGCATGAAATGAGGCCCCTGAATCTAACACCCAAGAATCATGAACATTGTCAAAGGAAATAATCAAAGCATCCTCATTAGATTTATTACTTACCACATATGCCTCTGGGTATGTTCAGGATCATCATGGAAAAAACATGCCCTTAAGTGGTGATGAAAATTCAAAAAATCAAAGTTAGGCAACTTAACATAAAAATTTGAATAAGTTATCTATATTATTTCAAAAATATGTAAGAATAGAATATTTATAAAATTGAATGTAGTTCCTAAACTACTAGGTTTATTTAAAAAATAAAAAATCTATTTTGTGAAAATTTGAAATTTCAATGGAGTAGTACTTAAATTTCAGGGAAAAAATAAGAAGTAGGTGTCTGTTTGACCACCCTAACCAAAATAAAATGATTATATTTTTTTATAAGATTTTAGATATAAGTAGAGGACTCATGTATTGATGTGATTCATATGTTTTTTGTAATTTTTTTCAAAGTAAATAATTAATTATGAATCTTTTATTACAAATTTTTAAAAATACAAAAACATGTATGTCTAACCACCTTAACTAGGTCAAAACTTCATGAAATTCAATTTTTATTTTTTAATCCTATAGTATATGAAGCATAGAATATAAAACATGTTTCTGATTCAAAAAGTGTGAGACTGTTTGAAAGTTATAGATGTTTTTGAACCAACCTATCAATCAGGACTTTAGTCATAATTAAAATAGAAAATGAATAATAATTATTTATTAAATTCAAAATAAAGCATATTTTATATTGGTCGAAAGCTGAGATTCTCCTTTAAAATCCCTTTTCATTTTATCAAATTTGAGTAAAAATAAAGTTGTCAACCACACAGGCCATCATATCACTTACATATTGCCACTTTTTGGCCCATTATGATTCTGCACATACCCCTCTTTATTTCCTTCTTTTTTGTCTCCTTCCTTATTTTTCGAAGAACAACAATATTTTTTTAAATGACCCGTCTTACCACAGTACCAACAATCCCTCTTGTCTCTAGATTGTGAGCTTTTGTCCTTTGATTTTCCTCATGACTTCCCATGACTTCCAAAATTATTTCGTCTCTCCTTTGTTCTGCCCCTACTTTTTGCATTCAAAATATTATCTAATGTGGATGTTCCACTTGAGCTTTTCCTACGAATTTCCTCGCTCAAAATAACAACAAAAAAATCATCAATTTTCAATGTACTCAAACCAGAAATAGAATTGATAATATCCATTACCAATCTATTCCAACTTTAAGGAAAAGAATATAGAATCAAAAGATCCCTAAATTCTTCATCAAATTTTTCATTTACAGAATTTAATTGATTGGTAACCATATTAAAATCATTTAAAAGATAAACAAATGACCCACCTTCTACCATTTTCATATTAAATAAATGCTTCATATGAAATACCTTATTTGAAGCGAAATGATTTTCATATAAATTTGCTAGGGTTTATATCAACTCTTGAGTTTTCATTGCTTTTGTAATATCGAGCACCACCGATTGTGCTAGACATAAACGAATACTACCAAGTGCCTTTCTAGCCAAAAATATCCCAATCTTCATCAAACATTGCTAAGGGTTTCTTGGTTTTCCCTACTAATCCCTACCATAAATCCTTCTAATAGAGGTAGTCCTCTATCTACATCTTTCATAATTGATAGTTCTTCGCATTGAACTTCTCAACCTTTAAATTACCCTCATCTTCCATTTTTGCACTCAACTATGAGACCTTCCTATAGATGATAACCAAACACAACCTTGATCTGATACCACTTTTTAGGGTTAGAAGGTAGATATCTAACAAGTTAAATGTAGATTTGATTAATTAAACAAAGAAATAAAACACACATAAAATTATAGCAGAAATAAGACAACACGGAGAATTTACCATAGTTCACCCAATCCAAGCTATATCCACCAAACCGCAACTATCCAATGATTTTATTATCGAGTGAAAAACCTATTACAATCATGCAAATAATCACTTCACTCTAACTCTTCTACAACTACTTATTTCAAGATTTTTCAGAAACTTCTAAAATAATGATTCTATAAAGATTTTTAACTTTTTTGGTGATGAAGTGAAATAGTGTAAAATATAGAATGATCAATCACCATATACTAAAAAGAGGGATGGGAGAGATATAGAGGGAGTAAGAGACTTGAGAGAGGGAGAGAGGGTGGGAGGGAGAGGGAGTGGGAGAGATACATAAAGAGAGATAGAGAGAGAGAGAGGTGGTGGGTGAAAATACCTAAGAGAGAGGGGGGAGAGAGAGAGGGAGGAGGTGGGAGAGAGGTACCTAAGAGAGAAGGAGAGATAGAGGGAGTGAGTGAGAGAGACAAAGAGAGACCTAAGAGAGGGAGAGCAGGTAGGAGGGAGAGACTTAAGAGAGAGAGAGTGAGGGAGAGGGGGTGTGAGGGAGATACCTTAGAGAGAGAGGGAGAGAGGGAGACAAAGTGGGAGAGAGATATAGGGAATGAGAGAGAGACAAAAATGGGAGAGAGAGAGGGAGATAGAGATGGAGAGAGATAGAGGAAGTGAGAGGGAGTGGGAGAGAAATAGAGGGAGTGACTAGGAGAGGGAGAGGGGGTAGGAGACGAAGACTTGATAAAGATAGATAGGGAGAGAGGGTAGGAGGGAGAGACTTGAGAGAGAGGGAGAGAGATAGAGGGAGAGAGAGAGAGAGAGGGAGTAGGAGAGGGAGAGAGAGAGGGTATGGGAGGGAGATACTTGAGAGAGAGGGTGGGAGAGAGATAGAGGAGTGAGTGAGAGAGTGGGAGACCCGAGAGAGGGAGAGAGGGTAGGAGGGAAATACTTGAGATAGACGAAGAGAGAAAGATAATTATGTAAGAGAGGGAGATGGAGTGAGAGAGACAAAAATACCAAAGGGGGAAAGAGAGAGGGAGTGTGAGAAAAGGGGGTTGGAGTGACATAGATTTATCTAGTTAGGGTGGGAGGGAATATGACCTGAGAGAGAGGGGATCTGAATGCGAGAGAGTAGTATAGGTATCATGGGAGGGCTGAGACCTGAGAGATAGAGACTTCAGAGGGATAGAGAGTTATCTAGTAAGGCTAAGGAGGAAAAGAGCATATGAAAGGTAGAACCTCAAGTATCCATCCATGGTCATAAACTATGCACTCTCAACATTATCAAAGTGGTCGATAAAAGAGGGGAAAGTTATATTTTGTTCAAAGTAGGCCATTTGGTGAGCACCAAATTTGGCGCTCGCCAAATCACACATTTCATTTGGCACATGCCAAATTTGGTGCTCACTAAGTGTGATCTGCCATTTGGTGAGTTCCAAATTTGGTGCTCACCAAATGACATACTATGGATGATTGAATTGACAAGATTTGCCGAATTTCCTCATATTTTCTTCTGTGTCCACCATCATGTTTGCTCGTATTTCGATAAAAGTTTATAAAAAATCTGTGGTGGCCTTAACCTCTCTCTTAGCTATCTATATATATATATTTTTCATTTTGATTTAGTTAATCTTTTGATCCATAACTTATGTAGACACCGAATATTGGTCTAGGCCTACGGGCATCACTTTCAACATAATTTTCTATTTTCCATGGTCATGATTAAATAATGTTAATTATTTAATTACCCTTTCGAATACATATTTCCTCTATTAATTAAATACCCATTTTTAATTAATTCATTAATTCATAATGACCTTTATTCAACTTGATTAATTAAATAAATCATATTTATTAAATTATGTCACTAACTAATTAATTCTTCTTTATTAATTAAATTATTTATTATTTAACTACCTCTTTGTCATATTTCAAATATAATTAATTATTTATTATTTAATTATTCAATTTAACCTTTTCAATTATAATTAAATATTTACTATTTAATTATTCAATTCGACCTTTTCAACAATCAAATTAAATAAATTATCTTTATTTATTTAATTAAATATTTCATTTTCGAATGTTGAATTAAATTAACATTTAATTTATAATTATTTATTTATGTCACATTCTTCTATCATTCAGTTGACTAATCATTCACTAACCTTCTGACTGCAGATCTATTTTTAAATCCGCAAGTTATCTCCGGATTCGGTATTTGATCGTCTCTGCGAGAGGACTCTCTGTCACAATTAGTCAATTAACTAGTTCTAACTCATATGCATGAATGTGTTTATTAATTAAATATCTTTATTTAATTTATTAGTTCATGTGTGCATTCAAATTCTTTATTCTTCGATTTCTAACTTTGTCTTTGGCATTCAAAGTCTATTTCTTCTATTTTTGAAGACTCTTAACTCAAGATTAAATTGTTTATTTGGAACTCTTGTTCTTTCTATTTTCAAACAGTCTTGACACAAAATTAATTTATCATTCTAGTTTAATCTTGATCTTGCAATCTTTTCTAACTCACGTTCTATCTGACACTGAACTCACATTGCATGAGATTCATCAATCTTGCCTGTCGACCTCTCTTTGAATCTGAGCTGATCGTTCGAAAACCCAAAATCTATAAAATGGCCTGTCATTATCATTATTCCTCCTCTTGAAATCAATACTTTTGAGAAGAAACTTAATCTTTTATATTTTTCTTAGAAATTCAACAAGGTTATTCTTGCATCAATACTCAAAATCTAAGGGCAAGAATACTGATACAACAAAATGTAGAAGGACAATCGAGATAATTCAAAGAAGTGGATGCATATTTGGTGAGATCTTTTTAGTTATTTGTTTTGATTGTTTTAAGTTCATTTACTTGTTCTTTGCTATTTTTATTTAGATTATTTGTTAGATTTGATCATCTCAATCAGTCTGGAGAACATCTCTAGAAAATCTACGTTACATTTGGTGAACCCGATGTGAATCATGCTTCAAATTCACACAATAATTTTCATCTTTCCATCTTTTACTTTGTAGGTTATCATATGACACATTGCATCTAATCAAATAAATGATGCATCCATATTCATGAACTGCATCTGATCCATCCCACAATGCATCTGTCATTCTACACGGCATCCATGACACTTTGCACCACATCCGAGTATCAACATTTCACACTGTATCCGACTGTCAACACGAACTACATCCAACTATCAATACGAGCCACATCCACCTATCAACATCGCATGACATATATGGTTGGAAAAGCCACATTTGCTTGGTAATCAATTTTTCACTTTTTATTTATTTCCATACATTCACGTTTCATTTTCATTTTTTGTGTTATTTCATTTTTTCGCTAAATTTTTGTTTGTAGCTATGTTTAGAGGAGTAACCTAGTTTTAGTAGAATGAAGCATAGAAGACCAAATAAAACCAAAAACAATATTTTCTACAAGACAAAATCTGAAGACACAAAAAAATGAACTACTAACCAGTTTGCATGCATGACCTAATGACTTTGTTAATTTTATTTGGAAAGGTTTCTATTTGGTAGATAAATAAGTGTCATTTGGATTAAAAAGTATTAGTGTTTGCTTTTTCTGGTGCGAAAGCACATTTTGTAACCCTTTATGATTTAGTATATCGAAGTATCCTCTCCCCTTGTGCAGTCATGAGATCCTAGGTGTAAGAGAAACAATTACTGACTCTAGAACTTGGGCTTGTCTTGGTGGGAAAAATTACTCACCCCAAGATGACTCAGACCGGTAACACACTTTAGCCAGTGACTTCCACCCGGTATATAAAAATGGATTTTTGAGAGAAACCCCAGAAATCATGCTCACTGTTCTGATGAGAAGGTAGTAAATTCTCTCTCACCATACTAGATGGTGCCCCATTTCCCTTACTAAAAACCATGTTGTAGTTTTCCCAAAATCCTATCTATTTGTTGGTGCAACAAGTTCAGACTTGTGAAGCTATCTTACATTCTTACGGTTCATGTGTGGAGATGAGATGTATGCCATGGGATTTTCATGGGTACCGTAGCTTGGCTGCCCCATATAAGTGAGTTTCATAGAGGGGAGACATTAGGGTCAAGCTAATTGTCATCTACCTTGAATATGCATAGCTAGATTTATCCAAGTAAGAACTCAACAAGTATTGTCCAAAAAAGCCTAGGTTGTAAATGTTTTCTAGTTTTAACAGATCTATCACTACAAACTGAAAACACATTTAATTCTTTGATTTTTTTTTGTGTATTCATCCAAACACTTGATCATCAAATGGAGTTAGTCAAAAAATCATCTTTAGAAAACCGCAACTGTGAAAAAAGATCAAAACTATAATTTTCAGAACCACATCTACCCTAGCGAGTCACAACTATCATTTTAATCACCACATGTGTCTATCAAAAAATTCCAATTCACAGTTTAGATATTGGACCACAACTATCAAATCATGAGTCACATGTGTATATGCAAGCTACATCTATCAAACAGAAAACCATAATTGTCTGTCAACAAGTTTAGGTTCACAAAATCCATATTCTGAGTCACAACTGTTATTGTGAGTCGCATCTGTCACAAGTCAAAATTACCAGTCGACATTCAAAACCTATTTTTCGTCAAATCGCCACATCAGCCGTATAAAATGCATCTATCAAAAATAGAACTGCATCTGATAGGTGAACCGCATTTGGTTGTCAATAAAAAACTAAGAAAACGACAAACCGATTTCAAATGCATAACTTTAATTTTTTCTCTTGTTTCTTAAGATCAACCTTGGACAGAAATTGGAAAAAACTTGCTCAAAAACCTTGCATCATTATGTTTTATATACGTCCAAGTCATAGTCATCCTAAGTTGCATGCATTTAGATACTTCCTAGGAAATTGTATATCGCATAATAGATAACTTTTCTCGTCATTGGATACGTTCATGTTCTAATTTGTCATAATCATTGAACCTAGTCACTTTGGTCCTATTTTTGAATCTTTCCAGATTAACAATCTACTTTGGAAAATTCATCCTATCAACTATCTTTGTCCCACAATCAGGTTCCTTGGTCAACTCAAATCATTGCATGCATTTATTCCATAGGTGGTAGTTTATACCCATTTTAGAATCATTTACTGTCATAATCTACTCAAGATTTTGCATATTGTCCATCCTACCATATGTCATCTTAGCATACATCATTTTAGAAATCTTTAGCAACATCTTTTATTGTTAGAAAATCCAAAAAACATAGAAATAGGACATATAGGTTTTTAGACATAGTTTACATTACCCCATTTTGGACAACTTTTCATGGTTGAAACAAGGTCTCAAAAGAAAAAAAAAGCAATGTCGGACCCTAACGAATTCGTCAATCCTTTCACAAATCAACCATCAGGGAAAGAAAGACCACACAAATCTTTTCTTGAAAAACACGTCACTATAGACACACATGGACAAATTTATATTGAAGACATAGACACCACCGTACAAGATCCTAAATTTGCATCCTTTATGGATGAGTGTTTGGAAAATGATCCCCAATGATATCTAGCAAAGTTTCTAGTAGAAGGTTCCACACTACCACCAGGATTTGATATTTCTATTCAACCAACACAATCTATGACATCAAGTGTTTTTATTCCCCAAATCATCACAACAATAACAACTAGCATACCAAATCAAACATCATCAATTGTGAATCCAACCCCTTTCAACATAACACAAGGTTTAAAATTTATTGCGGGAGCAACTTCATCAAACCCCTTTGGCACCAACACAACTGGTAAGAGATCCAAAGTTGGCATGAATATTCCTATACCAAATCAGAACATTCAAATAGGAAATATTCCTATATCAAATCAAAACATTCAGATAGGGAAAATCCCAATACCAAATCAGAATATTCAGACAGGAAATATCCCCATACCAAATCAGAATATTCTAATGGGATATATTCCCTAACCAAGTCATAACCCATCACAGAACACAACATTTCAGAACAACTACATTGATCCAAATAGTGCAAACAACATATCCTTGACACAATTAGATGTTCTCCAAAATCAAATGAAAATTCTTCAACAAAAAATGGACAACATTTCTATGTCAGGAAAATGAACTATCTTAGTGCAAGATCTATGTCCATGTCCATATGACAAAGAGCTTTATATGACACCCTTCCCCCAAGGATACATCATACCGAATTTTCCTAATTATAATGGGAGGAAGAATCCTTTGGAACACATTAGATAATTCTCAACGACATGCATGGACATATCATATGACCCCACATACTTGATGAGACTATTTCAGTGAACCCTTATCGGGATAGCACTAGAATGGTTTTCTAAATTACCATATGGCATATGATCCTAGGGTGAATTGGCTAATAATTTTTTTGAATACTTTTCCTTTAACATATACAATGAAGTAAAATAGCAACCTTGTGCCACACAACACAAGAAGATGGAAAAAATTTAACCACTTTCTTCCAGAGATGGAGAAATCTAGCTAGCAGATGTCCAGTTGAAATACCCAAAAAACAAAGGGTCACAATATTCGTTGAAAAAATCAATCCAAAACTGAGAGGTGACTTAAGGGTACATTGTTGTACTTCATTCCTAGACTTGGTACAAAAGGGAATCATCCTTGAAAAATGCCTTATTGACAAAGGAGAAATAAAAGTACAAGGCAGAAACTGACTGGTTCAACATCAAAATGCACCAAATGATAGAAACAAATTCTGGTCTAGAAACAAAAATGTTACAAATGACGACATTGTTGATGCTAAAACCATACATATGGGACCAATTATCACACTTATAGTTTACAACCCAAATAAATACATGATGAATAGTCCAAATCAAACAACAATGTTTTTCCAAAATTCACAACAACAACGACCGCAAAGGAGATTTCCTACACATGAATTTACCCCTTTGGGGCAACCAATCAAGACAATTTTCAAAGAGTTGATTAAACATGATCTCATTAAACCTTTGGAACCAAGAGAGTATGATCCTATAAAGTTTAAACCTTCATGGTGGGATGATCATTCCTATTGTGACTATCATAGAACAAAAGGACACAACCTACAACAATATCGACAAATGAAGAATATTATACAAGACTTTGTTGAAAATGGAACCATAGAGGTCAATGGGTAGAAAAATACCAAGAACAATGATCATAAGGTTTTCACAAACCCATTACATGACCACACAAAATGAAAAACCTCCATTTCGGGAGCCAATAATAATCCATCAGCCAATTATACCAATACCAAATATGACTATGGAAAAGGAACGATCATAAATCACATTTGAGCTGTGAATGAAAACATCCATACCATCATCATTAGGAAGCATCCGGAATGTGTTGTAGACACACAAAAAAATGAGATAATTCTTCTAGGTCCTTCTTCTGAGCCACCTACATAGTCTTCTAAGTATAAGTACAACCTCCTTGATCAACTAAGAAAAACCCCTACACAAATGTCCATTATGGAACTATTGAATTTATCACCTGAGCATCGAGACATTCTCGACAAATATTTACAGAACACAATTGTTCTTATAGACTTAGATGTCAATCATTTTGAAGAAATGGTGGGATATTTAACCAACTCACATCATGCCACATTTTCCCAACAAGATTACTCAAGCGAAAAGTCTGATCATAATGACCCATTACATCTTGAAGTCCTAGTCCATCAAAATAAAGTTAGACAAGTCTTGGTAGATAGAGGAGGAGATTTGAACTTTTGTACCCTAAAATTGGTTAAGGCATTAGGATCTCAGAAGAATGTGTGTACACCTCTAAGAGTATAGTCATCAAGGCTTTCAATGATGAGGAAAGATCATCCAAAGGAGCTATCACACTCCCTATCAAAATTGGCCCAACAATTATGAATACCAGCTTCCAAGTCTTGGATCTCACTCTTCAATATAACTTGTTGTTAGGTAGACCTTGGATACACACAATGAAATCCGTACCTTCCACATATCACCAATGTCTTAAATTTTCATATAATGGCATCAAGATCACAATTTATGGTGATCCGGATCCTTTTCAATATTGTACAAGCCTAAGGGAAATTCCACAACGATAGGTACTAGTTAACCAAGAAGCTTCATCATCCACTTTATCCCTATATGTTGATCCATCACATCTTACCAAGTCCATTTCATTCAAACCACCATCATCCACTCCTAAGGTCAAGATCCATGACAAGGGTTGTGGAGAATATTACATGAAGGCATCATACTGTATCAGTTAGCTAGTTCCTCCTAGGGCATATGGTCTACCCATTCTGGATAGAAGACAATCTGGAGTCACATTTCATGTTCCCCCTACAATGACATTGACCAAATGGGTAGAGTTAAGTGAATAAATTATGGATCAAGGTGATATTACCTCCTAGTTGTACCAAGAAGACAATGAATACCCTTCATCATCTATTCAAATAGCTAAGGATCATTATGGAAAAGGCTTTAAGATAATGCATAGCAAAGGCTATGATGGGCATAGTGGGTTAGGAATACATCAAAATGGAAGGACAAAACCAATCATTGTCTCACCACAACCAAAATTCCTAGGGCTAGGGTTTCCTAGTACTTCACCACCATTTCAAGAGAAAGTGAGTGCTTGTGCAGACACCGAAATATCTCCCAAACCACTTCCCCAAGATTATGATGAATCTCCCAAATCAAGGGATGGTGAATGGGATTCCCTTTCCTCTACTAGTACCATGAACATAGATACTCTATTTGGAGAATTGGACCTAATGATAAAACCGTTACCAAAACCATTTAGTCCCTGTCATAGGAAGTACTTATCCAAGGAAGAATGGCATAAGAACTATTATTGGGAAAACCTTGATCATGCATCTTGGGCACCTCACAAACCATTTTCTGATGACTTAGCCCTTACAATAGTCCCACATAAAATTTTACCTACCCATAGGAAAAAGAACAAGGAGTTAGTCCAAAACTCATGTGATCTTGTCAACCATTCTATATTCACCTTGTCAACTTCCACTTTTAATAAATCTGATGATGAAATGCCTCTCATATATCCTGAACTTATCAACCAGGATCAACAAGGTACACCCATCATAGACACATTCGAGAATGATGAAGCAATAGACGAGTTCATGGGACTTTGAGAAGGCATACCAAGAGGGGATCATAAAGCTAGTTTTACCATAGACCTAGATGACAAAGCATATTCTAGGGAGTCTATTTATAGCTCTAGTCACAAAAATGAAAATTAAAAGAAAAATGATGAAAATGAGAAAAATGATAAGTCCCTAGGTGAAAACTGAAGGGAACCTTTGGATGAAGAAATAGTCAAAATGAAGGACGTATCCGACAACAAAAACCTGTCTGAGGCACCCAGGGATGGAGGTTTAAATATTCTCCCTGTTGAATGAGAAATGTCACCATGCTAGTAGAAGAGTCTATTGAAGTCAACATAAATACAAAAGAAAACCCTCGGCACATATACTTTACAACATCATTGATAGAGGCATAACAACTTGAGTTTAAGGACTTATTCGTAAAGAGATAGATAAAATTTGCATGGGCATACACTGACATGTCTAGGATAGATCCAAACCTAATATTGCAACATCTACCATTACAACCAGGTATTAAGCCAGTCAAGTAAAATTTAAGGAAAATGCATCCACGGATTGCTCTACTAGTCAAAGCAAAACATAAGAAACTCTTGGATGTTAGATTTAAAATAACTATAGATTATGTAGACTGGATTTCAAATCTTGTGCTAGTGACTAAACCAACTAGGGGAATCCGCATTTGCATAGACTTTAGAGACATCAACAAGGCATTTCCTAAGGATGAATTCCCTTTCTCGAACATAGACATGATAGTAGATCTTATACCAGGATACGAGATGTTATCCCTCATGGATGGTTTCTCTGGAAATAACCAAATCAAAATTGTAGCTGAAGACCAACACAAGACATCTTTCATCTTTCTATGGGGCACATACTGTTGGAATGTTATGCCTTTTGGGCTTAAGAATGTAGGAGCTACCTATCAACAAGTAATGAATATGATTTTCCATTAATTTGTATATACTCTCATGGAATATTATGCCGATGACATTATAGCTAAATCAGAAACAAGGGCAAAACATTTGAAGGTTCTAGACAAGATATTCCAAAGGCTAGAGAATTACAAAAGAAGTGTGTCTTTGGAGTAAAATCAGGGAGACTTCTAGGGTATATCATTTCCAGAAGAGGCATTGAGGTAGATCCAAAAAAAAGGTAAGAGCTATCATAGAAATTCCTCCTCCAATCAACATTGGTCAACTAAGAACACTACAAGGAAGATTACAGTCCATCACACGTTTTATTATACAACTACTAGAAAAAATACACCCATTTCAACATTTACTCAAGAAAGGAGTACCATTTGTGTGGACACCTAAATGTCAGGAAGCTTTCCAACAAATCAAGGATTATTTTCTCACTCCACCTATCTTAATGCCACCTACAAATGGAAAACCGTTGATGCTATACATTTCAGCAACCTATACAACATTAGGAGCTCTTCTCGCATAGAACGATGCTCGAGGTCATGAATGAGCAGTGTATTACATCAATCGTAGCTTGGCAGGATATGAATTAAATTAAAACAACATAGAACATGCCTATCTTGTGGTAGTATTTTCTACTCAAAAACTTCAACACTATATGCTAAATCGCTGAACAATGTTAGTCGCAAAGATTGATCCCCTCAAATATCTCCTAAGTAAAGTAGCATTAACAAACCGATTGGCTAAATGGGTTATGATAATTAGCGAGTATGGAATCCAATATGTAGAGAGGAAGGATATAAAAGAAAAAGTGATTTCAGATTAGTTAGTAGATGCACCCATGAAGGCAGACCATCCTTTAGTGGCAGATTTTCTTGACGAATATATCTTCACAATTGACACTAGAACTAAATGGAAATTATACTTTGACATGTCACATAAAAATCATGGTTCAGGAGGAGGTATCCTATTTGTTACACCTCAAGGCAATACTATTCCTAAATCATTTAGGATTTCTTTCCCTTGGACCAACAACATAACAAAGTATGAAGCCTCAGTGATAAGATTAAGAATGACAACCTAGTGGAAGATTAAGAGTCTATATGTTTTTGGCGATTCTCATCTAGTAGTCCGGAAAGTAAATGATGATTATGAGACTAAGGATGAGAAGCTTGCCCCCTACAAGCACATGGCTGATAGTTTCAAGCAGTATTTTGATAACATTACCTTTCAATAAATACCATGTATTCAAAATTGGGCTGCAGATGCTATGGAAACTATGGGTTCCTTATTGGATATTCTGAGCAACGTGCCTAAGTTTGAGTTTTTGGTTGAACAGTTGTTGGTCCCTACCTATGATGTCCCTGATTCTGTGATGGTGTGTATGATTTCTGGTCCTACTTCCCCTTGGTATAAAGACGTATTCGATTATCTAAAAGACCAAACCTTACCTCTAGGCCTGTCAAATAACCAAAGAAAAACCTTTATATGTAAGCCAACTAGATAAACCATCATCGGAGATACCTTGCATAGATGTACCTTAGATAATGCCCTAATGAGATTCATCGATGTGGAAGAACCACAAACAACCTTATGAGCGGTGCATGAGGGTATATGTGGATCCCATTTGAGTGGTCCTACTTTAGCCCATAAGATAATGAGATTAGGTTATTATTGGCCTACAATGGAAAAAGACTCATATATCTTTGTAAATAAATGTAGACAGTGTCAGATACATGGAGATTTGATAAGAGCACCAAGACAAGAGCTTCATCCAGTTACATCTCCATGGCCCTTTGCCAAATGGGGACTTGACCTCATAGGTAAGATACACTCTCCATCATCCAATGACCATAAATTCATCATAATTGCCACTGAATACTTCATTAAATGGATTGAAGCTATTACAATGATTTACATCACCGACATGCAAATATCCAAGTTTATCTTAAACTATATCATTTGTCGATATGGTGTACCCCAATCCATTATCACAGACAATGGCTATCCCTTCAAAAACTAAGAAGTACACCATCTATGTGAAGAGTTCCATATCAAACATCATTTTTCCACCCCATATTACCCATAAGGTAATGGATAAGTCGAGGAATCTAATAAAACCATTGTTAGAATCCTAAAGAAGACTATCAATGACGCTGGTCGTGACTAGCACCTACAACTAAATCTTACCTTATGGGCTTACCGCACAAGCATCCGTACTCCCACTAGTGCCACTCCATACTCCCTCATCTTCGGATATGAAGCTATCTTACCTATTGAAGCTGAAATTCCTTCCCTGAGGGTATCCTTGAAAGGTCACATTGACGATGAAGAATAGCATGTATCCAGATTACAAGAGCTAGAATTACTAGATGAACGAATAAAGAAAGCACTAGACCATTTGTAAGCATATGAGAATTGCCTTCATCATAGCAATAATAGGAAAGTTCTAAATAGACACTTTGACATTGGTGACCTAGTTTTAATGGACAATCCTAAGAATCAAGCTGAATGAGAAAAGCTAGGTAAGTTTGAACCTAACTAGTTAGGGCCTTATATTGTCACATAGGCTTTTGGATCAAGAGTGTACAAACTCTCTACCGCTGAAGGAGAGCCAGTTTTTTCGCCAAACAACAAATTGCATATGAAGAGGTTCTATGCATAGATTTTGAGAGTCTTTGTCTTAATCAAAAAAATAAAAATAAAATAAAAAAACAAAAAAATGGTTACCTTGATGAGAAGTTGGCAAACAGGCATCTTTGTAACACCAAAAAAATAAGAAAATCAATAAAATAGTAAAGAGAAATGATTTGTCCAATAGTGAAAACCACTTCAGTGGTGCTATGGATAAGTACCATGGTGAAAACCTAACAAAAAGGTGCCATGTGTAGTCAAACTCACTCTTTTGTCTACCATAATTCCAATTAGACTTTTTCACCATCCCTCATAATAAAAGGTTTTCCTATCCATTGCTTGAATTGATTGACATTAAAGTCTATTACGTCACATTCCCCACTCCATCTCACATGTCTTATTCCCGACTGGGGGAAAATCCTTGTTCTGTGCCATGAGGACCTTGTACATAACATTACACCATTGGAAAATGTCCTAAAAAATCCAAAAACATAGAAAATCCCAAAAATAGAGTTAGAGTTAGTCATGTTAAGTCAGTCATAGACAATAGTCAAACTACGTTTCCTTTGTGACTGGATGTAGGCAAGGCCATAATTTGATGTGCCCTCAAGACATTAGGTATGTTTGTATAGTTTTGTCACGTATCACACACGTTAAAATCATGACCCATTGTACATTCAAAGTTATTGGTCGTGTCAAACTACAAGATCTCTGCGTGTACAATGTAGGCAAGGCTAATCAATTGATGAGCCCTTGAGACCACACTAGGTCAGTCCAATAGGGTTTATGATATTCACATTCACTATCACACATGTTGTGTATCATCAGCTTAAGTACATATTTTCAGTTATTTATGTTAGTTAAATTTTGGTCGAACTATGAGGTCTTTGTGTGTACAATGTAGGCAAGGCAAATCATTCGATGAGCCCTAGTGACTGCATTAGGTCAGTCCTTTAGGGTATCATCTGAGGTCATATGTGGTCAGTGCACACAAATTTTTTTAATCAATCAAGGAATTCAAAACAAGTCATGCACCAACAAGGCAACATCTCAAAACAATCATCAATTCAATATCAAACACATTGTCAAAGTGATCAACTTATGTCTTAGCAAGATATGTCTTTTGTGTCAATGGACATAATCAATTTTTCATAGCCTCATGTATCTCATTGCATCAATGTCATCAGGCTCCAACGTCTTACACGACATGTGTCTTTCTGAAACCAGGCTTTGTCATGCTTTATATAGATAGTCACCAAGTCAAAACTAGACTCAACATCTTATTGCAATATGTGTCATCCCTCGCATTATGTTATGTCAAACATCAAACAATCAAACAATCCCACAAGATCAAGTTTTGGCAAATACTTTTATTTTGCTTTATGAATTTATATCTTATTTTGTCTTATCTTTCTATTGATTTGTAAAGAAGTTTGGTTACTAGCTTTCTCAAGGATGTCCCTTGAAGGATTTAGAGAAGCAAGGATGTCTCATGACTCTTTTTTCTTTGGCTGCTGTCTATTAGCTATCTTTTTAACTTTGGTTTTTGAGTCATGTTACTAGTTTCCTCAAGGATGTCCTATCAAGGATTTAGAGGAGCAATGATATCTCATGACTCGTCTTTTATTTGTTTGTTGTCTGTGCTTTGTTAAGACAAAATGATATGGAAATCTTGTCCTTAGTATGAGTTAAGACACTCCTTGTCTATGACTGTCTATTTTTCACAGATGGATGACTTTGTACACTATGTTCTATCTCATATCATGGTGTGTACTATCCATTTATGTAATGTCCCACCCAATGATGATAAAAAATAGAAAGCATAAAATATTTGGAAAAATATCAAAGATTATATGTTTTTCAATGAACCACCTTCGTTATTTCTTACTAACATTTTGAATTCATTCATGCTAACATTTATCTTTTCCAAAACAATGATAAAGTCCTATGACACAACAAAAACATTAGATAATATGCATATGCATACATTCTATAAAAAATTCATATAGTTACATTGCATTAACATCTTCATTACATATTTATGAAATCATTGCATAATAGGCATTCCATCATCATAAGGTACATAATGGAAACATTACATTTACATTTCACCATAACATATAGATAAAATCATATAGAAAATTACATCCACTATCATAAGTATATAGAGACATCCATAACATCATAGACTACATAAACTCATAATGTAGAAACATTCATAAATAACACATATACATACATCATATAGGAAACATAATCATATAGAAGCAATGCATCACCATAAAATAGAACTTCACATCATATAGAAGCCACCAAAATCATATATATATCGCTCAAAATAATGTGCCATAGTACAATATCAGAATGTATCCATAAATAAAATGAGCTCATAGGCTATCTGATCAAAATAAAATGTCTACATATATAACAGTGTCAACATGTCCCACTACCACTGATGTCACGTGGGGAAGGTGGTAGAAACTGCCTCAAAGGTACTCTTTGTGAGGTGGAAGGCCTATCATACAAACCTGTCCTCGGTGGTCCTACCACACCCTCTGTATTCTATGACCTGGTTTGACTCCTACTATGTGATCTCTGACTAAAAACCTCTAAAAATCTAGGAGCTCATCTCTCTACTGGCACCATTGACTCATATAGATCCCTATAATAGGTAGCTCTCTCTACTAATCTAACTAGCTCACATACCATACCATCAAATGAAGTTCCACTATAAAGGCGTCTGACCTCTGTAAAATTCTGCTCTATCTCCTATCTCTAAGCTATGGCCTGATCTCTCTCAATAAAACTATTGTCTCTCTCTATCTACATGGTGTCAAGCTCTATTATAACCAATCTCAACCTCTCCTCCAAATCCTCCTTATCACTATCTCTAGGAGCCTCCTCATCCCATCTCCCCTCAACAATCCGATCTCGGAGCTCTCTCTCCTACTCCTCCATAGGTATCTCCTCCACAATATCATCCTCCCCATAACTTGCCAAAATGCCAAGAGGATCAATATCTATGTCTTCCTCCTCATCCTCTGCAAGGTCCTCTCCAACAATATCTACATCTGCATGCTCCTTTTCTATTGACTCCGTGGTAGCATGATCATCTCCAACTTGTGCCTCTGCTCCACCTTCGAGGTCCATCATCGATACATCTTCCACCTCTGCCTCTCAAATGGGTGATAGTCCATCTCTGACCTCTTCATCCTCATCTACCACCACCACCTTTGCCATCATCACCACCGCCCCTACCACCACCTCTACCACCACATCTACCACCACCTCTCCCTCTATGCCATCCTTTCGACCCTATGCCTCATCTCTCAACTGGTGCCAACTGATCCAGACCTGTATATAGAATCGGACAATGCTCGACCCACCATGTGTCATAAGCAACTATAGTCCTAGGATCCACTACTCCATCTCTCCAACCCCACTATAGAGGATATAGTGCCAGAATCTTTCAATCCATAGTAGCAACTAGAATCATAGGCCCCCAGTGTGGAACCTCTCTGGATGAATGAGAAAACTATGCTCTACCTCTAGGATCATCCTAAACCTCCCTGAACTATCTCAAAACACGGTCAGGTAGGTGTCTCTCAATAATATGTACACTCGAAACATCCCCCCCAATCAGGTATTATGTATGTTGACAAAAAGTCAAATGCTCATCCTCATTTGACCATCTCTAATAGTCCATGGATGGTCTCCAAGTAAACTGATCCAAAATATCCAATGCATGTCTCCAAAATCTTGTATCTTCCACATGGCTCCGAGTAATGTTTCCCGTGTACCAAAAAAAATATGGAGATCTAGCCTCCTACTCTATAGTAACTGGAGGATGAAACACAACTATCCTCTCCCACACCCAAACCATCAGAAGAGTCATCGCATAGCTCATTGACTATGCATCTCTATACACTATGTCATGTAAGTTGAAGTATAACATGCCCAATACGTAGGGACCCCAGACATACACAGTCTCTCTCTCCAACATCCCTACTAGCATCTCTCCCCACCCGATAGGAAAACCATGACCTTGCCAGTTTGGAAGAACTATACCTCCTATTAATGTACATAGGATATAGTTAATCCTATCGTACTTGTCAGCCAACACCTACCATCTACTCTCATAATGCTCTATACCTAGATTCCTAATGCTGTCATACACATAGTATCTAGCCAGCTCACTAAATCCACGTTGGGTGTCATACATAACCCACTCTCCTGAGGTGGGAAGTCTCAAAATCCTATAGATGTCCTCTAAAGTAATTGTCGCCTCCCTAGTCGAAAAATGAAATGATGAAGTCTCTGAATGCCATCGCTTGCATAAATCGGTCAACATGCCTCTATTTGCCCAAATCATTGGCATAGTCAGCACATGTTGTAAACCTAGTCTCTATAATAACCGTGTCCCATCAATGACCAACCAAGATCTCAACTCAAAGGTATCAGGACGTGTCTCCCGAGTATAGATTGGATCTAACACAACCTGCGTTTCAACCATGATGTCAAGTTTTTCAAGGTTTTACTTAGAAACATTTTCAAAAACATTGGTAGCCAAATGCGGCTCACTATAACACATGCGGTGCATTCATACAAATGTACTGCATTACAAGAATTTGCATTGCACAAAATCCATCCATTTCCAAAAAATGCAAATGCATTTCACAAATTCAAATGTGATGCATTATTTTAACTGCCTACCAAAATGCAAGTGTGTTTCAAGAAAACATATGTGTTGCATTATCCTACATGCGTTTATCCTAAATACAAATGTGATTCATCCATACATATGTGGTGAATTTTATAACATATGTGATGCATTCCTAAATGACCTATCCTAGCGTAGGCCTGATTTAACATATGCATCATTCCGCAAGAAAATGTGTTGAGTATGATCACATATGCTTCAATCCCAAAAGACTGCATTTACAAATTAAACTTTAGGTGCCTAAAACTACATGCAAAAAAAAATTTCAAAAGATCATTTTAGGGTACATACCAGTGCTCTTGCATCCTCTAGCCATCTAAAGGTCTGGATCCTCTAACCTCAATGCGAAGCATATGGAATGGGCACCATCTTCGTCCAGTACTCAGAGAAAAAATCTCAGTTCTTCAACTCTTCTTGGTGCAAATGAATTGGTTTTCAACCTAATTCCCATTTATAACTAGGGTTTGGGTAGCATTTGTTCTAGACTTTTCTATTGGCCACTTAAACTTTGAACTTCTATTGACCTATACACGTCCAAATTCAATTTTGTCAACTCCATAGCATTTTTGACCTTTCAATTGACTTATCAAGAATATTTCCTAATATTTTAGAAATTTTTCAAAAAAATGTCAATTTTTCCGAGGGGGCATACCCTAACCTATTTCATACTGTGGAATGATCGGGGCATATTTTCTTTGACACAATGCAATAAACAACATTGTATTAAAGAGGGGCAATTTGTAGACATCGAAAATTGGTCTAGGCCTACGAGCATCACTTTTGACATAATTTTCTATTATCCATGGTCATGATTAAATAATGTTAATTATTTAATTACCCTTTCTAATACATATTTCCTCTATTAATTAAATACCTCTTTTTAATTAATTCATTAATTCATAATGACCTTTATTCAACTTGATTAATTAAATAAATCATATTTATTTAATTATGCTGCTAAATAATTAATTCTTCCTTCTTAATTAAATAATTTATTATTTAATTACCCCTTTTTCATATGGGTATGTGCAAGATCATCATGGAAAAAATAGGCCCTTAAGTGACAATAAAATTCTGAAAATTAGAGTTAGGCAACTTGACATAAAAAAATGAATAGGTTATTTTTATTATCTCAAAAATATGTAACAATAGAATCTATAGAAAATTGAATGTAGTTTCTAAACTACTAGGTTTATTCTTTTAAAAAAAAAGTCTATTTGGTGAAATTTTGAAATTTCAATGCAGTAGTACTTACATTTCAAGGAAAAAATAAGAAGTAGACCTGTTTGTCTAACAACCCTAACCACAATAAAATAATAATATTCTTATATAATATTTTAGATATAAGTAGGGGACTCACGTTCGGATGTGATGCATATTTTTTTCTAATTTTTTTCCAAGTAAATAATTAATTATGAATTTTTTATTACAAATTTTAAAAAATATAAAAACTCGTATGTCTATCCACCTTAACTTAGTCAAAACTTCATGAAATTCATTTTTTTTAAAAAATTCTATAGTACAAAAAGCATAGAATGTGATGCATATTTTGGATTCAAAAAATGTGATACCATTTGAAAGTTATAGATGTTTTTCAATCAGCCTATAAATCAGGAATTTAGTCTTAATTCAAATAGAAAATGAATAATAATTATTTATTAAATTTGAAGTAAAGAATAAATGATATTGGTGAAAAGCTGAGAATCTCATTTAAAAACCCTTTTCGTTTCATCAATTTTGGGTAAAAAAAAGTCATCAGCCACATGGGCCATCATATCACTTAGATATCGCCACTTTTTGGCCCATCATGATCCTGCACATACCCATATTTAAACTATAACTAAATATTTATTATTTAATTATTCAATTTGACCTTTTCAACTATAATTAAATATTTATTATTCAATTCCACCTTTTCAATAGTCAAATTAAATAAATTATTTTTATTTAGTTAATTAAATATTTCATTTTTGAATGTTGAATTAAATTAACATTTAATTCATAATTAATTCTTTAAGTCACATTCTTCTATCATTGAATTGACTAATCATTCACTCACCTTCTGACTCCAGATCTATTTTTCAATCCACTAGTTATCTCTGGATTCAGTATCTAATCGTCTCTGCGAGAGGACTCTCTGTCATAATTAGTTAGCTAACTAGTTGTAACTCATATGCATGAATGTGTTTATTAATTAAATATATTTATGTAATTAATTAATGCATGTGTGCATACAAATTCTTTATTCTTCAAGCTATAACTTTCTCTTTGTCATTCAAAGTCTATTTCTTCTATTTTCGAAGACTCTTAACTCAGGATTAAATTGTTTATCTGAAACTCTTGTTCTTTCTATTTTCAAACAATCTTGACACAAGATTAAGTTATCTTTCTAATTTTATATTGATCTTGCAGTCTTTTCTAATTCACGTTCTATCTGACACAGAACTCACATTGCATGACATTCATCAATATTGTTCATCGATCTCTCTTTGAATCTGTGCCGATCGTTCGAAAACACAAAATCTATAAAATGGCCTGTCATTATCATTATTCCTCCTCCCGAAATCAATAATTTTGAGAGGAAACTTAATATTTGATATTTTCTTAGACATTAAACAATGTTATGCTTGCATCAATACTGACAATCTGAGGGCAAGAATATTGATACAAAAAAATGGAGAAGGACAATCGAGATAATTCGAAGAAGTGGATGCATATTCGGTGAGATCTTTTTAGTTATCATCAAAAAAATAACTAGACTTCATTCTACACATGATGAAAAAAATCAATTTTTGATTAGTTTCCAAAAAACTAAGGGGGGAGCACGCTCAAATTTCAACTTTTTAGGATGTGTCCACTTCCAAAATTCATTAAAAATATTATATATTCATAAAAAAATTGATCCAAAATATTGACGATAAACTACATGGTGTTAGCTAATATCTCACCATTCAAATTTTTGAAATTCAAAAAAAAGTTAATCAAAAAGGGAGGACCCACTATGATTTTTTTTTTAATAAAAATAGGACCTATTTTGGGCCCCATCTTTTTGAGACCCTTAATCTTCATTAATTTCAAAAAGAATTAGTATCTTAGAAACTAGAATCAGAGAACTTCAACTTTTGTTCTTTTAGCATCTTGAAATTTTGAGCATTGCTATCTTCATTTTCTCGTGCAAATCAGATTTTGTTGATTTAAAAAAAGTGGCTTCTTAAGAGCCAAAGATTGTGTCATAGATCGATGAACTTAACCCACTAGCCTATATTTTTGGAGGTCAACAAAAGGAGTAAATGAAATTCATAGATTATAAAGTGCATAACAAACTGAAATCAAATCAATTATAAAGTACAAAGCATACTTACAAACTATCTACAACCTTCTTGTAATTAAACATCATTTAATTATGAAATGCATTTTTTAATTTTAAAATTAAATATACTTTATATTACCTGAGTGAAACTTTGATGACCACCTCCACTTCCAGGTGTTACTACCAAAGGTTCACAATTAACTATTCAACATTAAAAATGAGATATAAGAAAATCATTCATTTAACATTCAACTATTCACATGTAATATTTATACTTCTTTACAAGTTACATGCCTCTATAGTAGATGTCATTATGTAATACACAGGTGGAGGACCATTGCAAATAGAGTGAACATTATGACCTTGAAGTTTCTTTAAAATCATACAACAAATTTAGTTCATCTTGCATTTCAAAAATAAAATTTAATAAATTAAATTAAATGAATTTTCTAAAATTTACCTAACTATCAAGGTCGAATGTGTCATTCGATATGGCATCTATCATCACATACTTATAGAGAACTACCACAATGATTGATTTAGTTGCTACTTTTTTGACATGTCATTAAAACTCAAGGTTAGCATAAGGCTTACTTGAGTAGAATCTCTAATTTATTTTGGAATTTTATAGATTTAGACCTGATTTTAAGTTAAATTATATTTATAAGCTATCAAATCCACAGTATTATAAAAGATTAAAAAACATATCAACGATCATTTATGCTTTAATAAGGAACTATATATTATCCTCCAATTAAATCACAATCGTGTATAAAATAATATGTCTAAATAATATAATGGATTTAATAATATTTACTCAAAGCCTTAACTTGTAGATTTTATCCTTTCTCTTTATAGATTTAATATTTAATAAATAAGTTATTTTTTAATATTATGTTCAATTTTGAATGTGGGCCTTAGTTTTTTAATTAAGAAACCTTATTCTTTGATATTATTGTTTCCTCTAATTCATCGATTGTTGTTTATAATTTTATTAGGTCCAAGATTTTACTTTAAGCTTTGATTACATTGATGTCAAAATTTGTGAACCCATGTGTCATCATCTTGTAACATACCTAGGTAAGAGTAAGATATTGAGTCCAATTTTAGTGGATGTATCACTACAAAAAAAATATCTCAATAGGAACGACTACCCATCTCATAAAAATGAGTACTTGTTTAGGAATGGGATCCCGAAAATAAATTTTACCTATATAGATTGGGTGTTAGAACACACAGATATACTAAGAGGGGGGTGAATCATTATATCCCTCAATTTAATCCAAATCAAAAATTTCAATCAAAATGTGTATATTACTATCTTAACCAAATAAAAAATTTAGAGAACAAAAACACTACCACAACACTGGATTTATGTGGAAAAACCAACAAGGGAAAAACCACGGTGAGAAAGATACTTGGAGCTATTGGCCAAATCTAAGCTCATAGGAATTCTACAACTCTCTACTCAATATAAAAAATTTAGAAAGAGGTTGCAACCTTAGAATATAACACTTGACTAATCAAATATACAATTACCTTCAAAACACCTCATCTACCTTTGACTCACTACCATCAACATTTCAGTTATACTTCTATTATTTCATCTCACTACCTCTTGCAATCACACATGCACTTCTACCTTAAACTCATTGCCCCTAGAATTCACTTATAGACTTTTATCGGCTCACTGCCTTCAACACTTAACTTATACTCTTCTACTTTTGATGCATTGCCTTTAGCATACATCAAACACTTCTCTACATATTTACACTCATGCATATTCCTTCAAAACAATTCTTTAGGAATTTAAATTGAACACATGGAATATATAATGCATTCTCGATCATATACATGATCCTTCATTTATATCTTCTGCAAGCTTAAAAAAAAATCTCCTTGCCATCCAAAAAAAAATGTATAAAAATGAAGCGTACAACGACCATAATGAGTCAACTCCAAAAAATATTGAAAAAAAGAAAAAAATGCAATCTAATTCAGGAGATAAGCAATGCCTATTTTAACTTTTCATGCATTCTCATGCTGGTGGATGCCACAAAAACTTGGTGCAAGCAACTTAATATACCATGTCAGCCCAACAAACACTTAACCCATAAAATATTAACTCTAGACAACAACCAGTACCAAAGAGACCAAATAACATCATGTGGATTACAACACAAGCATCAAATGATATTCAATAATATTTCCATGCCCTCCTTTTATAGCTTCATACAACTTTAGGATGGCGCAAGCAAACAGACACAAAAATAATATCTCTTACAAATCTATGCAACATAGTCTTGAGATAGATTATTGAAAACTTGACTTATGGTACACCTCATAAAAAACATGAAAGGAGAAGACAAATAGACATTTCAAATCCATCCTCCAAAATGCAAGATCATAACATAGAGTACAAAGAAATGCAAAAAATTCTCTGAACCTTCCATGACTACAATAGTATAGTCTCTAGTCTACTAACTCAAGAAACTTCTATGGTGACTCCTATGCACTAAACACAAGAACATGCATGCTTCATACTTACTTCTTTGTATCTTTAAAACCACATTACCTTATCTTAAAATGTGGAATAATGTGGATCATTCTCTGAATTTTTTCTGTGTAACCTCCTAAGCCATTGACTATAAAAAATTATTCTATACATTTTACATAAAAAAAAAATGAATACCACATTCATAACAACAGTCATTTATACATGATAAATAGGAAATATTGAACAACTAATATAAATACTCATGGCATCCAACATAAATTTTTTGATCAACATTCTGATTGTAGCATATGTAACCATCCATACACTACCACTGTACTAACATCAATGACAACACCATCAACAATCTCCATTCTATTGACATCAATGATAACACCTATAACATACTTGCAATAATCTCCCCTTTTGGCATTTATAGCAACACCAAACTGATATGTAATTTATCCCCCTTAATTTATCTTCCCCCTTTCACATCAAGGACAAAGGGCTAAATTCCTTCAAGTGATCTTACAACAACATACAAGCTCCCCTTGTTTGTACAAACCTCAAAAGCCATCTACTTTCTCCCCCTGGGAGGTAGCCTTCATTAATCCAAGGATAAAAATGTGTCTTGAATTTTTCCATTGGATAGATGCACCGACTATGTATCTTTTGAAAGTTCCTTTGTAAAGATATTTGCAGCTTGTTCATTTTTTTGGCACATATACTCCAATCTTACTTTTGAATCCTCAACTTTATCTCTTAAGGAGTAATACTTGATAGATATGTGTTTGGTTCTAGCATGTATCACAAGATATTTTGAAATATTGATGGCACTTGTATTATCACATAGAATTAGAATGGGCACATTATAAATCACCTTGATATCCTCCAAATTTTACTTCACAAAACTTGGGTGCAGGAAGATGTTGCAATAATATACTCTACTTCTATTGTTGATAAGGACATTGAGTCCTGCTTCTTACTAAACCAAGAGACCAATCTATCTCCCAAAAATAAATCCCCATCTCTGGTGCTTCTTTTATCATCAATACTACTAGCCCAATCAACATAAATATATGCATTCAAGTAAAATCCATTACCCTTTTGATAACACAATCCATTGTTCAAAGTGCTCTTCAAATATCTAAAAAACCTTGAGACCCTTTACATGAGTTTCTTCTAGATCAACTTGAAACCTTGAAACCAATCAAACAACTTTCATAATATCAAGCCTTAATGTGATTAAGTACAATAGGCCCACAATCATAGACCTATATAAATCCTGATCAACCTTAGGTGCCACATCATTCATTTATACCTTTTGCAAGCATAAAAAAAATTCTTCCTGTCAGCCAAACTGAAACATATAAACATGAAATTTGCAACAACCGTAGTGAGTCAGCTCCAAAAAAACCATGAGAAATGGAAAAATAATGCATTCCAAGCCAAGAGATAAGCAAGACCTATCTCGACTCTACACACATTCCCATGCTGGCACACACCACAAAAACTTAGCACAAACAACTTAATACACAAAGTCATCCTTGCAAACACTTAACCCAAAAAATATTAACTTTAGACCATAAGCAGTACTAGAGAGAACAAATAACATCATGCAAATTACATCACAAGAAAAAAATGATATTCAAGATCATTTCCATTCCCTCATTTTACAACTTCATGCAAAATTATGATGGCGTAAGAAAATAGACACAAAACCAGTATCTCTTGCAAACCCATACAACATAAGGGATAAGACAAATAATTTTTTTAAATCCATCCTCCAAAATGAAAGACCACAACAACAACTACAGAGAAATAAAGAGGATTTCTCTAAACCTTCCATGACAAAAACAACATAGTATTTACTTGTGTAACTTAGAAAACTTTTGCAATGACTCCTATGTACTGAACATGGAAACACACATTTTTCACACTTTATTTTGTCTATATTTCAAACCATAGGACATTATCTGTGCAACTTTTTGAGCCACTGACTATAAAAAATCTTCTATACATTTGACATTAACATAAAGTGAATACCACATTCACAACAACATTCACTTATACATGAGAAACAAGAAATATTGAATAATTGTTATAGAAACTCATGAAATCCAACATAAAACTTCTAATAAATATTTTTATTGTAGCATATGAAACCATCTATACACTACCACTTTGCTGACATCAATGACAATACCATCAACAATATCCATTATGTTGACATTAATGAAAACACCTAAAAAATAATTACAATAATCTCCCCCTTCAACATTGATGGTAACACCAACCTGATATGCAATTTCTACCCCTTACTCTATCTCTCCCCCTTTTGACATCAAGGATAAAGGGAAAAAGGTCTTCAATTGAGATTGCAACAATATACAAGCTTCTTCTATCTATGCAAACCTCAACAACAATCTATCTGCTCCCCTTCAAACGTAGCCTTCATCAATCCAAGGATAAAAGTGTGTTGAATTGCTCCCCTGGATAGATGCACCAACTATGCATCTATTGAGAAAGAGGGGAAACAACCCTTGACTTATGTTTGATATACTAAAATTTACGTTTTGAAATTTCCTTTGTAAATATATTTGCAGCTTGTTTCTTTGTGGGAACATACTCCAATCTTACTTCTTGATCCACAACTTCGTCTCTTAAGAAGTGATACCAAATAAATATGTGTTTGGTTCTAGCATGCATCACTCTATATTTTTTGAAATATTGATGGAAATTTTATTATCACATAGAATTGGAATGGGCTCACCATACATAACCTTGATGTCCTTCAAATTTTGCATCATCCATAGCACCTGGTTGCGTAAAGATACTATAACAATATACTCTACTTCAGTTGTTGATAAGGACACTAAGTCCTACTTCCTACAAAACCAAGAAACCAATCTGTCTTCCAAAAATAAAGCTCCACCATTGGTGCTTCTTCGATCATCAACACTACCAGCCCAATCATTATCAATATATGCATTCAAGAAAAAATAATTAATCTTTTGATGCCATAGTTCATAGTTTGGAGTGCTATTCAAATATCTAAAAATCCTCTTGACAACATTTATATGAGTTTCTTTTCGAACAACTTGAGACCTTGGAACCAAGAAAAGAGCTTACATAATATGAGGCCTTGATGTGGTTAGGTACAATAGGTCCCCAATCATAGACCTATATAGAGTTTGATCAGCCTTAAGTGACACATCATTCATTTCTACCTTCTACGAGCTTCAAACAAATTCTCTTTGTTGGCCAAACTAAAACGTGCAATGTTCATAATGAGTCAACTCCAAAACATCTATAAGAAAGTTAAAGCCAATATGGTCCAATCCAAGAGATAAGAAATACCTATTTAAACTTTGCATGCATTTCCATGCTAGCGCACACTATAAAAAATTGCTGCAAAAAACTTAATGTACCAAGTCAACCAAGCAAACATTTAACACATAAAATATTAGCTCCAAACCACAAGTAGTACCCGAGAGACCAAATAACATCATGCAAATTACATCACAAGCATCAAATGATATTTATTTTGTTTACATGCCCACCTTTTATAGATTCATGCAACATTGTTGGCACAAGAAAACAAACACAAAATCAGTATCTCTTGCAAACCTAGATAACATGGTCTTGAGATAGAAAATTGAAAACTTGACTTGTGGTACACCTTAGAAACTAAAACTTGAAGGAATAAGACAAGGAGAAATTTTAAACCCAACCTCTAAAATGCAATATGAAAACAACAACTACGAAGAAATGTGGAGCATTTCTTTGAACCTTCCATGACTACAACAACACAATCTTTATTCTGATAACTCAAGAAAATTATACGGTGAATCCTATGTATTAAACATAGGAGCACACATGATTCACACTTGAACTTGTCTATATTTTAAATCATATGACCTTATCTTCAAATACAAAATAATACAAATAATTTTCTAGAGATTTTTAGTGCAACTTCCTAAGCCACTGACTGTAATAAATTATTTTATACATTTTACATCAATAGATAGTGAATACCACATTCATAGAACCATTCAATTATACACGAGAAATAGGAAATATAGAATAACTACTATAGAAACTCATGAAATCCAACATAATTTTTTTTATCAACATTCTGATTTCAATATATGCAAACATCTACACACTACCACTCTGCTGACATCAATGACAATGCTGCCAAAAAACCCCATTTTTTTCACATCAATGAAAAACTCGCAAGATAATTGCAACAATTTCCCCCTTTGGAACTGATTTTAACACCAACCTGATATGTAATTTATCCCCCTTACTCTATCTCTCCCCATTTAACATGAAGGACAAAAGGGTAAAAGAATTCAACTATGCTTGTAGTAACATACAAGCTACCCCTATCTACACAAACCTCAACAACCATCTACCCTCTCCCCTTGAGAGGTAGCCTTCATCAATCCAAGGATAAAAATGTGTCTTGAATTTATCCCTCTAGATAGATGCATCAACTATGCATATAGTTAGGAGGGGAAAAAACCCTTAACTTCTATCTGAGATACTCAAATGTATCTTTTGAAAGTTCCTTTATAAAGATGTTTGCAACTCGTTCCTTTGTGGGCAATAATCGAATCTTCCTGATTTGCAACTGACTCTCTTAAGAAGCGATACCAAATAGATATGTGCTTGGTTCTAGCATTCATCATTGGATTTTTTGAAATATTGATGGAAGTTGTATTATCACACAAAATTGGAATGGGCTCATCATACATCACCTTGATCTCCTTCAAATATTTCTTCATCCACAAAACTTGGGTGTAGAAATATGTTGTAGTAATATACTTTTCTTGTGTTGTTGATAAGGACATTGGGCCCTACTTCTTACTAAACCAAGATACAAATTTGTCTCCCAAAAATAAATCTCCACCATTGGTGATTCTACTATCATCAACAATACCAACCCAATCAACATTAGTGTATGCATTCAAGTAAAATACATTAACCTTTTGATACCACAATCCATAGTCTCAAGTTCTTTTCAAATATCTAAAAAATCCTCTTGACAACCTTTACATGAGTTTCTCTAGGATCAAATTGAAACCATGTCACCAAGAAAATAGCTTACATAATATCAGGCCTTGATGCGGTTAAGTACAATAGGCCCTCAATCATAGACCTAGACAAATTTTGATCATCCTTAGGTGACACATCATTCAATTATACCTTTTGTAAGCTTCTAAAAGCTTTCTCTTTATCAACCAAATTGAAATGTATAATTATGAAATTTCCAACGATTATATTGAGTTGGATCCAAAACATTAGTGGGAAAGGGACAATAATGTGTTCCAATCCAAGAGATAAGTAGGACCTATTTTAACTCTACATAAATTCCCATGCTAGTACATGCCAAATAACCTTGGCACAAACAACTTAACGTACCATGTCGATCCACTAAAAAATTAACCCACAAAATATTAACTCCAAACCATGTAAGCAATATCAGAGAGACAAAATAACATCACATGGATTACATCAAAATAATTAAATGGTATTCAAGAATACACTTTCATGCCCTCCTTTTACAGTTTCATGCAACAATATGCTAGTGCAAGCAAACAAACATTGAACTAGTATCTCTTGCAAACCCAAGAAACATAGTCTTGAGATAGAACATTGAAAACTTGACTTGTGGTATACCTAAAAAAATAAAACTTGAAGGGAGAATATATATAGACATTTTAAACCCATCCTCTGAAATGAAAGACCATAACAATAACCATAGATAAATGCAAAGAATTTATCTAAACAGGAGGTTCTATGATTGCAACAACACAATATTTACTTTTCTAACTCAAGAAACTTATGTAGTGACTCCTATGTATTAAAAAAAGGAACACACATGCTTCACACTTGAATTTTTATATCTTTCAAAGAGAAACACATTATATTCAAATGCAAAAGAATGTAGAGAAGCATATTTTTAGTGCAACTTCCCAAGCCACTAGCTGTAAGAAATTAGTATATACATTTTAAATCATCAGATAGTGAATACCACATGCACAACAACATTCACTTATCTATGCGAAACAAGAAATATAGAACAAATATTATAGAAACTCATGAAATACAACATAAATATTATGATCAAAATTATGATTATAGCATATTCAGCCATTCACATTCTACCATTCTACTAATTGAAACACATTTTTTTGTAGAAGGATTCTCTCTTACACTTCTAGCGTTTTTCACCTAAAAGGAGAAATATATTCCATAGAAACTTGGGGGTTCACTCAAGACTATTGCTAATATGATTGAAATATGTCTAAATGGAATGTCCTAAACACAATTAACTAATAAAAGAGATAAATTATTAATGCAAAACTAGTGAAATACAAGATTTTTTGAAAACATAATTTAATATGGAAAATGACCTAAGAATGCAAAAAAGCAATAAAAAAATGAAAGGGACTGGAGAGCTGCACCTAGAAATAATAATTTGATACAAGGAGACTCTAGAATCATGCATAATTTGTTGTTGAAGCCAACTAGGACACTTACGCCAAGTTAGGCGACTTAGTAATGTTTTGGGGAGATTTTGTTGAGGTAGGTTTTGGAAAAATGGCTATCCAAAAATGCAGAAGATACTTTTTAGGTCTGTTAGTGGACTAATTCACCAATGATGGTGACTTAGTCCACCTTCAAATTTTAGGAATTTTGAAGATGCAATATGTGGCTTTCAGTTTGCACTTTCATTCTTGGCAGGTGTTTAGAACTGAATCTATAGAATTCAGTCTGTAAGCAATCTCCAAGCTTCTTTTAGGGATTTGTTGAATTTGAATGGCTTTGATGAAATTTTTACACCTTTTAACACCTTTCAATTTGACAAATCTACATACAAGACCTGCAAAAAACATATTAAAAAGAGGGGGGAAATGGTTAAGGGGTAGAGAATAGGGGTTTGGCTTGTTTAGACCTTGGTTTGGTAATCAAACCCTTGAAAATGAAATGAACTAGAAAGTGTATACACCTAAAATTGGTCTGGAACATCTGATTAATTAAATACAAATTATTTAATTGATTATCCTAATTTACTCTACTATCTAATAAATAGAAATATTTATTTATATAGTTCACATTTAAATTCATCTTAATTAAATAAACAAAATTAAATACTTTGTTTTATTTAATTATAAAATCCCTATTTTATTCTATCACATCAATCTTAAATTAATTAAATAAAGATCAAAACACTTTATTTATTAATTGCCATACTCTTCTCTTTAATTTAATAAACAAATTCTATAGTTTGTTTTATTAAATTATTTATCCCTCTTTTGCTAATTGAAATAAATCAAAAATATTTAAATTAAGGCATAAAGAATATTCCATCAATATTTCCTAAAAATGGAATTAGATATCCTATGTCAAAATTAATGCTTTGAAACTTCACGAGAAGTTTTGGAGACAAATTGGAGACAAATTCCAAATTATTCTCTCAATCCTCCTCCATCAATCTTTCCTCTTCTCTTGCCTGGTGTTTTCATGGGTAGAGAAAATCACCAAAATTCTCTCAATCTCCTCCATCTTTCACCATTCAATCCTCTAGATTGAATCCAAGCCTCTCAATGCCTTCCCTGTGCATTTCTATAGCCAGGAAATCTATAAATGCAGCCTCATTGAACCAAGAAAAAGATTCAGAGAATCTAACTTATGCACTCTTACTCTGTAGGAATCCAAGCATGAAGCATCCAAGCATCAAGCATTCAACATCCAACATCCAGCAATTGAGTTTTCATATCATGGCTACCTCCTGTAGCTTTTCATTTGTCCATTTTCATGTTTAATCATTTAGAAATCATCATATAGGATTAGTTTCCTATATTTAACATCCATCTCATTCTTTCAATTGTCATTTTAACAATCATAGTGCACTCACGATCTAAGATCCATTTTGATTTAATAAATCTTGGGAGATAGAGAACAATATGACGCTTTCAATAGATTATTGCTTTGAATTGATTCAATTTGATTTGTCTTTGATATAATGTAATATTAAGAAGTGTTTTGTGATTTACACCTTATTCAGACTTACAATTTGGCACCCATCATGGGGCCTTAACCCCAATTTTACAATTTTTTCTGGAAAGTATCATGCAGGTTCTCGGCATGTTTTCTTTTAGCGCTTTCGTCAAATACTATAGCGCTTCCATGAAAAAATACAATGCTTCCGTGCTCTATTTTAGTGCTTCTATGTTACTATAGTGCATCCATCGAAAACTTCAACGCTTTCAACTTCAGCGCTTTTGTCCCCTATTTCAGCGCATCGGTGATTTAGCGCTTCCATGGAAAACATCGATGCTTCAGTGTCTTGTTTCGGTGATTTCATGTTTTAGCACATTAGGTAAGAGTTATAGCACTTCGATGGACTATTCTAGCACTTTTCTAAAATCAGTCTGGATCTAATGCGATCATGGCCAAATTTTAAGTTTTTCATAGTAGGACTAAAATTTACCAATCCTAGGATAGTCACTTCTGGTTTTCTAAAATTTATCAATCCTAGGATAGTCGTTTCTTGGTTTCTAAAATGTATCAATCCTAGGGTAGCCAGTTTTATTTTTATTTTCTTAAAAGAAAATTTATCACTCTGAGGATAGTCGTCACTTTTTTACAGTACAAGTTAAAAATTAAAAACATGATTTTTGTGAAACAACACCTTCACATAGATTAAAAAATTTCTTTTTGGACTTAAAATAGAACAACTTATATGTTGTTCTTTTGGTGATTAGGCTTATGCTCTCCCCTTGAATAGGTGACCAAAGTGCAAGATTCACTTTTTATTCATGTTATTTACACTTTATTAAATCCTTTAGAAGGTTTGCCGTAGTGGGAAAAAGTACTCACCCTACTGTAATGACCTAAGTGGGAACACCTAACGCCAAGGATTCCAACCCACAATAATAAAAGTGCAAGTTGTTGATGAAAGTCCAACTTGACGGTAGTGAGAAAGATAACCATCCCCAAAATATTTTTTCTAAAGATTGGGAGGTCTCCTGAGGGAGTTTATCAATTGCTGCAATGCACGGAAGCCCTATCTACAAACCATAGAGTATTATCTCACCAAGTCAGTATCCATACATTGTCATACTCACGGTGCAAGGGGAGGGAAGAATCTACCCCCGAGACACTCACCATATAATTGCGATAGACCATTTGCTCAGGGGACGAAAAATCCAACTCTGAGTATGCACTTGGAAATGACAAAAACACAAGTACCCTCTAGGGGGTGACAAGGCAGTGTGTGTCAACACAATTCAAGATGTGGGTTGTGAGTATAATGATGACCTATTTGTCCTTAAGTGTGAGTCTATTTGATTTGTGTACAATTGTCAAAACAACTTGTCAAAATCAATAAAGACCATTCGTGGTTTTTGAACATACACAATCTATTCAGTTAAAAACAATTATTCACAATTGCTTGCTATGTTTTCACAAATTCATTAAAATTAGATTAAAGATCTTCCTGAAAACAAACAAAGTCAAGTTAGATAAGAAAATCCATGCTGTGAAAGTGGAAGTCCACCATGTTTGTCAAGAGAAAAATAAAAAATACAAAACCCAAGAAACCTTTCGGTTATCGAGATAAATTAAGAAGACAACATTTTCTATATCAAAATCAGAAACTCTTTTTACAACATACGTAGAACTTTCATCCATAGATATCATGATTTTGCTAGGGGTCTCACTTTAGATTATGCAGTAGAGCCACTCTATTCACGAGCCTTCTTCCAAAGAAGAGCTCTCACTCAGTATCACAACCATAGTCAGTGCATACATTGTTCTTATCTTCCACAATCCATGATACAGTATGCCACAAGGCAAGATCAGATTTTGCAATAGGGAGTCATAAAAGTCTTGTTTTTAGCGCTTTGGAAACCTGTTTCAGCACTTCAAGTCACTATTTTAGAGCTTCTGTGAAATAGCGCTTTCGGGCACTATTTCAGCACTTACGGTTTGTATTCTAGTGCTTTCATAGAATGATGCTTTCATCATATTTTCCAACGCTTTCATGCACTATTTCAGTGCTTCTGTCAAGATAGCGCTTCCATCAATTTCTGCAGCATTTTAGTGCACTGTTTTAGTGCTTCTATCAAGATAGTGCTTTTGTCACCTGTTTCAATGCTTTGGAACTATGTTCTAGCAGTTTTGTGAAATAGCACCTCTATCCTCTATTTTAGCGGTTTCAAAATAGAAGGTTCAAAAATTTTACCAGTCAGTAAGTCTATCATTTTATCCATAGTTTTCATTGGAACCAAGTTTCTTTTTATCAGAATCATTGTCTAGAGACCAAAAATAGATAGGTTTACACCAATTTCAAATCTTATCAACTAAACCAAGATCTTGCAAATCACAAGTGTCAAAATCAAATACACAATCGATTACGACACTGAAGTTTCATCATCAGGATACTATCATCCTTTATCACGAAACCAAGTTTAGTAATCAAATTTTTAACATAGTCTCATCAATAAGATTAGTCATCTTATTGGACCTTTTTAAAAGTTCAATTGACATTTTTCCAGCATAGAAGATCAAGTTCGGAAGAAAGGGTAAAAATTTGTATGCCAATCTTTACTAGGTTGCAAAAGCAGAGACTCTTAGAGCAAGAACTTGAAACATCCCAAACAATGGCAGAGGAAAATCCTTGGAACAATCTGAACCAAAATGATAAGAATGAAATAACTCCAGAGGATATTCAAATAGCTCATCAAGATACCAAGTTCCATAAGTTTACGGAGAAGATTTTAGAACAAGATATGGAGAAATATCTTTTGATGTTGGCTGAATCGGGTGATAAACTTCCCAAGGACTTTGACATGAATCATCTGAAGGAAGCACCTGGAACAAGTGAGACTAAAAGTCTACAACCTACGCAAATAATAGATCTAGTTGCCATTTTGACATCTCAAATGCAATTGTTACAACAACAGATACAGGATATGATGAAAGGGAGTACCAAAAGATATGTGATACAAGACATTTTTCCTTATCCTTTCGACGCAACGGTCTATCTGATACCTTTTCCTAGACACTGTGAAATCCCAAAGTTTGACAAGTACAATGGAAGAATGGATCTGATAGATCATATCAGGGAATTCAAAACAATGAGTCTTGAGTTTTCCCAAGAGGAAAATTACTTAATGAGATTATTCCCAAGGAGCTTGGGAGGATCATGTATGGAGTGGTTTTCAAAACTACAACCAAGTATCAGAAATTTTGAGGAGCTAGTCAACAGGTTCATTTCCTAGTTCTCCTTTAACATGCAACACGATGTTACCATAAAGGATCTTTATAACCTAAAGAAAAACAAAGGGGAAATGTTCTTGTCTTTTCAAAAAGATGGCGATGATTGTTTGCTAGATATCCTCGGTCCATTCCTGAGGAAGAAAAGATGGAGTTGTTTATTGACAACTTGACGGAGGAAATGAGTTATAGGCTTGAATTGAAATGTCCTCCCACATTCAAAAAAGTAATAGAAAATGGTCTTAAAATCGAGGAGGCATTAGTCAACAGAGGAGTTATCAAACATTTCAATGATAAAACGAATAACACAAATAACTCCTCCAATCAATACTCAAGCAATGATAAGCCAAAATTTTGGCAAAAGAATCGAACCACAACTACCAATGAAACAACAAATGATTTCCAAAATGTCAAACCAGTTTTTAACTTGACTGCATCTACATCAAAGAATCAAAGCAATGATCAAATTTTCAAGTCAAATGTCATACAAAGCAATGAAATTGTAAAAAAATGATCATATTAGAAACCATCAAATCGGCATAGGTTCGCACCTTTAGGCCAAATGAAAGAATTATTCACTAGTGGCCTTATCACTGCACTGGAAGCCCAATTCTAGGATCCAAAGGTCAAACCACCATGGTGGAATGACGCTAATTATTACAATTTCCATAATAAAAAATGCCACAAAACCAACAATTGTATGGAATTGAAGCACACAATACAAGATTTGATCGACAACAATAAAGCATATGGGGAAAGACCTCAAAACGATAATGATCATTTGGCTTTCAAAGACCCTTTGCCAAAATATGACAAAGGAGCACCATCATCTTCAAACAACAAAGGAAAGAATGTCAACCATGTCTTTGACACAACAATCCTTTATCTATCTGGAATAGAGAGTGATCATACAGTTGGTCACAACATTGATGAACCCAAAATCAACAACACTACCACTTTGGACTTGCTCCACAACATACAAAATTGTGATAATCAAATCAATGTCTTAAAAATCAAAGACCGTCAAGAACATCAACCAGTAAGTGTGATGACTAGGGGGAAAGCCAAGGTCATGTTAAAGGGAGTTGGATCTACACATGCAATTCCACCTCCATCTCATTATAACATCGTCGATCAACTACAAAACATTCCTACGCAGATATCGATACTAGAGCTCCTTAAAATATCACAATCACATAAGGAGGTTCTCGAACAAGCCTTAGTTGCCACTATGGTACCAAATAATCTAGATTTTTGTTAGTTCCAAGCTATGGTGGGACATTTGGCTACCCCACATTGTCTATCATTCTCTGAACAGGATGATATCTCGCTAAACCATCCCCATAGTACTGCACTCCATATTGAATTCTTAATCCACAATCATCGCGTCAAGAGAGTCTTAATAGATGGGGGAGATGGTATGAAAATTTGCACTCTCAAGTTAATCTATGCAATAGGGTATTCAGATGATGCTATTGTTGCCCAAAGAAAAATGAATATCAAAGCATATGATGAGGAAGAAAGATCATCTAAAGGATTTGATTGTGCTACCCATTCAAGTGGGGCCAATGATGAAACATATAGCATGTCAAGTGTTGGAGAAAGATTTAACATAAAACATTCTCTTAGGATGACCATGGATCCATGAAATGCAGGTTGTACCTTTGACATATCATCAATGTTTGAAGTTTCCAATAAATGGATGAGAGGTGACTATATCTGCTGATTACAATCATCCTCGACATTGTGACACCCTTAGGATCTCTCAAGATACCTTAGTACCACACAATAGGGAAGCATCATGTTCAAAATCATCCAAAGAAGAACAACGTCCAAGTATCACCACCAAGTGGGTAGAGAAGGGTAAAGAAAAAGAAACAAGTCCTGTAGAAACTCAATCAACAAATAATCTGGATCAAAAAACTTCTTTATCACAAAAGTTCCAAGAGAAATTTCAACTAATATAAAAGAGAAGGGGAACATATTCTATGGAGAAATCGCTTATCCTATCATAGTTAATGCCATCTCCTAGGACATATGGTCAAACCTTTATGATAAAATCTCAAACATCTTTACTAGTCACAGCTCTTGATGAAAGGTTTGTCAAGAAAGGTACAATAGAGGATGAAACAGATAGCAAAGCAATCCTGGATTGGCTATATAAAGATGAGGAACCCTCTACATCAGAAATCAATATCAAAAATGTCAATATTAACACTGATAAATATGGAAAAGGAAAAGCTATTTCAGAAAAAATGGGGTATGAAGGGAAAGAACCCATTAGATTAAGAAAGGATGGAATCATAGAGCCTATTTCACTCCTCACTCTCCACTCAAAGGAGAAGTCAAGACTAGGATACTCTCTTGAAGAAAAAAATGAACTAGAAAAGAAGGTTCTAGAAAGAATTCTTCAACTTAGAAATAGCTCTGAGACAGATTCAAATGAATATGAATGGGATTCATGTTTTGATATATTTCACAGATATTCATATTTCTTTCATCAAAAAATATACACCTACACGTGAGGAGGGTCAAGGCTCTGGGTCTAGGCCAATCATCATAGCATCACTAAAAATCAATGATTCAAGTGGGGATGAGCATACCTCGAGTGAGATACAAAATATTGAAGAAAGTACCATCATTGACCTTGACAATACCAACAACAACTATGATGAAATGGATGTTCGAATCCTTACATCCATCAACCCAAATGAATCTGATGACCTCATGCCATTAATCCATCCTGAACTCATTGACTGGGAACCTATCAAACCTTTGATTATACCAATAGTTACAGACAATGATGCCATTGTGAACTTCCTATGTGATAGTGAACCCGATACAAGTTATATCTATAACACTCATAACAACACGACTTGGCAAGGTCAAATCTTCTAGTTGCAAAATTGAAAGTAGGGAAAATAGATCTAATGGTGAAAACCATTCTACAGAAGCATTAGATCTTGAAAAAGAAAAAATAAAGAACGCATCTAACAATGAAAACATATTTGTGGCATTGAAGGATGGAAGATTTGACACTCTTCTGGAACATTATCATGAGTGATCATCAGTCTTGGTGGAACCAACATAGTCTGTTAATATCAACACTGAAGATAAGGAAAAAATCCTACATCTGGCGGAATCCATGACAGAACAAGAAAGAAGCATTAACTTTGCTTGGTTATATTTTGATATGCCAGGCTTATACTCAAACCTTCTCATGCATCACTTGTCTTTTGCTGTAGGAATCAAGCCTATCAAGCAAAAATTAAGAAAAATGCATCCCCATATCGCATTGATGGTAAAGGCAGAGGTAAAGAAATTATTGGATGCTGGATTCATATGGTCTATAGACTATGCCGAATGGATATCAAACCTTGTACTTGTTTCAAAGCCAGACAATAGTGTGATCCTAATAAAATGCTGCTTCCTAATATGTGAGATGTTAGATAAGACTAATAGTGCAATAAAGAGAAACAACAAGATAATAGGGCACCTCAATGATTAGCCTATGAAAATGAACAATATGAAAGCAAGATAAACAAATAAATTGTTGTTATACCTTCATGTTGTTGCTTCCTTAGTTGGCCCTTGATGTTGAAGTCTTGTGTGCTCCTTGGATGGCAATGAAATGAAGTGGATGCAAGATGAATTGATGTAATATGGATGCTAAAATGGGTGAGAGCTTGAATGGCAATTTTGCAAGAGTTTATTTGCAAAAGACTTGATCCTCTAAAATGAAGGAATTGAAGGGGTATTTATAGGCCAAATTGAATTCTCTAGAGAATTCAACGGTTCGGATTGATCCAACAAAGATCAGGATGAAGGGCTATGGTGAGTTGAGGACTCACAAGCCCTCACATCTTGACATGTAGAGGGTGAGATGTCCTAGGGTGGAGTGATGTGGAGATGAGGTGGATCTTGGGGGATGAGAAGATTCCTTGGAGGAATAAAAGTGAATTAAAAATTCACAATGATTAGAAGAATCTATTGGATAAGAGAGGGTCTCCAAAAAGCTAGAGATTTGTCACATGTGGGTGATGTGACAAGTCCAAGGTTCTAGAAGCCCTTGGCACATGTGAAGTGACAAGTCAAGGCTTCTAGAATCTTGCATGGGGGATGGGGAAGACCTTGGGAAGAGGGGAACCTTGGTTGAATAAATTTGAATTAAAAATTCACATGGGGAAGGGAGTCCATACCAAAAATGGTAAGTGGGAAGGTTGACCAGAAAAGGTAAGCCAAATGTGGCTAATGATTCTGATTAAGGTTGTACAAACACATGATTAAGGTAATTAATGAGAGATTAGAGGCAAGTGGGAGATTATGGAGGATGTGACCCTTAATCTTGATTAAGTGGTGCACATCCTAATCACAGATTAATTAATTTAATCCGGATTAGGAGAGGGTTATGGAGAAAGAAAAAAGGAATTAAAAATTGATTTTAATTCAAATGGGTTAAATGACTAAATTAAATAATTTTTCATGTTTATTCAATTTAGAGAAGAGAAGACAAGGGGGTAAGGTAAAGTATTTAATTTATTTAATTAGATACTTTAGGAACCTTAGGCAAAAAATGAAATAATGATTAAATAAATTATTTAATCACTATTAATGAAATAGATGAATAAAGTAGACAATTTTGATCATATGAAAGTGATCAAATTTGGATGTCTACATTTTGCCCCTCTTCGAAGTACCGTTAGAATAACTGTGCTTCAAAGAAAAGAAAGTGCAAATGACTCTATAGAGGAATTCACCGGAAGATGATGCCCTAGCATAGGACTTGAGCTATCCAATTAGTGGGGAATGGATGAAGATGCCCCAATCCTGGAAGGGGTTGACTATGGCAAGGAAAATGGATTAATGTGAAGGGTATGCCCCCTTGAGAGGACGACGGGGGAAAAGAGAGGGGTCTCGGGTGACCTCTCGATAGGAAGAAATGGATGGTATGGTTGGAAAGAGGGAAAAAAATTAGGCAAGTTTTCCTTTTGAACGAAGTCAATCAAACAAACGGGGTGCAAATGGCGGCACTAGGAAGGGAAGGGATTAGTCAGAGGAATAAAACAGTAAATAAAAGGTAAAAATACCTTTTAAAAGGGGAGGGAAAAGAGAGGGGTCCCAAAAAAAATATCTCAATATAAAGAAATGGAGGGTATGGTTGGAAAGAGCTCAAAAAAATAAGAAACTTTTCCTTTTGAACGAAGTCGATCCGACACACAGTTTGCAAATGGCGGCCCCGGGAAGAAAAAGGAGAAAAAGTGTTGCAAAGGGGCGAATGTGCCCCACTATAGAAGGGGCGAGGTCACCCCGGGAGGGCGGGTACACCCCGGGAAGGGGCGAGTTCACCCCGGGAGGGTGGGTATGCCCTGGGATGGGGCGAGTTCACCCCGGGAAGGGGCGTGTCCGCCTCGGGAGGGCGGGTACGCCCCAGGATGGGGCGAGTTCACCCCGGGAGAGCAGGTACTCCCCGGGATGGGGCAAGTTCACCCCAAGAAGGGACGTGTCTACCCCGGGAGGGTGGGTACACCCCAGGACGGAGTGATTTCACCCTGGGAGGGCAGATCTGCCCCGCTGCAGGCCGAGGGCAGGTTCGCCCTGGCAAGCTGAGGGTAGGTCCACCCTGTTACAGGGAGTGGATCTTCCCAACTGCAAACCGAGGGTATGTTCGCCCTATAGGTAAGAGGAAAGAGGGAGGGGGCAGAGGAGAGAAAGAAAAAGAAGAAAGAAAGAAAGAAAGTGGGGGGAGGAGGAAGAAGGAGGAAGAGATGGGGGAAAGGACAAAAGATGAGATGAGGAAAGAGGATATGAAAACGATGATGTAAGTTGATGGATAAGAAATGATGATAAGTGATGAGAGATAAATGTGAGCACAAATGGATGCAAGAAAAAAAATTTGATGTTACCCCAATCCAGGTACAAGCCAGGTTGGGCAGATGGTTGATGGAGTGTTGTTGATGAGGACATGATACATCCCAAAACAACACAAGGATAGGGAAGGATACATCCTGATGAGGATGAGGACGAGTGTTGTTGACGAGGGAATGATACATCCCAAAACAACACAAGGATAGGGAAGGATACATTCGGATGAGGATGAGGATGAGCATTGGTGATGAGGGAGTGATACATCCCAAAACAATACAAGGATAGGGAAGGATACATCCCGATGAGAGTGTTGTTGATGAGGGAAGGATACATCCCAAAACAACACAAGGATAGGGAAGGATACATCCCATAGATGATAATGATGATGATGATGAGGATGAGGATGGGGGAGACATGCAAGATTATGGAATGGAAAATGACATGTAATCCTAATGCAATTTGCCATCCGTAAAGCACTGATTTTTGCTATAGCCTAAGACACAGGGCGTCAGGGTATGTAAACCAAGATGGATTAGTGTTCAATGCATAAAACAAACACAACAGACAAGAAGGCTATTCCAATACCCCAAAATCATGATGACTTTGGTCGGGCCAGGTATTGGAATAACCACAAGCACAAAAGGATGCCCCAACATAACACAAGACCTCAAGGATGTTGGTGGGTACTACGTGGGACAACCAAGAAGACAAAAACAAAGAAAAAGATCAAGATATGCCCCTATGTTTACTAGTCAAAGCACACCATGATATGATGGATCAAGGCGACCATGAAAAGTGATGATAGGGAGCTCAAATGATAAAAAAAAGCCAAAAGCATCAAAATATCACAATCAAGTTTGAAAAATCCTTTGCCATAGGATCAAGATGATGGATGGGGTTGATGCGGTCTGTTAGGAAGGATACATCCTATTGAGACCAAAGATGGAGGATAGATTGGTTGATCGACATGACGCAGGATACCAGAAATCGATTGGATCTTGTGATATAGATGACCGTTGTTTGATAAGCACTAGCTCGGATAGGGACATACTTAACAATACAACAAGATGACATGACACAAGACAATAGGACTAACACACCCTAAAGTCCTAGGGGCTCAAGGGTTGATCAAAGATCAACCTTGCCTACGTGAAAGCGCAGAGCCCTCGTAGTTCAGGAAAAGACCATGGTAAAAGTGGAAAGAGGATGGAGGTTAATGATTAGATGGGAAAAAATGCCTAGGGGGCGGACCAAATGATTGACCTTGTCTACATGAAAGTGCAAGGGCCATGTAGCTCGACACAAGGCCAAAGATAGACGATGGAAGAGACAAGACAGACAAAAGATAGAACCCCGGGGGCGGATCAAATGACCGACCTTGCCTACATGAAAGCGCAGGGGCAATGTAGTTCGACAAGAGACCGACGACAAACAATGGATAAGGGATGATGAGATGACCAAGATAAATGGATAAAATGGAGTGGATATGATGAGCCAGGATAGGCCGCAAGATTGGATAGGATGATGGTTGATATGTGTAAGATATGTAGGATGTGAAGCTCAGGGATGGGATAGGTAATTCAGATCATTAGAATATGAATTTGAGAGGTGAGAGGATGGATAGATGAGTGATGAAGATGTGAGAAAGATTTGGTAAATAGATAGGAGGGATGAATGACGATGTGAATGGCATTGGGTTGCATGCAGGTAGCCTAGAGCTAGTTACCAATGACAAGGGATAATAGAGGGAAATGGATGGATGGATAAGAAGATGCTAGGATAGGTGGATAGATGACAGATAGATGAGTGATGAAGATTGGAAAGATGTGAGAAAGAGATAGGAATGATGATAGTGAGGTATCAAGTCATTGGATTGCATGAGGGTAGCCTAGAGCTAGAGACCAATGACAAGGGATTATGAGATGGAAGGAAAATGGATGGATTGATAAAGATGGGGAGAGATAAAGATGCTAGGATATATGGATAGAAGGATAAGGATTCAGAAAGATGACATGGATTACTAGGTAGATAAACGGATGAGGAGATAAGGATGAAAATATGGAAAAGGACTTGTGGATGGGTAGATAGGAAGATAAGGATAGGGAGATGGATTGGATGTTTAGATAGATGAATGGGGAGATAAGGATGAAAGGATGAAAAGGACTATGGGATGAGAGGATGGGGAGATGGAGAAGATTACCTGGCAGAATGGATGGAAAATGTCTCCAAGGACCCAATTGCAAATAAGGAGATTCCCTCACTCTATATGTGTCATGCATAATGAGGCAAGAGGGATAGCAAGATGGGTGGATAAGGGAGTGAGATGGGCAATAGAAGATAGATAGAGGTGGATAAGGAATATGATAGTGTATGGATGGGAATATATGCCAAGAGGTTTCCAAGCATGTATATAGGTTTTCCCCTACATTTATCAAGATCACAAGGAAGAGGGAGGAAGTGGGATAAATGGGATAGGATAGATAGGATGCAGAAGATAGGCAGATGGAGGAGATGGAGGAAAGGAATGCGTAAGTGGATGTTGCCCGCAATCGTGGAAGGAGACTAGATGGGGAATTTACGCATGATGCTTGTTTGCCAAGTTTTCATCATGGTACATATCCAAGGTGCTTGTTTGCCAAGTTTTCACCATTGGACGAATGATTTTCTCTTTATTATTATTATTTTTTTTTTTGTATTTTTCTGATTTTTTAGCTCTTTTTTGGAGTAGGATGTGGATGAAGATGGATAAAGATAGGGAGATGGATATGCAGATTTTAGAGGACAATTGATAAGGATAGGGATGAAGGACTTATGCATCAAGTTCCATATGAGATAATAAGAGCCCATGTTTGAAGTGACTATGCGGATGTTGGTACAACCTTATTAGACTGGATGGTTTATGCAAGAGGATGGATTAAAGGAATTTGATGGGGGATATAGGGGGGATAGTGGATGGGGTGTTTAAAAGTGTATCGATGGAATGATGGAGTGGATGTGTGATAGGGGATTGTGTTTAGGACCAACATTGGCACATGTGATTGGGGATGCGAAAAGATAGGTGGATGAATGGATGGAGAGTGTGACGATAATGGAGACATTGGGATAGTGAATTTTGGGATGTAGGGACCCAAAATAGATTTAGGAGATGGAGGAGGTGAATGATTTTGTGGGGAAATAATAACTTTGGATGTCGTTATGGACTTTTCAATTGAACGTATGGCACCTTTTTTCTTTGGGATCCACATGGTTTTTATTTTTGCTTTGGTGGGCCTTTGTGGCCTTTGTGATTGATTTGGATTTTGGACTCGATTTTTTTGTTCTTCAACATGTTTGTGGAAGGGGACATGAGGAGCTTTAGATTCATGTGGATTTTTGCATTGAGGTATGGTTGCTTTGATATCCAAAGTTCTTTTAGTAGCAAGGGGATAGATGCGAGGAGATGGCTGATGGGGAGCGATGGAGGTAGGCATTTGATGAGGAAGTGTGGATGGATAATGTGTAGGTATGTGCCTTTGTGGATCCTGATTAGGAGTTATGAACGTAGGAATTTTATGCTGTGTACAAGGGATAGGGGGTGGATGAATAGGATAAGATGGAGGGGGTGATTTTGGGATGTAAGGACCCAAAATAGACTGTGTATATAGAGGATGTGTGGGTTTCGATGGAGGGATATAAGAACCCATAGTAGATGGAGGATTAGCAACAATGGATGGAGGGACATAAGGACCCAAAATGGATTGAGGGGATGAGGGAGGAATATGGATGGTTGTTTGTAGGTAGTATGATGGAGGAGGGGGGATGGCAGCATATGACTTGGTAGAGCGATGGAAAGTACCTCTTGTGCCTTTAGAAGAGGATCATTTAGGATGTACGAAGGGTGTACCAACATCTTTAGAGTGCAGGTTTTGGGAGATATATCCAAGACCATGTGTTCTTGAATGTTCTTTGACTTGGATGGGATCTAAAGTACCTTTCTCATGAAGGCCAAACCTTTTCCTTGATAGTTCATTTTTTGTAGCATGTGAGTTATGGTAGGATGCTTATTCTCTTGGAAGCATGATGTGAGCACATTAGCAGGTGGAAGAGGAAAGGTGGTGCATAAACATTGTTTTTCTTCTACAAGAAGACCACCATGGATGCACGTAATGTTACCAAGGTGATACAAAAGTGGTATTGGGATTGGCAATGAAGGATCATGTGATGGGGATGAGGGGATAGCAACATCAGGAGGAATGAGTGATAAGGGATCATGAGAGGAATTGGGGAGTACAATGGGATTTAGATGTATGGTAGTGGATGATAAGGGCTCATGAGATGGAGTTGGATCTTGAAGGCAAAGGGGATCATGGGATGGAGTGGAGGAGATAGTGTGATCTTGAGATGGGGTGGATGGGAGGATAGGATCATGACTTGGTTGAGGATATGGATCATGAGATGAAATGAATGGACGACTATGTTCTTGAGATGGAGTAGATAGGATGGAGTGATCTTGATTTGGAGGAGGGGATATGTTTGTATGCTCTGGATCAAGCTCTTGGCATGACTCATCTTGTGTGGGATGTATGATGATGGAAGATTGTTGGAGGGACTCCTCAATTGGGGGAGAGAGGAGGATGGAGGATTCATGAAGGTCATTGGATTGAATTTTGTGAATATTAGGACTAGGAGGAGGGGATTGGATGTCTTCAATGGATTTGGTGGATCTAGTAGTAGAATATGGGGATTCAATGGATTTGGTGGGTTTGACCGGCTCAATGGTTTGGATGGTGTCAGGAATGGTGATGGGAGGGATAGGTGTAGGATGGAGGAGGGCCTCATCACTAGTGACAATACATGATAGAGTGGGAGGGCATGGTGTCTCTTCTTGCATGAGTCCTTGGGAAACATTTGGAAGGTATGTAGTATTAGGTAGGGTGATGGGAATGGATGGAGGACTAGGAGGAGATGTGGGATTAGGGTTAGATGTAGGGATGGGAATGGATGAAGGATTAGGGATTGATGGATTAGGATTGGATGGAGGAATAGGAGGAGATGGAGGTGGAGGTGGAGGATGAGGATTAGATGAAGGGGTGGGACTAGATGGAGGACTAGGAGTGGCTGGAGGATTAGGATTAGATGTGGGTATGGGATTGGATGTAGGATTAGGATTAGGATTAAGAATTGGAGGATTATATGAGTGGATGTGTGGATGAGGATTAGGATTAAGAATTGGAGGATTAGATGTAGAACTAGGAGGAGATGGAGGATTGGGATTCGATGGAGGACTAGGAGGAGATGGAGGATTAGGATTAGATGAAGGGATGGAAATGGATGGAGGATTAGGATTAGATGAAGGGATGGAAATGGATGTAGAACTAGGAGGACATGGAGGATTGGGATTGGATGGAGGACTAGGATTAGATGAAGGGATGGAAATGGATGTAGGACTAGGATTGGTTGGAGGAGATGTAGGATTATGATTAGATGGAGGATTAAGATATAATGCGGTGAAAGGGAGAGTGATGTAGGAAGATGTGGATGTTGGATTAGATTGTGATGGGGAGTGATAGTAGGAAGATGTAGATGAAGGATTAAAATGGGGAGATGTGGAATTAATGTAAGGGTATGGGGATGGGGGATTGTAATAGGAAGGTGTGGATGTTGGATTAGAATAGGAAGATTGAGGTGGTGAACCATTGTAGGAGGACATGTATGGTGGGTTGGCGTAGGAGGATATGGATGGTAGATTAGGATGAGAGAATTGAGATGGTGGATTAGGATAGGAGGAATATTGGGATGGGGGATTGTGATAGGAATGTGTGAGTGTTGGATTAGGATGAGAAGATTTGGGTGTGGGATTAAGGTAGAGGTATTGGGATTGTTGATGATGAGGAGGATAAGAGGATGTGGATGTTGGATAGGATAGAGGTTGAGAGGGGGGACATGATGAATATGTCGATGGTGAGGATGTTGGATATCCCTTGTCAAGGGTAGCATAAGCACCATTATTATATGTGGATGAAGGCATGGTGGGATAGTTTGAAGAAGTAGTGGGATTTTGGGAGGCGATTGGAGAGATCTTACTGGCAATGATAGCATCAAGAGGATCTATATAACAATCTTCATGATCAACAAGATTTTCATTATCATCATCAACAGAGTTAGGATTCCCTTTGACTACTATTATTGTTCATATGAGAAGGGGATAAAGATTCATGATGGATATAGATTAGAAGGAAAAAATAGATGATGGATAGAGAACTAGGATGAATTGAAAGCTCATATGGGGATTGGATGAAAGCTCAGATTGGGATTGGATGAAAGCTCAAATTCGGATGATGGGATTAATGCTCAAATTAGGACTGAATTGGGGCTTAGATTGGGATTGGAGCATAGGATATGATAGGATTGATTTGAAAACATGATCATGGGTTTTAACTAGAGGACGTAAGATGTTGACAATCAGATTTTGCCAAATTTGGTAGTTTTCAAAAATTGTCAAATTTTGCTATTTTAGTAAACCTCGTAGGCATACATTTGAGAGTCTGATTTTTTCCACAAAATACCCAATACTAAGATAGGATGAATTTCCAACTAACATTGGAAATATGAGACATGCATTCAGAGTTATTAACGGAACAGTTCGTCAAAAACTGGAAATTTGAAAAAAATAAATGCTAATTTGTGATTTTGAGGGTCAAGATGAAAGTTTGGGGCTCTAAAAGCATGTCGAAGGAGGATCCAATGGACTTAGCAGTCGGTTGGGAATCCAAAATGCCATCTCCTAATGCAACCAGCCGTAAAATTTTAGCCAAAACTCACATCCGAGTCAAAAGTTATGGCCTCCGGAAGTTTGGGCATAAAAATCAAAAATGAAGTCTAGGTGATTGGGATGGATGATTTGATGATAGATATGGACTCCAATGATGTTCTAAGAAGCACTTATGCAGTTTGGTCGATGAAACGTTGATTTTCAGAAAATGTTGACGGATGCTCGAAACAGGGAAACGACCACTCAAAATGGGTGATCGGATATTCAAATTGGATAGATAGATGGTTGGGAGGGGTGAACGGGGGCTTGGAATGGCCAAATGAAGGTTTGGATTGATCAAATGGTAAAATGGAGGCTTTGGGGATTCAAACAGAGGTTAAACGGGTGAAACTAGCCGTTGAGCGGGGCGTATTCGCCCCTTTGCAGAAAATGGCTGAAACAGAGGGCAGGGTCACCCCTCTACAGAAAATGGCTGAAAGAGAGGGAAGGGTTGCCCCTCTGTAGAAAATGGCCGAAACAAAGGGCAAGGTCACCCCTCTGCAAAAAATGGCTGAAACAAAGGGCAAGGTCGCCCCTCTGTAGTGAAAATTTGAACTTGGTTTGGGTAAGGGATTTTGGCAAGGACTTAAAATGGTTTAATGATAGTTTGACTTACCAAAATTTGCTGGTTCTTCACAAAAAGACACTTTGAACAAGCACAATCCTATGATTAATGTTTTAACGGGTATGGCCGGCAAAGGTCTTACTCTAGGATGAACAAGGTTTCTAGGGAGTCCTCAATATACGCAGCTGGATTGGGGTACAACTTTGGCTCTCCCCCCTTTATATACCCCACCGGTACGTGTGGTTGGGATCGTCCCTTGGGGTGATGAAATCCCCAAGAAGGTCTCGCTAAGAAGATGACACTAATTATTTCCAACTACCTCCTTCGGATCCGCACAACGTGCAAAGGAGGGAAGTGAAAACAAGCTAATGCCCCCTTCAGGTAAAATAAGTAAAATAGACACAGCAAACAACAAATATTACTTTCCCCTACTTATACTAAGTACATAGATAAAATAGCAAGGAAAGACTTTTAAAAATCAGAATAAAAAGGAAGGTCCTGCAAGGAAATGTTAGTTGTTTATCTTCTTGCCCTTCTTTGTGATGTGCAACAAATCTGACTTCACTCACCACCAAACAAGATTAGAGGATTAGTGCATGAAACAACAAAAGAAAGAAGAAAAACATGAAGTTCAAGTGCCCCTTTTTACCCTCTCGAATGTGCTATTACGGACAGGTTCGCCCCTCTACAGAAAAAAGTCAGAAAATAGCCTGAAAGGGCAGGGTCGCCCCTCTATAGAAAACAGTCAGAAATAGTAAAGGGCAAGTTTGCTCCTCTGCAGAAAATAGTCAAAAAATAGCCTAAAAGGGCAGGGTCGCCCCTCTGTAGAAAACAGTCGGAAATGGTAAAGGGCAGGTTCGCCCCTCTGTAGAAAACAGTCAGAAAATAGCCTAAAAGGGCAGGGTCGCCCCTCTGCAGAAAATAGTCAGAAATGGTAAAGGGCAGGTTCGCCCCTCTGCAGAAAATAGTCGAAAATAGAGGGCAAGGTCACACCTCTGTAGAAAATAGTTAGAAACAGAGGGCAGATTCACCCCCCTGCAGAAAATAGTCAAAAACAGAGGGCAGGGTCACCCCTTTGTGGCGTTTGGGAGGGCAAGTTTGCCCCTCTACTACTTGAATCTGCAAACAAGAAAACAACAAAAAATGTGAAAGAAAGAGACCCCTTTGTGGGTCCCACCGAGTGTGCCAAAAATGTGATCCTAATAAAATATTGCTTCCTAATATGTGAGATGTTAGATAAGACTAATAGTGCAATAAAGAGAAACAACAAGATAATAGGGCACCTCAATGATTAGCCTAAGAAAATGAACAATATGAAAGCAAGATAGGAAAATAAATTGCTGTTATACCCTCATGTTGTTGCTTCCTTGGTTGACCCTTGATGTTGAAGTCTTGTGTGCTCCTTGGATGGCAATGAAATGAAGTGGATGCAAGATGAATTGATGCAATATGGATGCTAAAATGGGTGAGAGCTTGAATGGCAATTTTGCAAGAGTTTATTTGCAAAAGACTTGATCCTCTAAAATGAAGGAATTGAAGGGGTATTTATAGGCCAAATTGAATTATCTAGAGAATTCAACAGTTGGGATTGATCCAACAAAGATCAATATGAAGGGCTATGGTGAGTTGAGGACTCACAAGCCCTCACATCTTGACATGTGGAGGGTGAGATGTCCTAGGGTGGAGTGATGTGGAGATGAGGTGGATCTTGGGGGATGAGAAGATTCCTTGGAGGAATAAAAGTGAATTAAAAATTCACAATGATTAGAAGAATCTAGTGGATAAGAGAGGGTCTCCAAAAAGCTGAAGATTTGTCACATGTGGGTGATGTGACAAGTCCAAGGTTCTAGAAGCCCTTGGCACATGTGAAGTGACAAGTCAAGGCTTCTAGAATCTTGCATGGGGGATGGGGAAGATCTTGCGAAGATAAAAGTGAATTAAAAATTCACATGGGGAAGGGAGTCCATACCAAAAATGGTAAGTGGGAAGGTTGACCAGAAAAGGTAAGCCAAATGTGGCTAATGATTTTGATTAAGGTTGTGCAAACACATGATTAAGGTAATTAATGAGAGATTAGAGGCAAGTGGAAGATTATGGAGGATGTGACACTTAATCTTAATTAAGTGGTGCACATCCTAATCACAGATTAATTAATTAAATCTGGATTAGGAGAGGGTTATGGAGAATGTGAGAAGGAGAGAGAAAAAAAGAATTAAAAATTGATTTTAATCCAAATGGGTTAAATGACTAAATTAAATAATTTATCATGTTTATTTAATCTAGAGAAGAGAAGACAAGGGGGTAAGGTAAAGTATTTAATTTATTTAATTAGATACTTTAGGAACCTTAGGCAGAAAATGAAATAATGATTAAATAAATTATTTAATCACTATTAATGAAATAGATGAATAAAGTAGACAATTTTGAACATATGGAAGTGATCAAATTTGGATGTCTACAAATAGCATCAGGATATGTATAGATTTCCAGGACCTAAATAAAGCATGCTTGAAAGATGATTTTATGCTACCAAATATAGACATGATCGTGGACTTGATGGAAAGACATGCCATGTTGTCAATCATGGATGGTTTCTCTGGGTACAATGAAATAAAAATAGCTCCAGAAGATCAGGAAATGATAGCTTTCACATGTCCATGGGGAACCTTCTGCTGGAACGTCATGCCATTCAGTCTAAAAAATGCAAGAGCCACTTATCAAAGAGCAATGATGACAATCTTCCATGATATGATGCACACCTTCATGGAGGATTATGTGGATGACATCTTGGCAAAATTTGGTACTAGGGAAGAACATCTACATATCCTAGACAAAATATTCACAGGGATGGAGAAATTCAATGTCAGGTTAAACCCCAAGAAGTGTGTCTTCGAGATCACATCAGAAAAACTATTAGGGTACATTGTCTTGAAAAAAGGAATTGAGGTGGATCCAATGAAATTCAAAGAAATAATGGAGATGCCACCTCCTAAAAATATCAGTCAGCTCAGATCACTACAAGGAAGACTCCAATCAATCAAAATATTTATCTCCCAACTGGTAGACAAAAGTTATCCTTTTAATCATCTATTACATAAGAATATAGTTTTCAAGTGGGATGAGGGGTGTGAAATAAAACTTAGTCAAATCAAACAATATCTAATGTCACCACCCATTCTCATGCCACAAACAGAAGGAAGGCCTCTCATATTATATATTGCTATGACATATATCTCTTTGGGGGCACTATTAGCACAAGAGGATTATGAAGGAAAAGAACATGCCATCTACTATATCACCTAGACTTTCAATGGATATGAAATCAATTACACTTTCATAGAGAAATATTGCTTCACGGTGGTATTTTCTACTCAACAACTGAGACACTATATGCTAGCTCATACAATCAAGCTAATAGAAAAGATCGATCCTTTAAAATATCTACTCAGTAAATTTGCCTTAACAGGTAGACTGGCAAAGTGGGTCATGCTATTAAGTGAATTTGGCATTCAGTATGTAGAGAGAAAGGCAATCAAGGGTCAGTAAATTGCTTAACAATTAGCAGAGGCTCCTATACCAAATGATCGACCAATGACAATGGAGTTTCCAGATGCAGACATTCTAACAGTGATGCCCCAACATTGGGCATTATATTTTGATGGATCATACACACATCGCGGATCAGGAGCAGGGATTTTGTTCATCTATCCACAAGGAAACACCATTCCAAAATCATATAGACTAATTTTCCAGTGTACAAATAATGTGGTAGAATACAAAGCATTGATCATTGGGGTCAAAATAGAAATTCAGTGGAAGATCACAAACTTACAGGTATATGGGCACTCTCAACTAGTCATTTATCAAGTAAATGATGAATATCAAATAAAAGATGAAAAGTTGATACCCTACAAGCAACAAATAGATAATCTGAAATAGTCTTTTGTCAGTATCAAGTTTGATCAAATTCCAAGGGTGGAGAACAAAGTTGTGGATGCTATGGCTATAATTGCTTCATTACTACAATTACCTGAGAAGCATGTTTGTTATAAGTTTATGGTAGAAAAAGTATCATGTCCTTCCCATAATAATCCAAAATATGCTACCATCTTCCATATAGAAACCACTAAAACCTCCATCTATGAAACGATCTATGATTACCTGAAAAATGATATCCTTACCCTTGATCTATCCAGGAACAAGAAATGAAACTTCATCTACCAATCCGCCCAACATACTTTAATCTATGACATACTTTATCATCGAGGTCTTGATGGTACTTTACTCCGATGTATAGAAAATAATGAATCTGAAACGGCCCTATGAGAGGTTCACTAGGGTATTTGTGGCACTCACTTGAGTGGGATAACTCTAGCTAAGAAACTCCTTCGTTTGGGATATTATTGGCCATGCATCGAGAAAGAATCCTATCAGTTTGTTAAGAATGTCAAAAGTGTTAGATTCATAGCAATCTGATTCATGCACCAGCACAAGAACTACATCCCTTCACATCAACGTGGACTTTTTGTCAATGGGACCTAGATCTGGTAGGAAAAATGAATTCATCTTCATCCAATGAACACAAGTTCATTATCACAGCTACAAAATACTTTAGAAAATTGATAGAAGTAGTGCCTCTTACAACCATCACTGGGAAGCAAATTTCCTCATTCATCTTGAATTACATAATATGTCGGTATGGAATCCCTCAATCCATTATCACTAATAATGGACGACCTTTCAAGAATCAAGATGTCTAGGAGCTATGTTATAAGTTTCATATCCAACATCATTTTTCAACACCATACTATCCTCAAGGGAATGGCCAAGCAATGAACTCAAACAAAAAAATACTCAAAATTATCAAAAAGATGGTTAATGATGTTGGACATGATTGGCATGTTCAACTCAATCCTACATTATGGGCCTATAGAACAAGTATCAGAACACCAATGGGAGCTACACCATATGCCTTGGTATATGGGTTAGAATCCATATTTCCCATCGAAGTAGAGATTCCATCCCTTTGTTTATCACTCAGAGGTATCATTTTAGATGAAGACTATAGGGTATCTAGACTATAGGAACTGGAGTTATTGGATGAGCATCGTCAATAGGCTGTTAATCATCTAACGACTTATAAACAGATAATGTCAAGAAGTTACAACCACAGGGTAAAACTAAGGGTCTTTCAAGTTGGTGAATTGGTACTAAAATAAAACCCTAGGAATCAGCAGGACAAGGAGAAGAAAGGGAAATTTGAGCCTAACTGGCTTGGTCCTTTTGTCATCATATCAGTGTATGGATTAGGAGCATATTAGCTATCAATGTCAGAAGGGGATTTATTTGATGAACCTATCAGCAGTATCCATCTAAGAAAATTCTATGCTTGAATCTCCTCGTGCATGGGTCAAACTTCTGAAAATGGTTTCATTAATGAAAACCTGGCAAATAGGCATCTTGGCAACATAGAAGTAAAAAAAAAAAAAAAAAAAAATAAAAGAACAGAAAAGAATAGAAAATAGAAAAAGAAAGAAAAAAAGAGAAAAATGAGAAAAATACACAAAACAAAGAGTGTAATCAAAACATATGGTGAAAACCTGGAAATAGGCATCGTATGTGATTCTAAGATCAGCTTTCCCATCTATTTTGATACATATTAGGATCATTAATCTGGCAGTCAGTACTATTTCATATCATGTCAGTAGTCTTGCCATCTTTGCATCCATATCAAAATCATTTTTGCATTATCAAGTCTCACTCCAAAGCTTGGGGGCAACATCTAGATATGACTAGGGGCAACAATAACATTGATTTCACCAAAGGGAAAACAACAATATAATAGAAAATGAAAAAGAAAAGATCAAAATGCAACATCAATCATCATCAAGAGTCCATCAAACATCTATATCATATCAAAAATCCAAAAACATGTCAAAAGTTAGTCTAGAAAAGGAAAAATCCAAAAACATAGGTCTATGTCAATCAAACTACATGGTCTCTACATCTATAACATAGGCAAGGCTAATCTTGGATCAGCCCCCGAGACCCCTAGGATAAGTTAGTAGGTTAGGTCTTTCGTCAAAATCTCAAAAAGTCCAAAAACATGTCAAAATGAGAATGGATGATCTAAAATCTGAATAATGATTGAAACACTTTAAGTCACAAATGAATAAATTATATTTTTTATTATCATTTCTTTGGAGTAACTCAATGATGTATTGAACTAGAGCAACAAAGAAGAAGAATGATGTTTTTATTTGTCTATTGTCTGTATGTTAATCATTTAAATATATGAATTGTTGGGGGATGTGCTATGCAAATGTCTCAGCGATGACATTCAAAATTCACACATTGAAATGATTAACACTGCCTATTTACGCAATGAATGCTTAGGTCATCACGGTTCAATTATACCTAGATTCTTGTGTTCACTTGCAATATCAACAATCATGAAAGTAGTACTTAGGTCATTATTGGTCTAACACATACCATTAACACTTGTACTCACTTTCAACATCCAATAAAGCTCTTTGATGACAAAAAAAAGGCACAAAAGTACTATTAAAATGACAATCTTTTTGCATATACTTGCATGTTAAAATTAGATTGCATTCATTGTATTCATTATCTACAGAGTATTTGTTGCATAAAGGGTTCCAATCAATGATTATGTAATCTACAAATACGACTAAGTATACTTGACATAAATTCAAAAAATCATCAAAAACATGAAAGAGTCATCCTGTCATCATTTAGTTTCATCATTTCATCATTCATACATTTCATCATACATCAAATAAATTATGAATTAAATTGTACCATAAGTGCACCATGTTCATTTTACCATAAAAACATTCATTACATTATCATCCATCAAACATCATATGCATACATCATTTACCATCAATACATTTTATCACATATAAAATAAATGCAAGTCATGTCATTATTTTCATTACATCCATCCATTTTCATTCATCATAGTATCATCATTTTTATCATCACTGCATTAAAAAAAATAAAAAATCATTTATCCATCCATCCATACATTTTATCACATTTTGAACATACATATAGATCATCATTTAGAGACTCATACATCCATGTATCATGTATTCTACACATGCATTTCTTATAGAATCATTATATGAAATAAATACATTTATCATTACACCATCACATTAAAATAAAATCATTCATATAGAACATCACATGTTGCATAATCACATAATAAATGTATCCATCACATAAAAATAATAAACCATCATAAAATCACATCAACTGCATCTCATATATACATCATCAATGTCAAGTATACAATGAAGTCTGAAATAAAGATACATCATTAAAAATGAGGTAAAACATAATATACATCATGTCTCAAAAAGAAGAATCTCAATAGCATCTACAATCTGCTATTGCCAAAATGTGCGGGCCCAACAGGACCTATACCACAACCACCCTTGGAAGAACCAGGATCTTTGGGATCTTTGCGTGGAGCTGCGTCACCCCCTCACTCACTGTCTGTGTATGCATCCGCCCAGATCTCAATGGGGCATAGCTGACACTATGATCAGTAGACAAGACATCATGATATTTGCCTCAGTAAAAATCTACCTCTTGGCCAACCCACAGAACCTCCCTCATATAATCTCCTACCCAGGTGCCATCAGCCACTCTCTATAGGGTCTCCACTGTCTCATGTGCCCTCTCGGCAATCTATTGAGCACTATCTCACTCGGCAGTCAAAGTAGCAACCCGTGTCTGCACAACGACCAACTCTCCCTGCACTTATGCTAAAGCCTGAGCATAAGCCTAAGCCTAGGCCTGCATCTGAGTCTAGGTCTGAATGAGCAAACCCTAAGCCTATACCATCTGCCCCTGCAATTTCTGGACCTATGTTTGGAGACCGATAATCTCTCTGATGATCCACTGGTGGTACTATCACTACTCACCTCTTGAGAGGCCTACTGGATGATGGACCACTGCTAACTAGCCCTACCCCTCTGTCCCCTCCACTACCACCATCATTGTCATCACTGCCACTCTCCGTGCTACTGCTTGCTAGAGTACCACCCTCACTCTCTGGAGAACCCTCTACCACATCCTCCTCTACTGGTAGCGATGGTGGCTCATCTGGAATATTAATGCGAGGATGTGTAACCAAGGCAAGGAAGGCAACATACTCTGCGGTAACTAGTACCTCAACAATGTCTCACCGCATGTCCTAGGGTGATGGGTGCAATGCCCTGTAATCCTCCTGTTGGTGTTTAAAATAGAAACCCAACTAGACTTTGAAATTCTCTAAGAGGTAGCCAACTGACAAGATTCAGTCAAAGACTGATATCTCCTACACTTCTAGCTCTGCGGGACCAAGGTGGGTAAACCTATGTAATGTTTAAAACTTAATTCAACCATACACAATGACATTGCTTTTTATAGTAGATAATTCCCAATGAAAATACACTAAGGGAAGAATTGACTACCTTAAATTTGGCTAAATTCTCAGCAACTCAACCCTCTCTTAGCCATTGGAAGGCAAGACACACAATAACATAGTAAGATAAAAATGATTTTGCAATTAATATTGTTTATGAGATGCACAAAACAACATAAAAAGATCAGTGCCTCTTCTAGGCCATGGAGTCAAACACATAAAATAAATTCTCTAGCAAACATTCTTCAATGAGTGGATTAAACTTTTTGATGATTTGCATCAACTATTAGTGCCTTGCACCAACAATCCCTTTCTTGATATCAATTAAATTCTCATTATTAGATACCATCTGCACACCTGAAATCACAATGACCTGCTCAAAGTATTCTAACCATTTCTTTGAAACAAAATAGTGAACATACAAAACAATCTCATACAACTTGAGATGATAAATTCAAAGACACTTTGTATTATTGAATTTACATGACTGAAAGTGTACAAATATGGAGACAATCTGATGATATTCATGAATGTGAAAGCACTTCATGATGTTAATTGCATAATCTGGCTGTATTTACTCTTGAATTCATGAAATTGTAGCTTACAGACTCAAACAATAACTCAGAAAATACAAAATTCTATCTACACAGTTCAATACAATACTTAGAACCTTTCAAAACTAAATTGCAAAACTTCTAAGCTCAGAACTCATCTCAGAATTATTTTCAGAATTCTAATCCTTTTATAATGAGAGAATGAAAGAAGATATAGAAGAATGAAGGAAATAGAAGAAGCCCCAAATTTGATCAGCAATTGCCATTTGGAATCTTCATTCATCGTTGATGAATAATTCTACAAAATATCTTCTCCTCTTCCTTGCAACAAGAAACATTATCTCAAACAACATCTGCTCATGATTGCCTAGCAACAGAAAATCTGCCCATGTGGAGATTCTCCAAATTTCACCCAGCTGCTCAAAATATCTCCCGTGCACAAACTATTTTTTATTTTCTGCTCTTTATTTGCTACAACAATACTTTGGCAAACAATGAACTTTTGCCTCCAAAGTGAATAAATTCACTTTATAAGTTCTCCATTTTTAAAAATTTACTCATGGGGGCAATTATACTCCCAATGTTTTATCATTTAAAATAAAATCCCCACTGGGCATTTTAAATATTTCTATCCATTCACCCAATGTTTTAAATTTCCTATTTTAAAACATTTACCCCTCTTGAGTAAAATAATATTCACCAAAAATATAGTGAATAAATTTATTCACCTTATGTAGCATAAAATGATTAATAAAATCATTTTCCAGTGAATATCTTATTTACCTGGTAAACTATGGAGTAAACAATTAAAATTTTACCCATGGCATTTGACTTTACTCATTAAATTCAAAATTTTAATTTTTTATCCAAGAAGGCATTCAAAAACTAAAATAAACTGTGATGACTTTACTTATGCCTTCACTTTTGCCATGGGCCCCACCACCATTTTAAAACTATGTCAAAAATTTAAATTTTAAACTTCAATTTCGGGCTCCTCCCGTGATCGCATACCTCATACACATTTTTCCCTTACCATCGACATTCTCGCAAGGTCCGCGAGAATGCCCCAAATTTGCATTTTTCTTGAAGTTGGTTTTCCCCTCCATTACTGGCCGAGGGTTCTCATTGGCCTTGTTCATTTGGCATGGGCCTTCCGCTCCTCTCACCTGCAAGTCATGCCTCACATTGCCTATGAGTTCCTTGTCTTCATCCGCAAGCTTCACTAGTCATGGGCCCTACATTTCCCACACCATGCTCCTTCTACATGCGGGGGGCCTCCCTCCTTTCTTTGCTGGCATGGGCTCACCTTTTGATCTTCCTTGTTCCTGTGCTAGCTGTGAGCTCCTTCTCTATTGGCCTGGCATGAGCCTCACTAGTTGCGGGTCTTCCATCCCTATGTTGGGCTCCATCCTCAAACAATGCGTGTGTAGGATCCTCCAGCTCCCTGTTGCTTGGCTCTTATCCTTCACACGTGGGTCTTCTTCTCTTGCTGATGTGGACCCCTTCACTGCAGGTCTCCTTTCACCTGCTCTTCCATTGGCTACAGGTTCTCCCCACTGAGCCCTCTGCCTCTCTACGAGGGTCCCCCCCTCTTGCTTTCCTTAAGCTCTTACTCTTCTTCAGGCCACGGGTTCCACATGATGGTCACTCTCTTCTTGCTAGTTGATGGATGCACAGGCCCTTCACACATGGCACCCTCCTCACCATAGAGTTTCCTCCCTCTGCAGGCCACGCCTTATACCTGGTCTCCTCCTCTTCAATTTTATGCTTTGATTGGGTGTCCATACCCTACGCCATGGCTCAAGCCTCCTTTGATTGATCCACTACCCCACTAGATTTAGTGCAGGTTTAAAACATAGTGACCATATTTGTAGAGGGTAGCATAGTAGTTGCCCATTGCATTTGCTTAAAAGTTACTAAAAAATTCTTCACTTTGTGAATTCCTTTAATCATACACTGCACCTTGTTCTTTGTGTTGCTTTTTCATCAACAAAAGCATCACAGTGTAACTTTGCCTATCCACCAAATGCATTTGCTTGAAACCTTCTGGAGTGTTCTCCATAGATACATTTTGTATATCAGTTGTATTTGGTGTTCCAATTCAAAACCCAACAATATTAAGCAGAGGTGTGACCTTATCACATGGTAAGCTTAAGTGGAGCACTGTTTTCATTTGCAATTGTTAGGTATTCCTTCCTCTTGTTGAAATAGGAAATGAACCCGTCGATGTACTCACACCTTTGAAGTCAACAATACTCACCGACGAATTCAAAATAGTTTACATGGTGGGATTGCAACAATGAGACCATTATAGGTTCATGACCATGCAAAGCATGTTGGGCCCCATGTGGGTCCGACTATAAAAAAATTTCATTTTCATACCAAATTTATGTTCAAATGATTTTTCACTACCTTTTGAAAACATGTGAAGTTGAAAAATGAACTGGGTCCGCCTCAGAAACTGTTTTCTATCTCATTTGGAAAAAGTGCAAAACAGGCCAGGTTGCCTCAGGAATCCATCTTTAAAATTGGGAAAACAACCTCATGAGACCATAAAAACTTGCAAGACCATAGTAATTTCACCCAAAAGTATAGTGCAAAAGACGGCTCAGAGAAATCAATTACGAGGAACTGGATATTCATCGGCAAAGTTGCCCGATTAAACTTTTTTGAAACAACAACTGTTCTGCATGAATTAGAAGACACCTGATTGCTAATTTATAAACATAGTGAAAAAATTCCTGACGAGCTGTCATCAAACACAATGGAAAATTAAGATACTTTGACCATGTGTATAGAAGGAATTACTTTGAAACATCACCGGTCAAAAGATACTGACGGTCGAAGTTGGCCTCTCAGAAAGGTTGTCAGGAATGCAAATGCAAAATAGAACAATCTGCATTTGGTTTCGATCTGCTAAAAATAGCAAATCAGATCATGAAGCTCTAAAAACTAACACCCAAGATCATTTAGGTATGGATAATATGGAACAACACTCATTCTGACATGACAGTGAACTGGTTGAAAAAACCAAGCTCAAATAGGAAGCTGTTTCGCAAACTGACAATCTGCAAACAGCAGAACAGTGCCAAAAAACCTTCCAGCTTCACTTTTTTAAACCCTGTCAAAACACAAAATGGGAATCTGAAATTTGATATTAGGTCAACTGAATATTTCTGCAATTGGGTTTTGTGCGACAATCAACAGGCTTTAAATTACAAGCCCTCAAAGCGGGTCAGTCAGGTAAACTAGTCAGGTGCACCTCTGAAAGTGCAAAAGAAAAAATTGAAATAGGCATCTGAAATTTGGAAAATTTGAGAGTGCCAACACCTCCACTAAAACATAATATGATAAGCAGGGCCCCGAATCAAGAATATCCATTTTTCACCTAACATAATGGGCTACCCCCTGTGGCATACACTGCACAATGTCATACTATCTGTACAATCGACGCAACAAAATTCTCTCTAGAACGAACGATGTCCAGCCAATCAGATACATAGAATCACAGAGGTATCCTAACACTGCATCATCCTCATCCCACTTGTCGTAGTCTAAGTATGGACGCCAGGTAAGAGTCTCTATGTCATCAAAAACCCGCCTCTAGTGCTCTAACTTGCCCATTCGGGCCTATGTAAGCCAACCTTTATATTTGAACACATAGGGTCTTCCTGCTGGTCTATCTACCACTAGAAATAGCCAAGCAATAGAGAAATGCTCCAATGACCACACTTGTAACAGGGTCATCCCTGCTGATAAGCTCCATGCCCCTAGGTACACAACTAAGTGAAGATCATGATAAAGATGTGCCAACATGCACATCCCCCACGCATATCTAGTACCATGTACCATCATGCTATCTAATGTCCTACCCCAACCCACAAGGAATCCCTTTGACCTATGATTAGGGCAAAGGAAACCTCCAATAAATCTAGCTAGCACTGCTAGTAGTGTCGCATATGAATCGGCGATCCTCCTCCATCGGACACTTGGACCCTCAATATACTGATCCTGGAATACTCTACGAAGAGCATCTCTACCTCCGGTCCCATGAGAATCATATGCTACAATCTCCCCCATAAATGGAATGTGCAGAATCCGCCACACATCCTCGGGTGGTGTAAGAGGGGTTGGATGGAACACTCATTATTCCATGCTCTGGGTCTTACCTTAGCAATTCCCTTTGGTGGCTCTCTCCACCAACTTAACCCATAGGTCCTAACTCAAATGTAGGTACTCCTAGTTCTACTGGCCATCCCCACTTCCATCCATGTCACACATCACAACCAAAACTTAGTGCTCAATCTCTGTTTCTCCCTTGACCCTTAATCATCCCTAAAGGCCAAACACACACAACACTCCACTAGATTCTTGCAGGGGTGTAGAGATGTGATAACATGCCTCCTAGCATACAATTAGGGTTGTTGAACAACCATTAGGCTCCATTTCTCCATCGCTCCCTCCAAATCCTCACTTAGAGTTAAAAAGGCTACAAGCCTAGTGCCACTATTAGCCCTCCTAACTCGAGAAAGGTGGATATTTCTCAAAACTTTCCCAAAGAACCCAAAACCTACCCTATGCTTTCATGGTCCTGCTACCAACCTCTTCAATATTTCCAAGGTCTTATGCCTGGTCTTTCCGTACACAAGTGTCTTCACCAATTTAGCAAATGTAGGGTTTCTCTTATCATTTCTTGGATACCCGGTTGGACTGTCAAAGAGTTCTTCCACCAAATCAATTGATTTAGCCTCTTACCAGATGCCAGACCTCTGTAGGACCTTCCTCCACCTTTCTACCATAGGAATTTTCATGGAGAGGTCTCCCCTGCAAGTTAGGTGTCTTACATCTCTAGATTTTCCTAGTTGGGCACTATCCAGCTCGCCTAGGAGAAGTCTTTTTCCATGCTTCCAAGACTCCTGACCACTCCTAAATCTAACTTATGTACAGACATGGAACCTAACCACATTTCCCAAGGGCTATACTCAGGTACAAAGGGGAAATCAATTAGGACTCCATAAATTACAGTCTGCAAATCAAAAACAGTAAACTAAAAGAACCTAACTAATTGAATTCAAAATATTTTAACAAAAAAAACAACTAACTATAGACCCAACCAATACTTGGAAGGCATTTACATCAGATCCCACATGAGCTCCAATGCCTAGTTATACCATTAACACTCTACCAAGAACAAAACACAAGAAAAATAATCAAATCTTCCTATTGTCCCCAGTTATCATTCATGAAAAACTTCAAATTCCTTCCAATGACTTCCAACCCAACTACAGATTGAGACATAACTTTTATAGGTTTTCCAAAAGTATTTGTGCCTCCCCTAGGTCAGACAAGTTAGTTACCAAGTGGGAAAAAGTGCAAATTGTCCCAATTTGCTACTTTTCCCAATTTCCTAGAACTAACACCAATGAGTGTCTAAACTCAAAATCTTAAACACTCTTGATAGCTCCTAACAAAAATACTTTAGTAAGACACTCACTCAATAGCAATGGTCAACATGACCTTATCACATTAAACCAAATTTCACAAACCTTACCTATTCCTAGTGTTTCCTAGGTGTTCTTCTAGGTGTTTCTCCTAGGTGCTCCTGCACCATTCTCCCCCTCCCTACCAAACACTAAGGAGTAGAAGGAGAGATCAATGACATGTCAATGCCAAGATTCTAGAACTGATCTTCTTGAACCCATGTAGCTTCTGATTCATGCTTATTCTTCCACTTAATAAGGTGCTCCATGTACACCTTGTGTCTTGTAGACTTTTGCATGCTGGACTCCAAGATCCTTTCAACTTGATGCTTGTCCTAAGTAGGTAGGGCTATGTTGCTGATGTCCTTGAAGATATCTTGACTATTCTGATCCATCCCTTTGGATGATCCCTTATATTTGATCAAGTTAGCTATATTGAAAACTGGTGAGATTCCTAAGTCAGTAGGTAGCTCAACCTTGTATGCATTTTTCCCATACTTGGCCAATATCTTACATGGTCCTACCCTTTTCATCTGTAGCTTGGTTGACACTCCCTTCTGCAACCTAGATTTGTTGAGGTGAACCATGACATACTCACCCACTGCAAATTGCACATCCTTCCTTGACAAATCTACCTTCTCCTTCAACTTTTGTGTAGCTTCAGTGACTATCTTCTTCACCTGCTCCTGAATCTCTTTCATGGTCTGACTGAAGTCTTCAGCATGTCCACTCCTATTCTCCATGGCTCCTAGATTCCCAAGTTCACAAATACCTCTTGGGTGCATCCCATACACAACCTCAAAAGGACTCTTCCCTATGGTTTGGTTCACACTGTCATTATAAGCATACTCAGCTTGTGAGATCACCATATCCTATGTCTGTCCATATTCCTTTGTTAGGAACCTAAGAAGATTACCCAACACCCTGTTAACCACCTTTGTTTGTCCATCAGTCTGAGGATGGTAAGCTGATCCAAATGATAGGTTGGTACCCAATCTATTCCATAGAGTCTTCCAAAAATGACTCATGAACTTAACATCCCTATCTAAAACAATGCTTAAAGGTAAACCATGAATCCTTACAACCTACTTAAAGAAAAGATGAGCTATGTAGCTAGCATCATGAGTAGTTTTGCAAGGAATAAAATGAATCATTTTGCTAAATCCGTCCACCACTACATACACACTATCAAAACCATACTTGGTCTTAGGGAGTCCTACCACAAAATCCATGCTCACACACTCCCATGGTCTGCTAGGAATGGGTAGGGGTTGATAAAGACTAGAATTACTAGCTCCTCCCTTAGCTTTCATTTATACAACACATTGTTCCACATACTTTCTACCATCTCTTGCCAACTTAGGCCAATAGTAAAACCTTTGTACTGGTTCCAAAGTCTTGTTGATGCCAAAATGTACACTAAGACTGCCATTATGCTTCTCTTGGATGAGGTTTTCTCTCATTGACCCTCTTGGAACACATAATTGATTCCCTTTAAACAATAAACCACTTTGCAATGTATACTCAGCATATTGACTATGAAAATGATTCTCAAATTCTAAACATACCTTATAAGCTTCTAAGAAATCTTCATCCTCTCCATAGAGATCTTTGAAGCTTTCAATCCCTATGCTCTTCACTTGTATCTCTTGTACTATCAAAAACATCCTGCTCAATGCATCTGCTACCTTATTCATCTGCCCCTTCTTGTGCTTGATGGTGAAGGTAAAAGCTTGGATGTATTCCATCCACTTCAAATGCCTATTGCTCAACTTCTCTTGGGTGTTGATGTAGCTGAGTGCCTGATTGTCTGTAAAACCCACAATCTCCTTGGGTAGAAGGTAATGTCTCCACTTCCTAAGTGACTGAACCAAAGCATAAAGTTCTAAGTCATAAGTTGAACACTTATTCTTTGCCTCATTGAGCTTCTCACTAAAGAATGCTATAGGCTTGCCCTCTTGAATTAACACTCCTCCAACTGCCACTCCACTAGCATCACATTCCACAGTGAACAACTTGTCAAAGCTAGGTAACAAGAGAATAGGTTGACTTCCCACTTCTTGTTTCAGTTTTTCAAACCCTCTCTCAGCTCCTTGAGTCCACACAAACTTGGTTTTCAAACCACCTTCTATTGTATCTAGGATTGGTGCACAAATAACACTAAACTTCCTTATGAATTTTCTATAGAATTGAGCCAATCCATGGAAACTTCTTACCTCAATCCATGTGGTTGGTGTAGGCCAATTTATGATTTCTTCCACCTTGCTTGGATCCATCTTCAATGATCCTTGTGATACTACAAAACCCAAATATATCAGTTCTTGTTTAAAGAATTCACACTTCTCTAGGTTGATAGCCAACTTTTCCTCTTCCAATCTTCTAAGTACCAACTCCACATGTTTTAAATGCTCTTTTGTTGTCTTGCTGAATATGAGGATGTCATCAAGGTACACCACCACAAATACTCCTGTGAAATCCTTGAGCACTTCATTCATGAGCCTCATGAATGTGCTAGGGGCATTGGAGAGACCAAATGGCATCACTCTCCATTCATATAACCTATCATTTTTTTTAAATGATGTCTTCCATTCATCACCATCCTTAATTCTAATATGATGGTATCCACTCTTTAGATCCAGCTTCTTGTAAAATTGAGCTCCTCCAAGACAATCCATTAGATCCTCAATTCTAGGAATAGGGAATCTATACCTAATTCTGATCCTATTTATTGCTCTAGAATCAGTACATAACCTCCATTTACCTCCCTTCTTGGTTTCCAAAACTACTAGTACTGCACATGGGTTGATGCTCTTTTGAATCAACTTTTGATCCAATAACTCTTGCACTTGTCTGGCCACATCCAAATTATGATCTGGTGTAAGCTTATATGCTGCTTTGTTAGGCAAAGATGCTCCAGGTATGAAGTCAATTTGATGGCTAATATCTCTTTTAGGAGGTAAAGTTGTAGGTGTGCCATCACTTACTATGTCCTTGTACTTCTCAAGTAAATTCTGGACTGCTTCGGGTATGACTGGTTTTTCAGTCTTATCTTCCTCCTTGGATTGCAATAAAACTACATATCCTTCTCCACCTTCATGTAGGGTGTTTAGGAACTCTTTTCCACTACTTAGTAGCACACTTGGTGCCTTTGACTGTCCTTCATCCTCCTCTGAAAGTGACTGCAATTTAAAAGTCTTTCCATCCTTCTTAAATGTGATTGTATTCTCCTTTCCATCATACATGGCACTCCTATCATATTGCCATGGTCTGCCCAATAGTAGATGACATGTATCCATGGGTAAAACATCACAAACTAACTTTTCTTTGTACCCTCCAATGGAAAACTCCACCGTTACTTTCTCATTCACTAAAACACTTTGCCCTTTGTTAAGCCATGTGACCTTGTAGGCATTGGTGTGGGGTACCTTTTTCAATTTCAGTTTCATTACTACCTCCTCTAAGATAATATTGTCTGTTGAACCTGAGTCTACTATGACCTTGCATACTTTACCAAGTATCTTGCACCTTACCCTGAATAGAGCTCTCCTTTGTTTTGGTTCTTCTTTGACCGGTTGTCTAATCAAGACTCTTCTAAACATCAAACTCTCTCCCATCTCAGATTCAATATGACTGACCTCAGTTGCCTTAGGACTCATGGTGTCCTCTTGTGTATAAGCCACTATTTTCTCATTGCTTGAAGAAGTTGCTTTCTCCGAGCACCTATAGGTTGGGTGTCCAACTTGGCCACAATGATAGCATTTCATGTTTGGAAAATAGGAATTACTCTTTCCTACTCCTCTTCCTCTATTTGATCCTCCTTGAAAACCTGTACCTCTATTATACCTTCCTCTAGAAGGTGTTTCATTTCCATGATCTGTGGATTTGAACTCTCCTTGGTTTCTTTGGTCATTGCCTCTACCTTGGTAGCCACTCCTTTGCCCTCTTTGATCTCTTTGATCCCTGCCTTTACCTCTACCTTTAGAATTGGAGTCTTGCTTCTTTTTCAGCTTCTCCTCCACCTTGAAAGCCATTTGGAAACAACTATGAAGATTGGTGAGTGTAGAGAGACTCAACTCTTCTTGGATGTTCCATTTGAGGCCTTTTAGATACCTCGCCACCTTGATGCTTTCCACTTCTTGCACCCTAGACCTGAGGCTTAGTTTTTGGAACTCCTCAGTGTAGGCAGCTACATCTAGGTCTCTTTACCTAAATTTTTTCCTTTTCTTATGTACTTGGACCTCATAGTCTTCTGGTAGATAATACTACTTCACTTTGGCTACCATAGCTTTCCAACTAGAAATGTGCTTCTTGCCTTCATTCTCCCTATCTTCTTATAGGAACTTCCACCAAGTCAGTGCTTGTCCCCTTAGTCTTGACTTTTCTATGTTCACCTTCTATGCCTCAGTCACTCCATCACACTCAAAGTGATTCTCCATTCCTTCTATCCACTCCATTACCAACTCAGCATCCATTCTACCTATAAAGATGGGAATACCTTCCAATGCTTTACCACTCAAAGCCTCCAATGCCTTGAGGAAGGGTTCCTCCTTCAGTGGAGGATTAGGGTCTAGTTCAATGTCCTCCTCAACCTGATCTTCACGCTTGTCTCTAACCACTGCTAGTTGTACCTTCATTTTTCCTGCAACCTCTACCACTTCTTCTAGCTTCTGCTTCATCTCTTTAACTATCTCTTCAAGTTGCCTGTTCTTCTCTTGTTGCTTTGTCAGATCCCTTGCCAATTGAGCATTGGTCACCATGGTTTTGGAACCACTTGATTCAACCTCTGACATAAAATTCACTATCCCAAACCTTTCATTGCTCTGATACCAATCTGGTGTTCGAGGGGTTGGATGGAACACTCACTGTTCCACGCTCCAGGTCTTACCTTAGCAATTCCCTTTGGTGGCTCTCTCCACCAAATTAACCCATAGGTCCTAACTCAAATGTAGGTACCCCTAGTTCTACTAGCCATCCCCACTTCCATCCATGTCACACATCACAACCAGAACTTGGTGCTCAATATCTTTTTTTCCCTTGACACTTAATCATCCCTAAAGGCCAAACACACACAACACTCCACTAGATTCTTGCAGGGGTGTAGAGATGTGATAAAATTCCTCCTAGCATCCTATTAGGTTTTTTGAACAACCACTAGGCTCCATTTCTCTATCGCTCCCTCCAAACCCTCGCTTAGGGTTAAAAAGGCTACAAGCCTAGTGCCACTATTAGCCCTCCTAACCCGAGAAAGGTGGATGTTTATCAAAAATTTCCCAATGAACCCAAAACCTACCCTCTGTTTTCATGGTCCTGATACCAACCTCTTCAAGATTTCTAAGATTTTATGTTTGGTCTTGTCATACATAGGTGTCTTCACCAATTTAGCAAATGTAGGGTTTCTCTTGTCATTTCTTGGATACCCAGTTGGATTGTCAAAGATTTCTTCCACCAAATCAATTGATGTAGCCTCTTACCAGATACCAAACCTCTATAGGGCCTTCCTCCACCTTTCTACCATGGGAATTATCATGGAGAGGTCTCCCCTGCAAGTTAGGTGTCTTACACCTCTGGACTTTCCTAGCTGGGCACTATCCAGCTCGCCTAGGAGAAGTCTTTTTCCATGCTTCCAAGACTCCTGACTACTCCTAAATCTAAATTATGTATAGACATGGAGCCTAACCACATTTCCCAAGGGTTGTACTCAGGTACAAAGGGGAAAGAAATTAGGACTCCATCAATTACAGTCTGCAAATAAAAAATATTAAACTAAAACAACCTAACTAACTGAATTCAAAAGCTTTTAATGAAAGAAACAACTAACTATAGACCCAACCAGTACTTGGAAGGTAGCTACATCACATCCCACATGAGTTCCAATGCCTGGTTATACCATTAAAACTCTACCAAGAACAAAACATGGGAAAAATAATCAACTCTTCCTACTGTCCTCAATTATCATTCATGAAAAACTTCAAATTACAAAACTTCAAATGCCTTCCAATGAATTCCAACCCAACTACAGATCGAGGCATACCTTTTATAGGTTTTCCAAAATTATTTGTCCCTCCCTTGGGTTGGACAAGTCAGTTACCAAGTGGGAAAAAGTGCAAATTGTCCCAATTTGCTACTTTTCCCAATTTCCTAGAACTAACACCAATGAGTGTCTAAACTCAAAATATTAAACACTCCTGATTGCTCCTGACCAAGATACTTTAGTAAGACACTCACTCAATAGCAATGGTCAACATGACCTTATCACATTAAAACCAAATTTCAAAAACCTTACCTATTCCTAGTGTTTCCTAGGTGTTCTTCTAGGTGTTTCTCCTAGGTGCTCCTGCACCATCGGGTGTGACAGTCATCTGGCCAGTGGGTAGATGAAAGGTGTTGTGGTCAATGTGCCACCTCTCAGCCAAAGTAGTCAACTAACCCCCATTAATCCTAATCTAGGGCATATCAAGCAAACTAGTCAAGCCGCATCGGCCTATAATCTAAAGCTCATCTGGTGTCAGATGAGGTATCAAGTCTGTGGTCTAAGGAAACCTCTCTCACATCTGGAGAGTACCCAAATCCTCCTATCATAATGAAATATCCACAACTAGTGAACTATGTCAAGAAATCAAAATTCATTCTAGTGTCAAGTCTTCCAAAAACTTGGTATGAATTTTCAATCAAAATTCATGAGCGAACATCATCAAACCTCACCTATCATGAGGTTCATCACACATTATCTTATCTCACCTATCATGAGATTTATCAGATATTGAATCATTTCCTCGCCTATCATGAGGATCATCACAAATAGATCTCTTCTTGCCTATCATGAGAAGTTAGTCTTATTTAAATCATCAAACTCCAACATCAAGAATCTAGATTATCAATCATACCAATCCGAAGAATGGACATGATCAAAATTGAGGAAATCAAGGTTACTTAAGTCAAAATCTTGAATTGTGACATAATAGCGCTAAATCAGGCACCCGAAGCACTAAATCCCAAAAGCACTACTTTATCTTTCAAAAGCGCTATATCAGGCACCCAAAGCGCTTAATCTCAAAAGTACTACTTCAACACTTTGAAGCACTATAACAGGCATCTGAAGCGCTATTTCACCCTAAGCGTTTTTTTACCGCATCAAAGCGCTAAAATAGTCTATCAAAGTGCGACTTTACCAGAAGCGCTAGAACATACCATGAAAGTGCTAATCAACCAAATGAACGCGCTAGAACTCTCTAAGCACTAAAATTTGGCATCATAGTGCTAAAATTCACTACCTAAGCGCTATATTTACGAGAGCGCTACATTAGCCTATGGAAGCGCTAGAGAATTTAACATAAGCGCTAAAACTCAAAGTGCTAATCTACCTACTAAAAGTGCTACACCGGAGTGAAAGTGATATAGCATGGCTTGAAAGCACTAAAATGGAGAAAAAATGCCTAAAACTATAAAATGCATAAAAAAACAAAAGTGCATGAAAATGAGGAGGATAAGGGGTACATACCAGAGGTCCATACGTGGCTGGCCATCGGTGACGTCGAATGCACTTGAAATGGTGAGTGTTGTAAGGGATTGGCATCTTGCTCCAGCTGGCTGAAATGTCTCTATCAAAGGATTTCTAAAATCAAAAGTGCAAATGACTTTAAAAATGACCTTTTGGACTATATATAATTTTTGAAAAGGCATTTTTAAGGGGTTTTATTATATTTTGATTAATTTTATCCATGAAATTAATTGAAATTCATTTGTAGGATATATTTCTTCATCATTTTGTTAGGAGATAAATTATTTCATCATTGTATCCTCATCAAAAAATCTAAAAATCATCAAATCAATAATTTATCTCCCAAGGGGGCATATGGCAATCATCTGAAAATCAGTGTCTGGGGCATAGGACTTTTTTTCTTTTTTCTTTTTTATCATCAATCTTGGCAGTAGCAGCAAAATTTTCTTCGAAGCAATGCGTAAACACATCAATTCAAAGAGGGGAAAAATGTATACACCTAAAATTGTTCTGGAGCATCTGATTAATTAAATACAAATTATTTAATTGATTATCCTAATTTCCTCTAATATTAAGTAAATAGAAATATTTATTTATATAGTTCACATTTAAATTCATCTTAATTAAATATACAAAATTAGATGCTTTCTTTTATTTAATTATCAAATCCCTATTTTATTCTATCAGATCAATCTTAAATTAATTAAATAAAGATAAAAGCAATTTATTTATTAATTTCCATATTCTTCTGTTTAATTTAATAAACAACTTCTATAGTTCATTTTACTAAATTATTTATCCCTCTTTTGCTAATTTAAATAAATAAAAAATATTTAAATTAAGGCATAAAGAATATTCCATCTATATTTCCTCAAAATGGAATTAGATATCTTATGTCTAAATTATGTAAAAATTAATGCTTTGAAACTTCACGAGAAGTTTTGGAGACAAATTGGAGACAAATTCCAAATTATTCTCTCAATCCTCCTCCATCAATCTTTCCTCTTCTCTTTCCTAGTGTTTTCATGGGTAGAGACAATCACCAAAATTCTCTCAATCTCCTCCATATTTCACCATTCAATCATCCAAATTGAATCCAATCCTCTCAATGCCTTCCCTGTGCATTTCTACAACCAGGAAAACTATAAATGTAGCCTCATTGAACCAAGAAAAGGATCCAGAGAATCTAAATTATGCACTCTTACTCTATAGGAATCCAAACATCAAGCATCCAAGCATCAAGCATTCAGCATCCAACATCTAGTAATCGAGTTTTCATATCATGGCTGCCTCTTGTAGCTCTTCATTTGTCCATTTTCTTGTTTAATCATTTAGAAATCATCATATAGGATTAGTTTCTTGTATTTAACATCCATCTCATTCTTTCAATTGTCATTTTAACAATCATAGTGCACTCACGATCTGAGAGCCATTTTGATTTAATAAATATTGGAAGATAGAGAACAATATGACGCTTTCAATAGATTATTGCTTTGAATTGATTCAATTTGATTTGGCATTGATATAATGTCGTATTAAGAAGTGTTTTGTGCTTTACACCTTATTCACACTTACAGAAAGATATTGATGAATGAACAACATGTAATGCTATAACTCACCAAACGCTTGATGTAGAAATCTAAAGATATGTAAGTTGATGCTCAAATGGATGTATGCTTGGCAATGCCTAAAGTGTTTGATAATTGCTTGAATGCTTGGATGCTTTAAGAATGAATTTTTTGGGCTTGTGAAAATGAGAGGATAACTTTATATTTATACACAATTATACCCTAATTCCTAAAAAATAACACATCACAAGCCGACCTCAAGGTCTAGAGAATAATATCCCGCTAGAATTATAAAATAATTTTAATTTTTAAGCCAAATGGGACTAAGTCACCCCAAATCATGACTTGATCCCTCTAGGGAAATTTTACAAGGTGTTAGTAATTAAAGTACATTAATGATGTTTAACATGATTATTCTGCAAAACACACTTAAGTAGGGCCAAAAAGTGTATTAAGGGATCATTTAAACATAATAAATGGTCAAATTATTGATGTCGAACCTAGAAAAGCTTGAAATTTTGGTACAAATCTTTACAAAACTTTGAAATAAGGCTTCTTAAATGATAGAAATAGATTATTTAAGTGAATTATAATTAAAGGGTCCTGGAAAAGTGTGTAAGTGGGCTACAACACATCACAACACTTTGATAAGACATTGTAGAATTCTGATTGATTCACAAGGGTACGAGATCTAATATGATTATGTTGATTACATTACAACATTAAATCTAGGAAAAATTAGGCTGACATCCATAAGAAATATTTAAATGAGCATAAAAATGTCCAAAGATGCATTTTTTGTGACACATGTAGCCCTCACTTTAGTGAGAGGATGAAATTGCTTCAAACTCACAGTAAAGTATACCAACATGCATATCAAGAGGGATCCAAATACACTCATGTTGGCAAGATGAGACTAAAATAATCAAGAGAGATGATCAAGCCCCTAGGATCAAGATCCCATGGAAAACCAAATATTAACACAAATCAACACACAAGATCTAGGATTTTTGTTTAGAAAATGCATACTCACGCTCAGGTGATAGAATTCATGGTTGTCTGTTGAGTGAGAAGGCCTAAAAAGGTGTAAAACATACATTCTCATGGTTAGTATGCACTCAGAAACACACAAGTGGATATGGGGAAATTCATGCCTCAGAATGGGCTTCTTGCTCAACCATACCAGAGTTATACCTCTTGATAGCTTTAATAAGGTGTTGTTGATGGTGTTTTCTACACAACAACAACTTAGACAAAATACGATATCTTATCTCTCTTGAAAGGTTAATCTCTATGGGAAAAGAGATAACCCCAAGGTCTCCAATGTCAGGTCTTGACAATGCAATTAAAAAAACTCAGATACAATATGAAAATGTTGGAAATCACAAAGGGACCTTACTACAAGCAAATGTTGAACTCAAATTTATCAAATCTAACAATATATTGATACTTCAAGACCTAAAATTAACTCAGATAATAAATAAATACAAAAAGATAAGGGTTTCAAAGGTAATTCTAAGACTAATTCCAACCCTAAGATTAACAATGCAAAAGATAAGATACTTGAAATGGACCGATCCCTCTAAACTAATTCCTGTTGAACCCAGATAAATATGCAATCTTATAGAAATAGTGCAATCTTCTAAGGTGTTACAGATTTTCAAATCATGTATATTCATTCAAGATAACCCTATTGCAATTGAAATGAAAAAAGATCCATAATTCAACTAAGCACAATTTTCAAAGCAACTAACAATCATCTAACTACAAAAAGTATGGACTAGAGATTTTTGCAAACACTTCAAACATAAAAATATAAGCATTATCAAACAATCTAACCTTGAATAAACTTAAGCAATTTCAAAGATAGAATATCAAGAACCATGCTCGATAAAACTCAACAAAAGAAAGGCACCAAATCACAATGTCTTTGCTTGTATTAAATCACCTAAAGTTGTCACATTTATAGTCTTCTATTATAAAATTTGCTTGAAAATAAACTAATATCTAACTCTAATTCTTGCTTCTACAATTTTCTCTTAGTGTCAAATTCCTCTAACTTCTAATTAACCCTACAAATGAGGAATAATTCCAAACTTATAGAGAACCCCCACCCCCAAGATAGGTCAACCCGATTAGGGTTTACAATAATACATGCCACACAATAGGTCAGCCAAAAGATATTTGAAAATAACATGAAATGAACAATTTGCACCAATTTCATCCAAGTTAGTCTGGGGTCTCAAAAACGTGATCCAATGCATCCGAAGAAAGAGGAGAAATTAATTGGGAAGCACAAATTCCAATGTAGCCCTGCATTAACTACTAGCCCCTTTGTCTTTAGCTCACTCCACTTTATCATGCACCACAATAACACGTTATCCAGGTTAGCAATAGGTGGCATAGGAAAAGCCCTAATCATCCTCTCAAGGCACTTGATATCATCCCTTGACTGCTTCACTATATTATCCCAATCAGCCTTATTCATTTGATACCTATTAATGACTACCATATATGTGCCTTCATGATCTATTTGATGCTCAGTAATAGGGCCCTCATTGATTGGAGAATACACATCCTGCCACCGTTTCCTCAACTGCTCCAAGTTAAGATGCTTTGGAGAAAACTTATTCCTTCCTCTCATCACCTCAAAGAAAGGGATACACTTATCATAGATACCAGTCAAAGTGTCCTCATCTGCCTTCTCTGTTTGCATATTTGCTTTGAGGAATTTTGTCTCATTTGAAGAATTTCAAACCACTCCTAAGGTTCTACAACTCTTGAGCAAGGAAGAATTCCATCCTTCACCAATTTTTCCTCAATGTACTCCATGATAGTTTTTGTCTTCTATAGAAAGAGATCTACATCCTCCTTATTTTGGGCTAGCAAAGTCTTTATCCAATCTATTGATCTCATTTCATCCCCTATAGTTGACAGGATGTCCTTGAGGGCATTGTCCCCTTTGGTCTGCACTCCCTGCAACCAACCAACTGTAGCATGTGTGGTGCCCTTCATCTTTTCAAGCTCTGATATTGTTTCCTAAGGTAGGAAGCTTCCAACAAAGGAGGAAGAACTGATGGATTGCAAGGTTTTCATCAACTCCTACAAATATTTCTCTCATTTCTCATTTTATTTTTCCAACTCATGCTTAGTCTTCAACTCCTTCATCAATCATCCAAGGATCACATCACTAGAGCCTTCATACTCCTTAATATATTGCTCCATGGAGGCATGCCCAAGATTGAGGGTTTGCACATTCTAATATTTTCCAGTTACCTTACCTCTATCCTTATCAAGAGTAGGAGTAGCATTATGGACTACTCTATTGTTTTCTCCATATCTCTCGATCTTGGAAATGACTTTGGATTTCTTCCTTGTCTTTCCCTTTCCAATTTTAGCTAGTAGGTCATCCCAATTGGGAGGAGTGTCATCTACCACAATCTTCTTGCCCTTCAGGTCTTTGTCTAACTAGTCGGGAACAATAGATTATGACTGTACCCTCTCCTACCCATCATCTTGTTCCTATTGAACACTGGGTGCAGCCTTTTCAATACTTGGCTCCTTAGGGATCTCCCTAACTAGATCCTCCTTTTACTTAAAATTCTCTTCTCCTTTGTCTTGCGCTAGAGATGGAATCTTGGCTGGTATCTCCTCCTTTTGAGGAGATTTATCCTCATGAATTTCTGGAGGTGAATCTGCATATGCCACTAGAGGAGACTGCACTACCTTGTCAATTTTTGCTTCAACATTGTAGAGATCACCCTCTTAGACTTCTTCCTCTCCCAAGTGCTTAGGATCCTCTATATCTTTAGGTTCGTCTGGCACACTGGCAGTCTCATGAGAAGAATGGATGTCCTCATGTTCGGTTGTAGGAGCAATCATAGGAATACTTCCTTTAGGTGGAAAATCCTTGGGGAAAGGAGTCCTTAACCTCCTAGTATACACCTGTGTCTTCTCCCTCGAGCTTTCTACCTCCATCACAAGTGGTTCAACCTTTTTATCCTCCTTAGAAGTTTTATTTTCCTTGTGTGACAACCTCACAAGTATCCTCTTCTTGAGTAAAGGGATACTGACCTCTACTTCATTTTCCTCTTCCTCTTTCTCAACCCCCTTCTTCTTTGAAACATGCCTCCTCTTCTTGGCTATGGGATTTCTCTATTTCCCTGCTTATCCTGCCTGGACATCTTTAACTTTAATTCTGAAAGGAGAGCCCACCTTGGTCTTACCTTTTGGATCTTGTTCATGTGACTCTTCAAAAGTAGAGTGAGACTTTAATTCTCCCATTAAGTCATAGGTGCAAGGAACACCTTCACTTTCCAACTCTAACATCTTGTTCTTGAGCCATATCTTGGTGTACTTGATAACTGGAGCCATGATTTGTTGTAGTTTTGTCTTCTCCTCCTCTAGCCAATCAACTCCTCCAACTAGCATAACCTTCACAACCTCAAAGATATGACCTTGGATGAGATTCCCATCCTCCTCAACCTGATCAGGAACAACCTTAATGTTATACAACTGCACTAGGCTCATTGGCACCCTAGAGAACTTCTTCTTTTTGGCTTCAAATTCATCATTAATGTTAGCCCAATAGTCTTCTATATCATCCATGTGGTTATACTCCCTACTAGCCTTCTTCTATGCTTCACTAGTTATATCAAACTTGGCTCTTTCGGAATGGAAGGAGAGACCAAGAGTGCTCATTTATTCTTCATAAGCATGGGTTGATTGGATGGAAGGGCACACCTCACTAGTGCCTATCTTCAGAGGGAAATCATTACCAGATCCAGTCTTGTGCTTCTCCCCTTTTATAATAACATCAAAATAATATATTTACCTTATGACCTTTAGTAATATAACATGGTCTATAGGGTATATTGGAAGTCTGTATGGAGCCCTCTGACAACTATCAATCCTAATATAAGAAAATTTGGGGAACTAAATGAACCAAGCTCCAAACCTTTTGATTAATTCCTTGGCCTTGTTTGAAATCTGAACATGCTCAACACCCTACAATAGCCTAGTGATGTACATGGTGAATGCATCATTAAACCTCCTATAGCTTCCACCACCAAAGTCTAGTTGTCGATACACTTCATAAATTACATCCTGGCCAAACACACCCTTGGTGCTCAATCCCTTGTATGGGTGGAATCTTGCAAGTGCATACACCAAATATGAGGTCATTGTGAAGGTCTTTATCTACAAGACATTGCTCATCTAATCATGTAGCATTGCACTTGTAATGTCTACCCAGTGGTAATCCAAACCTTGCTCCATCCAACTCTCAAACACTCCTGCACTTTTCAATCCTACTACCCTATTGAGGAGTGTGATAACATCATAGTATTCTCTCCTGAACTTGAGTCCGAATAGCTATTTGGGAAGCTTGATGAAGTGGGACTTGGGTTTCTCCAGCCAAGAATTGATTACTTGTTGGGACTTGACACCATTCTCCTCATAATGCTTCTTTGCTAAATCCATGCGAAGGCTACAACATGTGATCGATCAGGCATGCCAAAGGCCTGAGCTATAGATACGGGGTCGAATTTTTCCATAATTCTTTCCTGAAGACCAGTTATTCCTTGTGTACCTTTGTCATACTTCTTGGCACACTCAAGCACTAACTCATAATACTGGACTATACAAGGAAATCTAGGCACATGTGCCAACCCAGACTCCAATATCCTTCTAGCTAACAAAGGGAGGTTTTGTGCTGCCATCCCTGCCTTGAACTCTTCATAGTCCCACATTCCAACATTTGTATCATTGATCCTCGACTAGATGGAAGTCAACTTTCTATCTAGGATTCTACTCTTTATATCCATATTTACTCTCTCTGCCTCAAAAATACCTGAACCCTTAGCATTCAGATCCATCACCTTTCCCTTGTTCTTCCTAGAAACAACATGACCTGATTTTGCCTGCATACAATAAAGACATCAAAATAAGATCCATCATAAACTCATTCCTCAATACAAGATCCATAACAAGCAGAATGCCCAAAAACCCTTATAAAGTTAATCGTCTCAAAGTTTGGGTTTTTAACCACCTCACGTAATCCAGGCTTGAGAGGAATTCCGGGAAAATCTGGAGTAAAGAAAATCTAGCAAAGTGAGCACACAAGCATACAATCCATTATTTGATCAAATAATTTAACCAAGAAATCACATGATATACCTTAAAAAAAAAGGAAAATTAATCATCAAATGCATAATAACCAAGCAATCATTCATGCAATCTCTTGATTCTTCATTTTCAACAAGACCTCAAGAAAATTTGCCTCAGATAGAAATCCTCAAAAATTGCAACAGTTTAAGAATTTCTACAAAAATGAAGGAGTCAAGAACATTCGAGAAAATCTAGAGGGTGTGGATTCCAAAAAGTCAATGCAATTTTACCACTTAAGCCAAATTTTAGGAAAAAACCAAGCAAAGGACAAATCAGGGAAATCTAAAGGTAACAAAAATCTACGAAGCAGGTAAAAACCTAGATCAAAGCACATATTGAAAATCAAAGAGAAAATAGGAAATCAGGGAATTTTGATAGATAAGGAATTCCATGAAGACTTTAAAAACCCGAACACCCACATTTTCTCTTAACCTCACTCAAATTGATCAAATGATCACAAATTTATGGAATTGGAGCTTGAAACTAGCTCAATCTAGACCCCCTACAGATCATCCCTGAATTTGGAAACTGCCTCATAGAAAATCAAGAGGGACTGGTTATGCCCTAGGTATGAAACCCTAAACCTCTACCATGAGCGCACATAAAAACTTGGGCTCTACTTGCTTGATCACAAGGATTTATAGAAGGTTGGACATGAACAACACAAGTAAGCTACCTTTGGATAAAGCCGAAAGACGAGCTCACATAACTCACCCAGGAATGGCCCTTGAACAAAATAGAAAATACCTCTAGCTTCGAAATATATAACACTAAAACAAGCAAGAATGCAAACCCAAAGAAAACCCAATGTGCCAAAGAATCACATGCATTCAACAAGAGAGAACATGGCAACATGAAGAGTAGGAAAGTGCCCCAAATGAAAACCAACTATCCAAGCATTAATTGCAAAACCCTAGCATACCAGCACTCTGACTCACAACATGTACACACACATCATACAAAAATTCATTTCAATCATGACAAAGAGAAAGTATCATGTACATACTATGAGAACAAAGAAAATGACACAAAGGAGGCCAGCAAGAAACCACACAGTCCGAGCAAAATGAAAATGGCATCCGAAGAATCCAACTATAACAATCGAACCCAATCCCAAATGCACAATCCTGCCATGACACTCAAGGTTAAGCACTTCAAACAAAATAGAAAGAAAATGATGAAACTCAAATTGGCATAAAAAATCCCAAAAATCTATTTAAAACTACCCCTAAAGAAGGTACAATTGAGCATTAATTCATTCACAAGATAGGTCAAACCAAACTAGGGAACCTGATAAAGCAATGGACAAATCGATGAAATCTGGTCAAGACGGAATTCTGCAGAATGCCAAAATCTCTGGATTTTGAATGAATACCAACTGCCACCGAGCTTCAAAAGGAAACTAGGAAATTCCACTAGGAGTGGATTTTCCCAGAAAGAGTGAAAAACCCGAAATGAACCCAAAACTTAAGGTTTCAATATAAGTCAAAAAGGGGGGTCCCAAAATTGAAGCAAGATAAATATCCAAGAACATGCCCAAGAGAGCGAATCCTCAAAATTGAAGGGCCAAGACACCAAAAGAAAAAAAAACCAAAAGATTAAGAAAGAGAGTCCCTACTTTTAGTGGGGCGTGTGTGCGAAAACTGCACAACAGGTGCAAAAAATAAAATGACATTTTGAGTTTCACGAGGCAAACAAAAATTCATAGGCTTGGAGCTAGTGAACAAACAAGATGGCACCAAAATAATGCAAGCTATGTTATGCAAGGTGGCCATATAATGAATGCAAAATGTAACATGTAAAATAATGTTCAAAGGAGTCTGACCTTAGTTCACAAGAGGTCTTTAGCTTAGGGAACATTGTGCCTAATGTCTCCAAGGGAGGACCAATCAAAGAATAGAAAATTTGAAATTGAGGGGATGCAATATGTCACATCAAGTGACCAAGAGTAATGTAATATGCTAAGATAGATCATGTTCATGAAGGACATTACACGTAATGTCATTTGTAAAGTGAAAACGCATTATATGAAATAACAAGGTTGTACTAAGAACCAAGAAAAAAAAAATGAAAATGAATAATACCAATATATGCCCCCACTTTAAAGGAATTGCTACACACCATATTGTGAGAAATTACTTTAAAATAGAAAAAAAAGTGAAAAAAGAAAGAAAGACAAGAGAGAAAACTTGGAAAGCCCTATTCCAAGTCATGTTTCTGAGTAAGGCTACGTCATGCAATAGAAAAATAAAAAGAGAGAGGTTTACCCCCAAAAAAATAAAATACCAAACACATAAGGGATCTATGGATTTGGGTTCAATATGTTCATTGTTGCAATGGTTTTTAGAGAGCTCAAAACTATCATCATCCCCCAAATACATAAAACTTAAAGAATGACATAAATAGAGAAAAAACAAAGAAAAGGAAAGATCATTTTGGGTTAACATGGAAGAGACATAGGGTGTCTCAGTGCTTTGTGTCATCCCCAAAAGGAAAAGAAATGTCAAAAGAGAAAATGAAAAGGTGAAATGAAAATAAAATCCTTTTGGGTCAACATGAAGGAGACATTTCAGTCTCAATGCCTTGCATCATCCTGAAATGGAAAACACAAGAAGGAAAAACAAAATCGAAAAGAGAAAAAGAGAAATAAATGCATGACATATATAACAATGAAGGTACAAATAGAGAAATGCCACAAAGAGAGAGAACACCAAATAGAACATCACGGGATAACACATCATGCACATGCAAACACACAAAAGAAAAAGAAAATGTAAAATATTAGTAAGGAAAATGCAAGTCAACCGTCGAGCAATTCATCCACGTCCCAATATCAATTGGTATAAGACGAAGGTGAATAACGCAACTAAGGGATAATTTCAAATGCATTACTAGGATAGGGCTAGAAAATATTTTCCCCCATTGAGTGCACGGCAAGAATGAGGTGAGTTATTTGACGGGAAGGGTCATGAAATAGTGAGAAGAGAATGTTCTTCAACTATTACATGACAAGGTGTTGGGTAATAGTTTATGGGTTCAAGGGATAGCAATTATCTAAATCAAAATGATACTTGCTTAGTATTTATTTCAATTGATGACACTCATTGCTTATATGTCCTGGAACATGATGATATGCACAATGTGGAATGTTAGCTTCTTTAGGATATATGACCAACATATTCATAGGTAGTAATAGGATGACTTCTTTGTTTAGAAGTATTTGCAATTTCCTTTCACATTCAGGTGGTGGATGAAGATGAATATTTAGTTTTTGTAACATGTAAGGCCTCTTGAATTTTCTAGATTCTCCAACTTTGTGAGAGAAGATTAGGGTAGGAGATCCTGAGATGATTTTATTACTGACCTTATTATTGTTATGAGATAGTGATTGTTCTTTAGGAAAAAGGACATTCAGATTAGGAGGGGAAACAAAGATTATTGTGCCATCATAATGAAGCCTCAAATATTCTCTAGGAGGCTTGTTGTAATGAGAGGGATCTTGATATCCTAACAGTACCATGTTTTCATCTTGTGTATTTTGTTCTAAGACTTGATAATGTCATGTTTAGTTGTTGTGTCATATCCTTGTTTTCTCAAATTGGTAAAACCTTTGCCATAGGATTTTTCAAGGTTGATTGGAGTACTAGTGAATTTATTATAATAAAATGGTTGAAGGTTTTCTTGTTTGGAAGAACTAGGTTCACTTGATGGAGGGAACTTAGGTGCTTCATTTGTTTAAAGATGTACTTGTAACAAAAAATATAAGGAGGTGGTACTATAGGAAGGTCCTGTTGTTTCATGGGTGGATAAAAGGATACATTAGCTTCAAGTTTGTCAAGGAATTATTTTAGGAACTTATTCATTTTGTTATCATCTTCTCCAATGATGTCAACATCATGAGGAGGACATTCATTAGGATTTGAAGGAGCATGAGGAAGCTTAATGTCATTATGATCAATTCCAAAGCCACAACTTCACATGTCAACTAAGGATTTTAATGGCATCCAAAACTTATTAAAAAACATAGACATAATGTAAATGAATGAAAGAAAACTAAATGCAATAAATGGTATAAAATAGAAAATTTGGATACCATAACAAAAATGAAATAATGGAAAATAGAAATGCAAAAATGCAAGCTATATGATATTTTCACTAATGTAGTTTTGAAAACCCGAGAATGCAACACACTGCAAAAACTAATGCAATGTTGATGCAAGCTATTCATATGATGCAAATTCACTTGAAATAAAAAGTAATTTTTTTCTAAAGGTGGACTCACCAAAATGAACAATGAATTTTTGTAGAAGGATTTTCTCTTACACTTCTAAGATTTTTCACCTGAAAGGAGAAGGGTATTCCACAAAAACATGGGGTTTCACTCAGGACTTATGCTAATATGATTGTAAAACACCAAAAAAATATATATTCTCTAACAAGGGAAAAATGATCCCTTTACTAGGCTCCTAGGGTTTTTCACTATAAGAGCACTTGAGGTTAGGAATAACACTCTTTTCGCTATGTTGATATGTGTGATGGGTGGCTAAATCTGAAAGAAAAATGAAACTAATCTAAATGTATGCAAATGAAAATAAAGTAAATCTAAGCTAATGCAGACTAACTAACTATATGCCCTAAATGTGTGTTTTCTATAAAATGACTTCGATGGAGAGAAGGTGTGCACCTGGAGAAAGTTTGTTGCAGTTCAATGATCTTGAAAGCTTCTAGAAAATTCTTGAAAATGACAGAAGGACACTTATGCCAAGTGGGGTGACCTAGTCCTCCAACTAGATAACTTTCTCGAAACAGGTTACGGGGAAATGGGTGTCCAAAAACACAAAAACCCTCTTTCGGGCCTAACACAGGGACAAGGTCGCCAATAGGGGTGACATAGAACTCTTGTAGCTTTTTGAAGAATTTGGATTTGGTTTTATGGGTCTCGGTTGATGTTCCCCTTCTCTGCAGCAATCTGTGACAAGAACCCCCAAAAGTGACCTACAACTTGTCTTTTTGTCCTTCCTAGAGTTTGATACTTGGAGTTGACTGGAGGAGAATGTTTGTACTTCTTGAAATATTTTTTCCTTCACCTAATCTGCAAAAAAAGACCTGAAAACACATGCAAAGACCAAAAATTGTTGGGGTTAGGTGATAGGGGTTTGCCTAAGTCAAACCCCTTTGTAGGTGATTGAACCCAAATGAGATGAAAGAAAAGGAATGTAAGATTGAAAGATAAAATAATATAAATGCTTACCAAACCTTTGTTGATGGTCTGTAACATGCATGAGCAACTCCAATGGAGATAATTTGAAAACCTTAATGCTTGTAGGCTTTCTTGTGAAGTCTTGGTTGCTTGAGCACTTGATGATTGAGAGAGAGTAAAAATGAACCAAGAGAGAAAATGAGCTAGGAGAGAGGAAAAATGGAGGTAGAAAACCTTAGTTATACATGCGAAACCTACCCAAAATACAACTTAATAGGCCAACCCTAGGGTTTACGAGGCAAGACTCCCGTTGAATCTTAATTAGAATTTGAATATTATGCTCAAAGGGATTAGGTCACCCACAGTGGCGACCTATTCTACCTAAGAAAATTTTGGTGGTGCTCGAGAATTGATTTATGTTTTATGAAGTTAATCATATTTTCCTTTCAAAACACACTTGGCTGAAGCCACAATAGTGGTTTACAATTTGAGTGAGGAAGCAAAACTTCAAAAAAACTCACCCATGCAAAAAAAATCATTTTGAGAGGTTCAAGCAAACTCAAGGTTCAAACGAACCCCTTTACATGTGGAACTACTTCAATTCGCTCAAAGCCCTCTTTTCCCACCTTCCCACTCTTCGACACAAAAAGCCTCCATTATTTTTCACTTTGAAGCTCGGTTTGAATATGAAAATGGTGGAATCTTCACAAACCCAACTGAAATGAGGTAGTCCTTGGAACAAGCTATCCAACAAATATAACTTTGATATATTTTGGTTTTATTATGTATTTATTTTTTTAGTTTTATTAAACGTAATTTTTTCACCAAAAATGAAGGTCTTTGTTCTGGACATGTTGAAAAATAACAGATTATCATTTTTTCTTTGAAAAACATGATTGCACTAGATATTGAAGTCCTTGATCCAAAAAAAAATTAAATTGAATTTTGATATATACAAAAAATGTTACGCATTATACAGTCGCGCTATGTATGAATTGTAATTAGTTTGACTTCAAAACTTGATTAAAAAAAAAATATTCAATTAAAAACTATCTAACCCAGTGGAATCATTGGATCTCAGAGTTACAAATGTAAATTCGAAAGAATTAGAATTTTATCCCTCATGGAAAAAAAATTATGCATTATACAGTGTGCATCACTTTTTAAAAATGTTGATTTATGAAAAAAGCCAGTTTTCATGGGAGATGGAAAAAGAAGTACAATCTAATTCCAAAATTTTTGAAAAAAATATTTTTAGAATCTAAAGAAAAAATGTGACAAGTCTCTAATTTGCATCATCTTCAATTTCTTCACAGTTTAGCCGCTATAGGTGTCTGAATGTGAAGATTTAGTTAAAAATATTAATTTCACAGTTCAATTTGGCCAAAAATTGTAAACCACTATTATGGGATCACCCACTTAGGTCGGGACTAATGATTCATTAGAAGGACAAATCAACATATAAAAAGGATTGGTTTAGGGGTGATAAGCCTAGATAAGTGTGAAAATGAAACACAACACTCTGTCTTAAGGCTTAGGAAGGTGCAAGAATGTATTATTTAGGTGAATTATGTTGAAAGGGTCTTAGAAAAGTGAGGAAATGTGTTACATCACTTCACATCACCTTAGTAAAACACCATTAGATTAGTGTTTATTTGAAAGCTTACAAGGTTGAATCAAGGTAATCAAGGCCAAAACCAAGCAAAAAAGGCCAAAATGAGTTAAAAATTGCCAAGGTATACACTTTTTGGTGATAAAATTAGCACCCACTTTAGTGAGAGTATGAACTTCAAAATCACACTAAAGTAGTTGAACCATACATGTTGAGTTGGATCTAATGTACTCATGTTAGTAAGGTGAGATAACTATGATCAAGAGGGATGATCAATCCCCTAGGATCAAGATCTCATGGAAAACTAAACATAAGTGAAAAATATCACACAAGGAGTGATGTGAAAGGTTGAAGAAAAGTTAAATCAAGATTCAACCATTTTTCTATCTAGTTGTGGATCAGATCTAGGCTATTTGTGTGAAAGGAAAGGATGTACTCACTCTGGCCCGATGAGAATTTCAGTTTTCCATGAGGTGAGAATTCCAAAATGTGGTGAGACACACACACACTCAGTTGGTATGCACTCACACACACAAAGGTGGCTATGGGGAAATTCGTGCTGCTAGTTGGTCTTCCTGCTCAACCATACCAAAGTTGTACTCCCTGAAAACTTTGATAAGGTGCCACAAAGGACAGGGGTTTGGTTCATGAGACAAGCAAAGCCTTGGATTCTTAGAACCCATGAAAAAGTGCAAGTTGGAACTATAGTCATGCAAGTTGTGTTATTCAAGGTGGCCATGTATGCACAAAATGAAAAAAGGGCAACATGCAAAATGCAAAAGATGAAGAGGGCAAAAAAGAAAAGAAAAATGAAAGTGTTCGAAGGAGTCTTGTTCATATGAGGTCTTTAACTTAGGGGAAGATTGTGTGTAATGTCTCCAAAAAGAGGACCAATCAAAGTATAGAGGATTCACAACTTTGGGGATGTAGTGCATCGCATCAGGCAACTAAGAGGAATATAATATGCTAAGATAAGTCAAACTTATGAAAGATATTATACCCAATGTTGTCCACAAAGTGAGAAAAAACATCAAGTGAAGTTACAAGGCTACACTAGGAAGCACGGGTGAATTATTAAAAATGTAAATGAAAAAAATAAAAGTAAAACAAAATAGTGCCAATGTATGCCCCCACTTTAAAGGGATTTATACACACCACTTTGTGAGAAATTTATTTAAAGTAGAGAAAGGAAAAATGCAAAGGGAACATGAGAGCCTGTCAAGTAATGAGTATCCACGAAAGGCTACATCATGGAAAAAAGAAAAAGAAAGCAAAAGAGAAGGGGGAAAAAAATATTCTCCCAAAATAGAAATGCCAAACACACAAGGGATCTATGTATTTGAGGTCAGTATGTTTGTTGCTGCAATATTTGTTTTAGAAAGCACAAAATTATTGTCATCTCCGCAAACACATAGAACTGTAAGAAGGACACAAAGAGTGAAAGAAAAATAAAAAAGAAGATTAATTTTGGGTCAACATGGAGGAGACATAGAATGTCTCGACGGTTTGCATCATCCAAAAAAGGACAACAAAAGGGAAAAAGAAAAAGGACAAATGAAAAAGATCCCTATTTTTGAGTCAACATGAAGGAGACATTTCAGTCTCAATGCCTTGCATCATCCTCAAATGAAAGGAAAAAAGGGCACAAAAAATAAAGAAAAATTAAAAGGGAGCATTTGGGTCAACATGAAGGAGACATTACGATTTCAATGCCTTGCATCATCTCGAAAGGCAGGTCAAAGAAAAGGGAAAAGAAAACACAAAAAGGAAAAAGAAGGTTTCCTTTTGGGTCAACATGAAGGAGACTTGGTGGTCTCAATTCCTTGTGTCATCCCCATAAGGAAGATAAAAATAAGAGGTGAAAGGAAAAAGGCAAAGAAAATGCATGACATAGAGAAGAAATAAGATACAGGTAGAAGAATGTCACAAAAAATTAAACAAGACAGGGAATACAAGACGTAAAAATAAACACAAAAATAAAAGGAAGAACCACTAGCTAGGAAAGTGCACATCACTTGTCAAGCAACTCATCAGCCTCCCAATCTTTCTCAGTCTAAAACTCGGGAGGGCAACTAGTGAGAGAAATGGTAGGGATTACCGAACTAGTGTAAAGATCAACACTTGTCCTAGGAGAATTCTTGTGAATTCTCATAGAAGATGAAAATACTGAATTCAAGGTATGGTGTACCTCTTCACCAATTTTGGCATTCTCCTCATCATCATCATCTAAGTTAATGACAATGGTAGGATGGATGAAAATATAAGTGGTGGCTTGTAAAATAGGTGATGCAGGAGGTATGGGACCTGGCTATGGAGGTGGAGGGGGATCAACAAAGGTTGCCTCAGACGCATGAGGGTCGGGCTCGTCATCTTGGTCTTCCTCATGAGATTGGCGATCTAGAGCACGATGACGACACCTACATTCCCTAGCTTCTTTATTCCTTTTGGCTTTGCAATCAAGGTGAATAGGTAAAGGAGCGGGCTAGTCCAACATGGGTTTCTTATCATTCCTAAGAGGATGAATGGGAGGCACTAAGGTTGGATCATCCACATTCTCTTTGGATTTATAAATTTTTTTGGTGCGAGGTGGGAGGACGAAGCTACTATAATGATCCCTAGGCCTCTTGGATGATGTGGAGGAGGTTTTAGGAGTAGGTTGGCTAGGCACATCGGATTTAGGTGGAAAAATGGCTTCATCAAGGATGGGTGAGTCCGAGGTAGAAGTAGGTATGTTGCACAAAGAAATTTTGAAGATCTTCTTGGCTTTTAACTTTTGATAGGGAATAAAGAAGAAGTCTTGTCTAGGGGTGATGGGCTCCATACGTTCAGGCCAAAAGACATCTAGGGAGAAGTTACCCTTAGAGGATAACAAATTAAAACCACTATGATGGATAGTAAATATGTCATTGTTGATAAGACACTTCACGCACTTGTGAATAATGGATGGGACCGCTTTCATAGAACGAAGCCATGGAAGGCCAAGTCGTAAGCGAAATTGGTCTGACTAGGGTATAATTGAAAAGGTAAGATCCAATGTTTTGGGACCTATTTGCAAGGGGAGGGCAATTGATCCGATCATCGGGCATGAAAAAACATGGCATGTTTTGACCCACATAGTAGGTCGATTATAGAAATCTTGGTCAAGATTATGTAATACTAGAAACTCTTCGGTGATGAATTTCTCACCACATGCAGGATCTATGAGTATCCCTTTCGTGGGATTATCATAGATGTGGCCAGCTATGTAGAGAGGGCCATCAGGAAGGTTTCATAGTATATCTAATGTAGAGAAGGATATGTCAAGAGGTCCTTTGGTTGGGCCCTTTTGATACATAACGTATATTGTGCCTACCATTTCAATAATAGGGGAGACATGGGTTACCAATGACAAAGAAGCAAAATGTAAATCTTATGAATTTACATTCATCACATCATGTGGGGAAGTTTCACTTGACTTGAAAAATGACACATTATGATTAGGCATGGGGTTGGTAAAAATTTGCAATTTTTTATTATGGGGTGCCACTAATGTATTGATTTTATAATTAACACTGGCAATAGATAGACCTCTTGAATCAATGAGGTCTTGCACTAGGTGCTTTAGACGCTTACACTGCTCAACATCATGGTTGTTTTGGCAATGGAAATAGAAATAAGAAGTGGCATTTTAGGAAGGGGCAAGGATTTGTTAGGATCAAGAGTATGGATGGGTGGTGATAAAATAATATGTTGTTGAGGCAATTGGGTCATGGTGTTATGAAGGGTGTTGATCAAGGGTGTGAAAGCACACTTAGGATCTCTGTAATTAAAGGGAATGGTGGATTTAACAATGATCAATGGGTGGGGGGTTGGAAGATGAAGGGTTGAGTTGGAGGAATCCTTTGTTCAATTTATGGAAAGGTTGGGGAGTGGATCGGGAAGAGTTATCAGACTTCTAATTATGACTAGTAGTGGACTGTGAGTCATGACTACTAGTAGAGTTATGGTAATCACAAAGTTCTTGACATAGGTGCATAAAGGAGGGGAACTTAATTAGGGTGATTTTATCCTGAAGGGATGCTACAAGGTTCTTGGTAAACATCTTCTGCAGATGGGTGTGTAGGATCTGGACATCAATCAAGGAATAGAGGGCTTGGTAGCGAGAGATAAAGTCAGTGATCTTCTCAGTATTATCCTATTTACATCTCATGAGGTCGGCTAGAGTTTTCTTCAGAGCCATGTGAACTTGAAAGTTATTTATGAAAGAATCCACTAATTCATTGAAATAACTAATGGAGTCACTGGTTAGGGAAGAGAACCAATCTAAGACTATATCTGTAAGATTTCTTGGAAATAATTTGGTGAGCAACCTATCATCAAGAGAAAAATCACTACAAAGAGCAGTGTAGGCATAGAAATGGTTAGAAGGGTCACCTTTCCTGCCATATTTTTCAAACCAAGGGTTCTCTATTCCTTGTGGAAAAGGAATGCAGAGGATGTCAAGCGACCATGGGTTACTAAAACAGTAATGAGAAAGATATCTAGATTAGATTTTGTGAATGGAAGATATTTGTTGTTGCATGCTAGTGATATTGTGGAATAATTTTGTAATGAGAGGGTCATTGTAAGTTCTATGAGGTGGAAGTGAGAGAGGTAAAGGGGTGAGAGTGGTGGAAGGAGAAGTGGTTGGAACAATGATAGGAGGGACAATGGAAGAAGTGAGAGGGTGGGATGCCACAAGAGAAGTACCACACTACTAACCGGTTGCATAGTGGTTGTCATGATAGGTGGGGTATAGGTCAGGATAGAATCTATGGTTGAGGGGGCAGGAGTGGAAGGTCCTCCATGGCCATATTGAGGAGTGAATGATGGGGATGGATTAGGCGCATGCTTCTCATAGATTTTTGCAATATTCTTGATTACACTTAAGCCATTATCACGGTGAATTAAATGGTGTAGGGGCTCAATGGCAAGAATGGGAGCCCCTAAGATGGGTCCAAAGCTGACTTCATGCTCATAATCAGTGAGATCAACATGAATGTGGAATATTTTATCATGTGGGAGGTTATTATCAACAATGGTATCATCGAGGTGCAAGGAATTATGAAGGATAGTTTCTAAGCCTAATCCATCACTGTCAACACCAGGATTTGAAGTTGGAGGGATGCCAAGATCTACAACAAGAGTGTTGATAGTAGATACCATGGGTCTATGAACTTATTCTCATAGTTGTATTCGAAAGGGAATACTGAGTGCTCGAACATAATTTCCTAAGGAAATGTGAGCAAAGGTAACAAAAGGGTTTGTAACTAGGATTCTGGAATCAAATACAGGAAGGAAAAATCAGAAAATTGAAAAGTAGAAACTATTGGTAAATTTTAGAGAATTTGACAGAAAATAGTGCTAAAGGAATAGGTTACCGAGGATGGCGACTTAGTCGAAGTAGTGCTATTTTTGTAAAATTCCTCAATTTTTGGCTGATTTTTATGGTGTTTCTGTGATTTTGATGCAAGCAGACATTGAAAATGCATTTTTTTTTGTGTTTTCTTATTTAAAAATGCAATGTAATATGTAGGTTTACCATGAATTTTCAGTAAATGCAGTTTTATCACTAGCCCTACGATGCAACAATGTAAGATTTGAATGCAATTCAAGCTATCTCTAAGATGAAATGTAGAAAATTAGAAAGGCTAGCTAATGGTCAATGGTCGAGTTCACCAAAATGAACTGCCAAAAAAATAATAATAATCTAATAAGGGAAAGAGGATCCCTTTACTATGCTCCTAGGGTTTTTCACCCTAAGAGCACTTGAGGTTACAAATAACAATCGTTTTGTTGTGTTGATATGTGTTAATGGCGTGGGTTCATTCAAAAAGTGGGAGAGGGATTTGATTATGGTTGTGAATGTGTGTGATGTGTGGCTAAAGCTAAAAGTAAAATGAAACTAATGTAAATGTATGCAAATCTAAATAAAGTAAAACTAAGCTAATGCAGACTAACTAACTATATGCCCTAAATATGTGTTTTATGGAAAATGACAGAGAGGGAGAGAAGGTGTGCACCTAGAGAAATGTTGTTGTAGTTGAATGCTCTCGAAAGCTTTTGGAAAATGCTTGAAAATGAAAATAGGAAACTTACGCCAAGTGGGGCGACCTAGTCCTCCAACTTGATAACTTTCCCGGAATAAGTTTCAAGGAAATGGGTGTCCAAAAACACATAAACCCTTGTTTGGGCCTAACACAGGGACAAGGTTGCCAATAGGGCGACCTAGTCCTCTAGATTTATGAGGAATTAGGCATTGGTTTTTTGGGTTCTAGTTGAGGTTCCCCTTCTCTACAATAATCCATGACAAAAACCCCCGAAAATGACATGCAACTTATCTTTTTGTCCTTCCTAGGGCTTGAGACTTGGAGTCAACTTGAGGAGAATGTTGGTACTTCTTCCAACACTTTTTCCTTCACCTAATGTGCATCAAAAGACCTACAAACACATGAAAAGACCAAAAATTGTTACGGTTAAGCAATAGGGTTTGCCTAATTCAAACCCCTTTTTAAGTGATTAAACCCAAATGAGATAAAAGCAAAGGAATGTAAGATTGAAAGATAACATAATAGAAATTCTTACCAAACCTTTTTTGATGGTTTGCAACATGCATGAGAAAATCCAATAGAGATAACCTGAAAACCCAAATTCTTGTAGGCTTGCTTGTGAATTCTTGGTTCCTTGAGCAGTTGATGATTGAGAGCAAGAGAGTAAAAATGAACCAAGAGAGTAAAATGAGCTAGGAGAGAGGAAAAATGGAGGTAGAAACCCTTATTTGTACAAGTGAAACCCTAATTTTCTCGAAATGCAACCTAATAGGCCAACCCTAGGGTTTAGGAGGCAATATTCCCATATAATCTTAATTCAAAATTGAATTTTATGCTCAAAGGGACTAGGTCGCCCAAAGTGGCGACCTAGTCCAACTAAACAAATTTTTGTGGTGGTTGGGAATTGATTTATGTTTTATGAAGTTAATTAGATTTTCTTCCTGAAACACACTTAGGTTGGGACTAACGATGCATTAGAAGGAAAAATTAGCATATAAAAAGGGTTGCGTTAGGGGTGATAAGGCTAGATAAGTGTGAAAATGCAACACAACATGTTACAACACTCTATCTTAAGGCTTAGGAAGGTGCAAGAATGTATTAGTTAGGTGAATTATGTTGAAAGGGTTTAAGAAAATTGAGGAAATGTGTTACAAAACTTCACAAAACTTAGTAAAACACCATTAGATTAGTGTTGAATTGCAAGCTTCCAAGGCTGAATTAGGGTAATCAAGGCCAAAAACCAATGGAAAATTCCAAAATGAGTGAAAAAGTGCCAAGTTATACACTTTTTGGTGACATATATTGAAATATGTCTATGAGGAATGTTCTAAATGCAATAAACTGATAAAAGAGATGAATTATTAATGCAAAACTAATGAAAGGAAAGATGTATGAAAACATAATGTATATGCAAAATGACCTAAGAATGCAAAAAAAAACAATAACATAAATGAAAGGGAATGGAGAGGTGCAACTGGAAACTAGAATTTGATGCAGAGAGGCTCTGAAATCCTACAAAATTTGGTTTTGAAGCCAATTGGGACAATTACGCTAATTTGGGCGACTTCGTCCTATTTTGGGGAGATCGTACGGGGGCAGGTTTCAGACAAATGGGTATCCAAAATGCAGAAGATAATTTTTAGGCCTAGAAGTGGGACTAATTCACTAGTAATGGTGACTTAGTCCACCTTCAACTTTCAAGAATTTCGAAGATGCAATCTATAGCTTTTAGTCTGCACATTGGTTTTCAACAGGTGTCTAAATTTGGATCTATAGAATTTGGTTTGTAAGCAATCTCCAAGCTTCTTTCAAGAATTTTTTAACTTTGAATGATTTTGATGAAATTTTGACACCTTTTAACACCATTCCCTTTGACAAATCTGCATACAATACCTCCAAAACACACATGCAAAGAGGGGAAAAATGGTTAAGTTTTAGAGAATAGGGGTTTGTCTTGGTCAAACCCTTGTTTGGTAATCAAACCCTTGAAAATGAAATGAAATGGAAAGAGAATGATGAATGAACAACATGCAATGGAACAACTCACCAAACCCTTTATGTAGAAATTTGAAGATATGCAAGTAGATGCTCCAATGGATGAATGCCTGATAATGCCTAAAGTGATTTATAATTGCTTGAATGATTAGATGCTTCAAGAATGAATTTTTCGCAAGGGGGGTGAAAACTAGAGGAAAACCCTATATTTATACACAATTATGCCCTAATTCTTGAAAATAACACATCATAGGCCAACCTCAAGGTCTAGAGAATAATATCTCGCCAGAATTATAAAAGAATTTTTATTTTTAAGGCAAATGGGACTAAGTGGCCCTAGGTTGTGACTTTGTCCCATGAGAGAAATTTTACTAGGTGTCAAGAATTAAAGTGCATTTAAAGATTTTTATTGGGATTATTCTCTGAAACATACTTAAGTAGGGCCTGAAAAGTGTATTTAGGGGTCATTTAAACACAAGAAAGGATCAAATTATTGATGACAAACCTAGAAAAGCATGAAATTTTGTTACAAATCTTTACAACACTTTGAAATAAGGCTTGGTAAATGATAAAAAGAGGTTATTTAAGTGAATTATAATAAAAGGGTCCTAGAAAATTGTGAAAGTGGGTTACAACACTTCACAACACTTTTACAAGACATAATAGAATTCTTATTGATTCATAGGGGTCCAATACCTAATATTGATTGACATATTGATTGTTCACTACTGATTGACATATCAATATAACAAGATCAATAAGTATATTGATATTTTTTGGCTTTAAGGCTAGTTTATACCACTAACCATGTTTATGGTCTAGGTATACTTATCCACATTAGAATTCAACTTAGATATTCATATTACAAGCTAGAGATACAAATATTTATTGAACATGAATCTCTGTCTTGACAAGGTAATTCATCCCTGCTAACTAACATATAATTGAGATTATTATTTATTTTGAATGGAGATATAACCCATCCTCCTAGATCATTAAAGTAAAGGATAAGAGAAACCTATTTAGATGCCAAATTAATGTTGAGCTTATAAGAAAAAATGGTATTGCCTATGTTATATGAGAATTTCTTAAGAGAGCCTTCAAAATTCTTGGAATTATGATATCATAAATAAGATCACTTTCTTGATTTAATTAGGACCCAAATAACTTATTAAGCATCCACTAAAATTCCCTATACATATTTGAACTAGTTCATAGCTAATACAATTGATGCTTGCAATGTTTTTTCTTATAGATTTAAAGTTAATGATGGTTGGAGCATGAAACAAAAAGGGTTTTTAAAGGATATTCTTAGCTTTCCACCAATATAAATTATTCTTTACTTTGAATTTAATAAAATATTATTATTCATTTTCTATTTGAATTATGACTAAAGTCCTAATTGATAGGCTGATTGAAAAACATCTATAGCTTTCAAATGGTATCATATTTTTTGAATCAAAAACATACGTCACATTCTATTCTTTGCATATTATACGATTAACAAAAAAAAATTAATTTCATGAAGTTTTGACCAAGTTAAGGTGGTTAGACGTATGAGTTTTTATATTTTTTTTAAGTCATAATAAAAAATCATAATTAATTATTTACTTGGAAAAATATTACAAAAAAATATGCATCACATCAAGACATGAGTCCTCTACTTATATCTAAATATTATAAAAAAATATTATCATTTTATTGTGGTTGGGGTGGTCAAACAGACACCTACTTCTTATTTTTTCCCTGAAATTTATGTACTGCTATGCTAAAATTTCAAATTTTTACCAAATAGATTTTATTTTTTTATAAATAAACCTAGTAGTTTAGAAACTACATTTAATTTTCTACAGATTCTATTCTTACATATTTTTAAAATAATATATATAACTTATTCAAATTTTACGTCAAGTTGCCTAACTCTGATTTTTCAGATTTTTATTGCCACTTAAGGGCCTGTTTTTTCCATGATGATCTTGCACATACCCCCTTTCTTATAGTTTATTCAAGACTCTAAAGAGAGATTTTATGGATATAATTCTCAATATATATATTAAATAAATGCATTTTTAATTTTTAAACGTTAATTATACCAAGTCCAATCTAATTACCCTTCCCTTTTGTTTCACATTATACACTAGTAGTACCCTTTATACCATAACATCAAAAATAGTATTGCATTTGTAGACCATCAATGTAAGAGTTCAATATAACTAAAATTACACCATTTAAGATATCTACCATATTGAAATTGCCACATATATCTAAATATAATATTAGAACAATATCTCATTGATGTTGAAAGAGTGTCACATGAATCATAAATAAGGGTTTGTATCACAATTCTACTACTAGCATGCTTGATGAGGGTGAAAAAGGGTATTAGGTTCTATCATCAATAGATTAACAACTCATTTTTCTTCATCACAACCAAAATATATGTTATTGAAACCTAATACTAAGAGAAACTATTATGTGCCAAAATAAAAGTATTGGTATTAGTATAAGTTTAAAATAGGTTACCACATTTGGATACACCATTGGTGGTTTCTCACATATCAAAAAAAATACAACCTACTAATTAATATGTGATAATACTTTAATGATAAATAAGCATGTATTCTAAAATATGGCTTATTTAACCATAGTCTACTACATTATTTATTTGGTGATACCATCTGTTGTATATGAAATGTGGGATGGATGCTATCATATGACTTAAGAAATAGAGCATACCCACTTTCCACCTACCACATTCAAGGGTAACCCTAGATATCTCTATGCAAAGGAGAAGGAGATCTTGCAATAGGGTTTCCCTAGGGGTTGAATGCAAACAAATAAGGGATTCACCACCAAGTTTAGACTTGGAAAGATAAATGAAATGCAAGATGCAACACTAAAAACTAATTCAATGCAATGACCTATAAAATGACCTAGAAAATTAAATGAAATTGAATAAAAATCTATATAATAGAATGTGTGCACCTTGAAATCCGAAGATAGTTAAATTGAGCTCTAAAAAATTGGAAAATTTGACTTTAATGCTAACTGGGACTCATTTGCCAAGATAGGAGAATCTGTCCAAAAATTGGGTTTCTATGCAAGAACACGAATCTTCCAAATGGGTATCTAAATATTCAAAAATCTTAATTTTGATTGAAATAGGGACTCGGTGATCCCACAATAGTGGTTTACAATGTTTGGCCAAATTGGACACTACAATTATTATTTTTAACTAAATCTTCATATTCGGGCACCTATAGTGCCTAAACCATGAGGAATTTGAAGATGATCCAAACTAGAGTCTCATCAAATTTTGTCTGTAGATTCCAAAAATATTTTTTTCAAAATTTTTGGAATTAGATTGCACTTTTTTTCCCATCTCCCATGATTTTTTTTTTTTTTCAAAAACTAACATTTTTAAAAAGTGATGCTCACCGTACATACAACATAATTTTTTTTGTATGAAGGATAAAATTTTAATTTTATTGAATTTAGATTTGTAACTATGATATCTAGCACTTTGATTTGGTCTCATAGCTTTTTGCTGAATATTTTTTCCTTAATCAAGTTTCCAAGTAAAACCAATTGCAATTCAAACATAGGTAGACTATATACAACATAAATTTTTCTGTATGTATCAAAATTCTTTTTTTTTTTTTTCAATGGATCAAGGACTTCAATACCCAACACAAAAATATTTATAAGAAAATTATTTTGATAATTTTCTATTTTTCCACATGTGCAAAACAAAGAGCTTGATTTTCGGTGAAAAACCTATGTTTAATAAAACTAAAATTACACATACATAATAAAACCAAAACATATTAAAATTATATTCATTGGATAGCTTATTCTGAGGACTACCATAATAATTTAAAATAAATTTTAAATTAATTAATTTGATCCCCCAAAAGGTAAATCAAAAGATATTTTCTATCAGCATTTTGATAGGTGTAAAGGAGACTCATTTATAGGTATGGTTTAAAACTAGTGAGGTTATATCCAAGGAGGTTTGATATAAGGTGGTTTGATCAAAACATCTTCAATTGGAATCCTTAAAATATAACTTTTTAAGGCTTAAATAGTTATATTTTCTAAAAATATGTGATTTCAGCAAAAATCAGCTCCTCTCAGAAATTGTAAACCAACTTTGTGGGATCACCTAACTTTTCTGAAGCTTCAAAGTCTAATCCCACTCTTCCCAGTCTACTAAATCCTTCGTGATTGGTTTTTGAATCTGAAACACTGATTTGCATCCTGTAGGTCTTCTCCAAGGTTCTACAAGGCTTGATCACAACTTTGACAACTTTGAATGACTTGAAATTTTCAACCTAGAATTTAAAATAACACACCAAGGAGAGGGAAAAGTGTTGTTGGGTTAGGGGATAGGGTTTTACCAACATATTGAATGAAATTATTTATTGAATAAAAAATCCTACATCACAATTGGTAGCTAAAAAAAAACATGATGCATGAAGTCCTTGACATGATGATTGATGTCTGAATGTTGCTCTAAAATGCTTGATAGTATGCCCTTAAATTCTCTTATGAATGCTTGAATGCTTTTGTGAACTCAAACTTACTATAAGGATGCATACTTGAATTCTTGGGGATAAAAATGAGTGAAATAACTTTGTATTTATACTCAATTATGCAATAATTCCTTAAATTACAACACTACAAGCTGAAATTAGATCTAGGAGAATAAAATCCCACAAGGAATTTGAATTAATTTTGATTTGGGCCACATGAGACTCATTCGCCCAAGGTGGTGAATGATACCCATGAGGCTTAATTTTTGGGACCAATTTTAAAAATGCTTAGAAATGTGTGAAACTAGGTTTGAGACCAAAAGATCTAGGTGGGATTCATTCGCCCAAGGTGGTGAATGAGTCCTAGATCACTAAATCTATGCCATTTAAATCTAAAACACCTGAATCATGATTGGCTAATGATTAGTGTAAAGATTATCCTCAAAAAGATGCATTAAATGAGGCTTGTGGATGCAAACTAGGGCCAATTAAAGCATTAAAAATCCCAATTATTAATGACAAGCCTATAAAAGTGTGAAAGTGTGTTACAACACTTGACAACACTTTAGCAAGGTACAATTTATGTTCATTAGTACACAAGGGCCCAAGATCTAATGTGAATGTGTCAAAAACATTACAATTTTAAATCAAGGCAATATTAAGCCTAGTTCACAAGGAGCCGAGCCCAAAAAAGTAAGGGAAAAGTGGAAATGATACTTTTTCTATTACCACACCATCAAGGATAATGGTAAGACATTAGAGAAATAATGACCATTTCCCCTTGTCTATCTTATAGATAAATTTTACATCATGAATTTGGACATGATCTAATTAGGGAATTCAATTTCTAATAACTATAAGTAGGAAGAGGAGACGTTTCAGACATCTCTATTGATAGTTGTTGGAAGGTTTGCATGAAATTAGGTCACATTTAGTTATTTGTTACGAATAAGATGTCATTTATTATTAATTCAATATTTACATGTTTGACTAAAATAAGGGGTTCCAAAGTGATGGATACATCATCAAGTAATTATAGATGAGAGATTGCCACCAATAATTTAATTAACTAAAAAACAACATCAATTTGGTTGTACGTACACAAATATATTTCTTATAGTAATTTGACAATACCTCGTATTCTTGAAATAGAAACACATCTTGTTTCAACTTGAACTATGTTATAACATAAAACTTAGGAGTTCATTTATTAAACTCTACATCCATACCACATACTCCCATAACCATGACTTCATTTATATTCATGATAACCATACACATAAGAATATGCAACATGTTTAATACTTAGGATTTTTATTTCCAAAATTTTAAATCAACCACATTATGTATTGTTCTAAAAGCATAGTGATCTTGTTTTAAAACCAATAATTTATTGTTTAATAACTTCATAGTTAAAGGGTAAAATATCAAATTTGTGCCAAAATTTTGACTAACTAAATAATTTCAATAGAAAAATTTTCCCCCTAAATAGTTTTGAGAGAAATGTTTTTTTCCCTAAACCACATGGCCTCTACATTGAGCATATAGTTTTGGGTGAAACCCTTTCACTTGAAACTATAAAATAAAATAAAATTCTTTGAAAATTTGAAATGTGACTAAATTTAACTGTAGGATTTTGGAAGAAAGGGTTTTGGTCAAAAGTGTTTCAAGAAAAACCATTTTGAGAAAAATTGTCTATGTGGCAACTTAACCCCTCTTTTGGGGTTGAACGTGAAATATTTGTCAGCTCTTGCACCTCTAGGGTTTTGCACCTAAAAGGAGAGACAAAGATTCAAAATTAATTCAAGAAAAAACTGCTGATATTTCAATGCAAAGGAGATTGAATTTTTTCAAAGGGAGAGTTCTAGGGGTTGAAAATTGATAAAAGGGGTTCACCACCAAGTCTAAACTTGGAAAATATAGAATATTTAAAAACACATTGTGATATGCAAACATATACCTAATGACCTAGAAATGAAACCTAAACTAAATGAACCACCATGAAATAGAAGGTGCGCACCTAGAGATGTGTTGTAGACTGGAATAATGCTGGAAATTCTATTGATTTTGGAATTTTGGCCTATTGGGAATAATTCACCATTTTGGGTGACCTAGTCCCAAATCTAGAAAATTGCATCGAAGCCCATTTCAACCAAATGGGTATCTTAATCTATAGAAATATTTGAAAAACATGTGGAGTGGGGTTGATTCACCACTAATGGTGACTTAGTCCACTCTGGCTTTCCTAAAAATCCAAAAGTGGAAGGTGAAGCTCTCAGTCTACACTTTTTTGATATTGTAAGTGACTCTTTGTGGATATTTTGTCTTAGCCAAAAAGGAGATGTCTTCAAGAATTTTATAGCCTATTCTTCAATATCTCCAATCCTTCATGGTACCTATTGTTGATGTTTTCTGCACAGCAACAACTCAGACAGAATATGATATCTTATCTCTCTTGAAAGGCAAATATCTATGGGAAAAGAGATAAACCCAAGGTCTTTAATGTCAAGTCTTGACAATGCAACAAAACAACTCAGTGATAAATGTGAAAATGCTGGTAATCACAATGGGACCATATCACGAGCAAATACTGGACTTCCAACTTATCAAATCTAAATAATAAATTGATACTTTGAAACTTGATTTGAACATTGATAATAAAGAAACAACGAAAGATAAAGGTGTTAGAGATAATTCTAAGACTAATTCTAACCCTAAGATTGAAAATTCCAAAAGATAAAATGCTCAAAATGGATGAATCTCTCATAAACTACTTTCTGCTTGACCCAGATGAATCTGCAATTTCACAGAAATAGTGCAATCTTCTAACGTATTTAAGATTTTAAAATAAAAAAAAAATCATTCAGCCAATCCTATTGAAATTGAGATGAACAAAGCCTTATAATTGAACTAAGCACAATTTTAAGTCAAGGATAACTTTGAAAAGTAGCTAACAATCAACTAACTACAAAAAGTATGCACTAGAGATTGTTGCAAACATTCCAACATGAAACCCTAAGCATTACCAAACCATTTAACCATAAAATTATAAGCAATTTGAAAGATGGAATAACAAGAACCATGCCAGATGAAATTCCACAAGATAGATACCAAACACAATATCTCTCTTATATTAAATCATCCAAAATAGAAACAACTCTAGTTTTTGTTACAACAGTTGCTTGAGAATAAACCCTAAGTCCCTCCAATATCACTTATCTATTTCCTCTCTATCACTATTCTTCTATATGCCTATCTATCTATCTATATGTTCGAATGAGGCAACATGCCCATTTTGTAGAGAATCCCTAAGATAGGTCAGCCCAAAAGATGATTTACAATAAAAACATAACCTACAAGAGGTCGGCCTCAAAGATATTTGAACACATGAAATGTGCCATTGGCACCAATTTCATTCAAAACCACCAAGATGCCCCAAAAGGTTAGCCCAATACATGTGAATAATGGGAAGCAAAAATCTCAATGTAGCCCTATATAGCTACTCCCCATCCTTATCTTTAGCTCCATCTTCTTCACCATGTATGACCAACAAAACTCTATCCAACTCAGCAACAAGTGGAATAGGCAAAACCCTAATCATTCTCTCAAGGGACTTGATATCATCTCTTGCCTACCTAACTGTACCATCCCAATCAGTCCTATTAGTCAAATATTTGTCCATGACTGCAATATAAGTTGCATCATCATCCAACTAATGTCCAGTAACTGGTCCATCACTAAATGGAGAATAAACATCTCTCCACCACTTCCTAAGCTACTTCAAATTAAGATGCTTCAAAGTAAACTTCTTCCTTCCAGTCATGACTTGAAAGAATGAGATACATTTATCATAGATACTAGTCAGAGCATCCTCAATCTACCATGCCTTTTTATGGATCCTTTTCAAGGCCTTCTGCCTCATTTTTAGGATTTCAAACCATTCCCAAGGTTCAAGAACTCTTGTAAGAGGAAGAATGCAACACTTTACAAATTTATCCTCAGTGAATCCCATGATTGTTGTGGCCTTCTGCAGTAGGAGGTCAGTATCCACATTATCCTGAGCTAATACAGTCTTTAACCAATCCAATAATCTCATTGCATCCCCTCCAGTTGATAAAATTCTATTAATAGCATCATCTCCTTTAGTTTGGAAACCCTGCAACCAAGCAATTGCAACATGTGTGGCGCCTTTCATCTTCTCAAGTTCATAGATTGTCTCCTGAGGTAGGAAACCCATAGTAGAGGAGGAAGAGCCAATAGCTTGCAAGGTTTTCATCAACTCTTGCAAGTATTTCTTCAATTTATCATTCTCCCTCTCTAGCTCATGCCTAGTCTGCACAACTTTCTTCAACCTGCCCACAATCACAACACTGGAGCCTTCATATTCTTCAATATCCTACTCCACAATAACATGCCCTAAGTCAACATTTTGCACATGATAGTATTGGGTAGTCACATTGTCTCTATCTTTGTTTGGAGCATGGGTAGCAATATGAGCCACCCTGTTACCTGACCCATCTCTTTCAATCCGAGACACAATCCTAGCCTTCTTCTTAGTTTTTTCCTTTTCCACATTAGCCACATGAACATCCCAATTAGGAGGAGCATCCTCTACTATCACCATTTTACTCTTCAACTCCTTCTCAAGCCAATTCGGAATAGTAGACCCGATAGGCACTATAGTTTTCCTATCTTGCTCATGTTCTTGCTAATCACCAGTTGCATTATTTTCAACACTTGGCATATTGAGAATATCCATGGTTGGATTCTATTTCTCTTGTACTTGTTCTTCCACAACTAACTATACTAGTGAAGGGGTTCTAGTTGGTATTTCTTCCTCCTTTTGAGGAGTCTTGTCTACTTGTTCCTTTGCAGGTGAAGTTGCATGTGATACCAAGGGGGACTGTATTACCTTGTCAATTTCGGCCTCTGCATTATAGAGGTCTCCCTCTTGAAACTCTTCCTCGCCAAATTCTTTAGGATCTCCATCCTTCCTTGGTTCCTCCTATGTGTTACCAGCATCCAAAGGAATGGAGACACTCACTTATTCAACAATAGGAATACTCACTGAAACATTCTCCTTTATTGTAGTATCCCTTGGGGAAGGAATCCTTGATCTCCTCATGTATACTTGTGTCTTTTCCCCTAAGCTCTCAACCTCTACCACCGGTGGTTCAACCTCCTTATCAAATTTAGGAGCCTCCTCCACCTTTTGTGATAGTTTTGTAATCCTTCTTCTCTTTATCAATTGAGGAGCACTTTCCACCTCCTCCTCCTCTTCCTTATTCTTTTCAACTTCTTTCTTAGAGGCATGTCTCCTCTTCTTAGCAATAGGCTTCCTCTGTTTGCTTACCTCTACAGCCTTTTTGACTTGAACCTCCCTTACCTAGATTCTGAAAGGAGAATCCACCTTTTCTTTGCCCTTAGGATCTAGTTCAAGAGAACCCTCGGAAGTAGAGTGAGACTCTAATTCTCCCATCAGATCATAGGTGCATGGGACACCTTCACTCTCCAACTCTAGTATCTTGTGTTTCAACCACATCTTGGTATATTTGATCACCGAGGCCATGACTTGGTCTAGGTTAGTCTTTTCCTCCTCTAACCAGTCAACTTCTCCAACTGGCCTATCTTTTATTTCCTCATAGACATGACCCTAGATTACATTTACATCTTCCTCTAACTAGTAAGGGATGGCCTTTACATTGTATAGCCTTACCAAATCCACTGGAAATCTAGAAAACTTTTTCTTTCTTACCTCAAACTCATCAGCAAGGTTAACCCAGTAATCTCAATGTGAGCCTTATGGCTATATTCCCTACTAGCCTTCTTTTGAGCTTTGCCAGTGATGTTAAACCTTGCTCTCTTGGAATGGAAAGAGAGACCAAAAGTGCTCATCTCCTCCTCAGAAGCATAAGCAGACTAAATGGAAGCACAAACCTCACCCATTCCTATCTTCAAGGGAAAATCATTCCCAAAACCTGTCTTGTGCATCTCTCCCTTCACAACATTGTTGAAGTCACAAATCTTCCTAGTGACTTCCAACAATATGACATGATCAGTAGGGTATCGAGGGAGTCTGTAGGGAGGTGATCCCACAAAGCTAGTTTACAATTTTTGAGAGGAACTGATTTTTGCCTTTAAAATTTCTATTTTAATAATTCCAATTGAAGAGGGTTTGATCAAACCACCTTAGATCAAACTCCCTTGGATAGAACCTCACTAGTTTTAAACCATACCTATAAATGAGTCTCCTTTACACCTATCAAAATGCTAATAAAAAATCACTTTTGATTTAACTTTTAGGGGATCAAATGAATTCATTTAAAATTTATTTGAAATGATTATGGTAGTCCTCGAAATGAGCTATCCAATGAATATAATTTTAATATGTTTTGGTTTTATTATGTATGCATTTTTTTAGTTTTATTAAACATAGGTTTTTCATCGAAAATCAAGCTCTTTGTTTTGCACATGTGGAAAAATAGAAAATTATTAAAAAAAATTAGAAATATGTTTGTGCTAGGTATTGATGTCCTTGATCCATTCAATATATATTTTTTGAATTTTGATACATACATAAAAAGTTATGATGTATACAGTCTGCCTATGTTTGAATTGCAATTGGTTTGACTTTGAAACTCTATTAAGGAAAAAATATTCAATAAAAAATTGAGACCAAATGAAAGTGCTAGATATCATTGCTACAAATCTAAATTCTAAAAAAAGAGAATTTTATCCTTCATACAAAAAAAAGTTATGTTGTATACGGTGAGCGTAACTTTTTAAAAATGTTATTTTCTGAAAAAAATCAGTTTTCATGGGAGATGGAAAAAGAAGTGCAATCTTATTCCAAAAATTTTGAAAAAAATATTTTTAGAATATACAAAAAAAATACGATGAGACTCTAGTTTGCATCATCTTCAAATTCCTCATGGTTTAGCTACTATAGGTGCCTGAATGTGAAGATTTAGTTAAAAATAATAATTTTAGTGTCCAGTTTGGCCAAAAATTGTAAACCACTATTGTGGGATCACCCATAATTGTAAACCATGGAGCCCTTTGAAAACCATCAATTCTGATGTATGAGAAAGTTGGGAGCTGGATAAACCATGCCCCATATCTCCTTATCAATTCCTTCACCTTGTCATAAATTCTCATATGTTCTGCACCTTCGAGCAACCTAGTGATGCACATTGTGAAAGCATCATTGGATCTCCTGTAACTTCATCCACTTAGGTGCAACAGTGGATATACTTCATATATGTCATCCTACGCAAAGGTACCCCTACTGCTTAACCCTTTGTATGGGTGAAGTCCTGCCAATGAATATACTAGGTAAGAGGTCATGGTAAAAGTCTTGGTTTGCAAGACATTGCATAACTGTTCATGACTCATCACACTAATGACACCTGCCCAATGATAGCCGATTCCCTGCTCCATTCTAGCAATCACATTAAACATCCAAGTCTCAAACACACCTGCACTCTTCAATCCCACCAACCTACTGAGAAGAGTTATGACATTGTAGTACTCTCTCTTGAACTTAAGCCTGAATAGTTGCTTAGGCAACTTGGAGAAATGGGATTTAGGCTTCTCTAGCCAAGAGTTAATCACCTACTGAGACTTGACTAGATTCTCTTCATAATACTTCTTGGCAACATCTATGTCAAAGCCCACCACATGAGACCTATCAGGCATGTCAAAGGTTGCAGTAATGGATATCAAACTTAAACCTGCAAGAATTCTTCCCTAGGGACTAATTATCCTTTGTGTCTGTGTATCATAATTTCTAGCACACTCAAGCACCATCTCATAGCACTGCACTGTGGAAGGAAAACCTGCCACATGAGCCAATCTGGAGTCTACCATTCTTCTTGCCAACAAAGGAGGGCTCGGGGCCGACATCTTAGCCTTAAATTACTCATAGTCCTACATGCCTACATTTGTATTTAAGATTCCTGACCAAATTGAGGTTAGCTTGCTCTCAATAATTTGGCTCCTTATGTCTAATTTCACTTTCTCTGCATCTGAGATGGCAGAAGTCTCTGCACCTGGATCTATTGCCTTCCCTTTGCCTCAATCAACAATATCCTATCTTGATCCTACCCACAAACACATAAAGATGACCACAATCAGATCCACAAGAAATAAGAAGTGTAGGAAATCAGTATCCCAAAGTTTGGGATTTTTGGGAAAATCCGGACCAGGTAGATTCCAGCGAACCAAGCATGCAAAATCCCAAAACATCATTTTAATCCATCAATTAAAAAAGGAATACCTTTAGAAAAACTTAGCATAAGTTCATTTAATCTGTCAAATACATTATCAATAAATAGATTCTTCCATTACCACGAATTTCAACCTTTTCCCATAAAACTTGGAAGAATCCGCCAAAGATGGATTTTGGTGAAAATAGGAACCGTTACAACTAACTCGGGAAAAAGGAGGAGAAATGGAACATCTGGGAGAATCCAAAGGGAACGGATTTTGGCAAAATCCAGATATATCATCACCAAAGCGTGAAATCGGTCAAACGACCCGACTGCGGACACCGGGAAAATCCGAAGGAAGCGGATTTTGGCAAGAAAAATGAAATCCAGGAAAAGGTAGTAAAAGAGAAAGAATAGGGAAAGCCGGGGAAATCTGACGGAAGCAAAATTCACAAAGACCTTGAAAACTCAAACCCGTCCACCTCTTCCTTACTTTCACCAAAATAATTCAAAGAACACCGAATCTAAGGCTTGTACTTTGACAACAACTTAACCTAGACCTCCAATGGATCAAGTACAGATCTAGAACACTCCTCATAGCAATTCGAGAAGGATTGTCCATGCCCTAGGTTAATAACCCGAAAATGTCTACCATGAAAGAACAGGGAACAAGGCACGACTTGCTCACACCAAAGATGGAGAGTTTAAGACCAATGCAAGCAAACACCCAAACAAAAGGCACTACCAGACCAAGAATAAACATCAATGACCATCCTAACGGAATGGTACAACAACGAAAAATTTCCAAAATGCCCAGTGATGATGCGCACCCAAGGAAACTAGGGAATCATGAAGGACCAGGAAACAAATGAAGCAAAGCAATTCGAAATCAATAGAGTAAAGGAGCATTTCCACATACCATGGGAGCGAAAAGACCGGAATTGGTGGTGCCAACAAATAACCATTGAATGAAAAATCCATAGACATGAAACTCAAATGCAAAGTCATAATAGCCTCGAAAATCACAATCTAGCAAGAAACCAAAAGATCCAAGACTTAACCCCAAATGATAGCAAATGAACAAACTCAAATGATCAATTAATTCCCAAAATCTAATATATCAAAGCCCCAAAACACCCGCGCAAACACCATTAATGCGGTTGACAAGATAGCCATGACCATAAAACCCTAGGGATTCAACACTGCGATAGACTTTGGGGAAATCTAGACCATACGGATTTTCCTAAAAATAGGGTCAAAAGGTAGCAACCTTCGGATAACGAAAGGAAACCGGGAGAATCCGGACTAGGCAGATTTTCTTGAAAGCAATGAAAACTTCAGAATGAAGTTAGAACTCAAGATTTTCAATAAAACTCATAAGTGTGCCACTTCAATTGGAAAGATAAACATTAAAGCACAAACCCAAGCAAACAAAAAATCCCCCTAAAAAAAAAGGGTTCAAAACACCAAAAGCGAAAAAAGAGGGTCCCTACTTTTAGCAGGGCGTGTGTGCAAAAACTACACAACAATACCTAAATCTACAAACACACAAGGAAAGAGAGAAGTATTGAATGTTAGGGCATGGGTTTTTGCCTTGGTCAAACCCCTTTTAGGTAATTAAACCAAATGAAGAAATTATATGAAGAATGAACATGAAATGAAGGAATTAGAAACTTTCCATGATGATAGATCTTAAATTTCTACAACAATAGATGAAGAATCTACCCTTGAACACTTCTTGATGACTTAGAATTCTAAAACCCTAGCTTTCTTTAGAAGAATGATGAATGATAAATGAATCAAAAGAAAACAGAAGAAGGTAGAGGAAAAAAGATAGAAGGCCCAAAAATGAGTGGAAAACCTCATATTTATACACAATTATGCCCTAATTCCTAAAGATACCACATTACAGCCTGACCTTAGGTCTTAGAAAATAAAAAACCCACCAAAATTTTGAACTTATTTTGATTTTTGAGCCAAATGGGACTAAGTCACCCCAAGTGGAGACTTGGTCCCACTTAGGCAATTTCAGTGGGTGTCAGGAATTAAGATGTATTAAATGATGTTTATCGGGTTTATTCTCAAAAACACTTTTAAGTAAGGCCTGCAAGTGTAAAATGGGGCCAATTAAAGCATAAGAAAGGTGTAATTATTGATGAAAAGCCTATAAAAGTGATAAAGTTTGTTACAAATCCTTACAAGACTTTGAAACAAGGCTTGGTAAGTGATAAAAAGAGGTTATTAGGTAAATTATAATAAAAGGGTCCTAGAAAACCGTGAAAGTGGGTTACAACACTTTTACAAGATACCATAGAATTCTTATTGATTTACAAGGGTTTAAAACCTAATGTGAATGCATTGGCCACATTAAAACATTAAATATAGGAAAAACTATGCCAAAATCCACAAGAAAGACCTAAATGGGTGCAAAAAAGTGGGCAGGTGCACGGAAATGGGTAGCAATTCCGTGGAAAAAATTCAAACAACTTTTGAAAATAAATAACGTGAGTGCATTATAAAGTGCTCACATTATTGGTTTGGTGTGTTTAGCCTATAACATGCACGCAATATAACAGGCTCATGTTATTGCTTGTTAAAAGAAAAAAAAAACTGAAAACCTATCATTATTATTTTGACTATTTTTTCTTGCAGTCGTGGCCAAAACCCCCATACTTATGTGATCATGTTCTAGGAGGAGAAATTCAACAAATTATTTCACCAAAAATTTCTATTTCTTCGCAATGATAGCGCCATGATGAGGTAAGGATTTTGTGGTTTTTGTTTTGAATTAGTTAACTTTAGGTTGAATTTGATATATATTTGTTTAAATTTTTAGGAGATGAAAATCAACCTACAAACCCTAAAGATCCTCAATAGAAAGACCAACCAAATCATTGAGATCAAAATCAACCACAACAACAACCTCCTCCACCAATCACTCAACCCCCTCCTGACACTCAAAAAAAATTAATGAGTGAAATTGAGAACAAAATTGAGGATTTGATCAGTAGGTTGAGTGATCCAAATGGTTCAACTGCAGAAAGAATGACCCTAGAAAATTCATTGAAAGATGTGGTAAAAAATGTCGATTCAATTAGCAAACAAATAAATGGATGACAAGATAGGAGGTAGACGACTAGGGATTATTATTGAAATAAATATCATAAAAAGATGTAAAGGATTTAAAAATTACAAAAGGTGATTTGTGCTCATTATTCACCGAGCCACACATGAATAAAAATCTTACCCTCAATGCGAAGAGCATTGCTATCCATTGGTTCTACCACCAACAAATTAGGGACCAGTTTCATGATAGGTGGTACATGGTCTTCGATTACCCACCGTACAACAATTGTGAGGTCCCACAATATTTCCTTAGGAAACTATACACTGATTTTATATTGAACAAAATCCAAAATTATTTTGATATGAGGGATTTTCAGGGGAGAGGTGGGGGGTCAGCTCAGGATAGACCTGGTACATAGCTGGACCCTATGTGGGAAGGTAGACGATCTCTCACTAGGCCACCTCATTAGCACTTTTTTATGCCTTCTATCATGAAGGAAAGTGCTGACGTAGAGACATTGCAAGCGATCAACACTTTGACCCAGAGTTTCATCCATCATACTAGCCCTATTGTACAATGTCATCTAGGGGAGTCTTCGAATGGTGGCCATCGAACATGTGTGTCAATCTTGCAGGGCTACTTGTTCATATGACCCCGCTGACACTCAGGAAACTGGTACGCATGATCTGTCTGTAGCTATGGAGATGGAGAGGGCAACTGAAATTTTTCATGAGGCATATGGCATTGATAGTCAAGTAAAAGTTAGTGCATGTTCATTGAATTTAATTTATTAAGTTTCAATTTGTAAATGGAAGATTAACTAAAAATGTTTTATGATTTTAATAAAAATGTAGGGTCATAGTATTGAGACTGGATACACCAGCCCCCCACCAACTTATTTTTGTAGTACACCTATTTTTGGGGTATGTAACTAGTAAAAAAATATAAATTTATTGCATGTTAATAGCACTTTTTTACGAATGGTAATTTAATATGCGATTTTGGATGTTGAACAAACTAATATTGGAGGTTTTGATGAAACAATTCCTAGTGGTGGTGCATTTACTCAAACCTACATGGAGGTAATAGAATAAAGATTTTAACTAATTAATCAAGTACTTAATATATTTGTGTAGTTTATATGGACATCGTTGATTACAATGAATAATTTGTTGTTTTATTTTTAGATGATGCAAGCTGAAACACCTATGAATGTGATGAGGGCAATGTATATTGGTGTGTCATCTGCTATACAATGCTCGATGGATCTAATAGGAGAGGTATGAGGAAAATTAGTAAATTTCAATTTACATTTGTTGTTATAGATGTTAGTTAGTGAAAAATCAAACCATTATTGATTCACATAGTTTAATTTCTATTTGTATGGTTTATATAGGGCTTGAGCATGCCTAAGCATGGAAGTGAGAATATTACCCCCATGGAGAGAGATCATGAGATGGTGGTAAGTGATTATTTTGTCAAGTATATCATTTTTTATAATGTAATTTCTATATATTCATGTATTTACTTCTTATTGTAACAGTTAAAACTTCACCATGAACTAAAAACTTAGAGGAGTAGCAGGAGAACTCCTCAAGCACAACAAAAACAATTAATAGACCTATCGCCATTCGATCGAAAAGGAAAGGGAAAGAATTTATTTCTAGGGCATGGAGAGAAATGACTTTCAATTCCAGAGCCCTTTTTTGTATGCCTACATAGAAGTTTTCTACATATATTTATTGTACATATTTGACATTGTATGCTTATATGGGATTCTCTTAAGCCTATATGGCTATTTTGTACATATATCTCATACTTATATTGGTATATATTAATGTATGCCTACATGGCTATTTGGTAAATACAAATATTTGTTATCGATGCCTATCCATATTTGCATTCTAAATTGATGGTTCAATAGATATGAGTTATGTGTATTCAAGTGTATACTTTACAACTTATGTGTATACTTTGTGATTTATGTGTGTTCGAATGTATACTTTGTGGCTTAGGTGTTTTCATGTGTATACCTTGTATTCGTGCATATATTTTGTATTAATTTGTGTATATTATGTATTCGTGTGTATATTTTTTGAGGCTTATGTGTTTTTGAGTACTTGTGGTTCCCTTATTGACATGTATGTATGCTTGAATTATTCATTTGTATAAGTATTAACTGGTTAGCCCTAACATTGATCGTTGTTGTTCTTCATGATTTGTCTTGAATATTAATTGATTGATGCTAAACAATTTTACCTAAAAGGAAAAAACATGTTTACAATTGGCATTCCATGAAATGATTCATAAAAAGATTCTAATATCTTCTTTATATAAAATTTGGAGGTCGTACCAAGTACGGGATCAACAAGTTTGTATCAAAAATCTAAAAAACAGAGAATAGTGTGAATAATTCTTATTAGATCTTCTTCAAAAGTTCATCACCAACCTCAATTCGAGCCTCTCATGGCCTTACATAGTTTTTTATTTTTTACACCCTTCTCTAACTGATCCATGCCCTCAGCTAACTAAAAACCAACTATCAAAACAAGTAACTGTTGCATTTCAAATTTGTTTCTTTAAGCAACTTACAAATTTGCAACTTTAGACTCCTCCAACCTAATGAGTACATCTAATGAACTATACGCCTACACAAATGATGTACAAATATCCTTATTACATCAAAAAAACACCATTCTATCACAATCATATACAAATTCACAAATTTTCCTTCAAAGGCTACAAAGGAAAATTCTAGTGCAGGATTAAAATTTTCACATTTTTTATCACTAGAAACAAAAGTCACCCGAAAACATACCTAATCGTCCTAATTGACCTTATTCAAGATAAAGCATGCTCAAAATACCCACAAAAACCTATTGACCAACCTATTCACCATCATATAATCAATAAAACCACTGAACTAGAACTTCTTCATCAAATGGAGGAACAAGGTGCTCTGCACCAATGATCATATGTTTTTTGTGTGGAATACTCAAACTTCTCAACTGTCATTTGTATGTGTCTATTTTCCAGTGTTTTGCATGCCATCATAAGGGATCAAGTCAGTTGAACGCAATTCATATAAATTCCATGTGTTTGGGTGAGAAAGAGGACCATGCCTAGCATAAACCTACCTATTGGGACACATTGGAGTAGTTAGTTTGGTCACACAAATTACAGAACAAAAGTTGCACCACTTTTCAACTTTGCGCAACTTAAATTTGACACTTTCCATCAAGTGAAAATCCATCACCACAGGAAAACCACTCCGAGATAGCCAAAAATAAGAGAGATTTTTATAGAGGGGCCAACATGATCTTGTATGATTAGATGAGAAGTTTCTAAGCATCGTAGTATCCGAGTAATAACATGCTAAAGTTTGCAGCCATTTTGCACTTCGAACCCTTAAGGGATCTATCCGGTGGAATGTAGCTTAGAGTGATTCCACATGTTTCGGTGTGAAAGAGGACCATGTCTACCATAAAAATACCTATTTGGATGCATTGGAACAATCTGCTTGGTCACACGAGTTGCAGAGCGAAATTTGCACCACTTTGCATCTTTGCACAACTTGAATTTGACACTTTTTCCATGAAGTGAAAATCCCCCACCACAGGAAAACCACTCTAAGATAGCCAAAATCGAGAGAGTTTTTGTAGAGAGGCCCAACGTAATCCTGTAGGATTAGATGAAAAGTTTCTAAGTGTCACGGTATCCGAGTAATAGCATGCATAAGTTTGCAGCTATTTTGCACTTCGGACCCTTAAGGGATCCATCTAATGGAACATAGCTTAGAGTGATTCTACATGTTTTGGTGTGAGAGAGGACAATGCCTAGTGTAAAAATACCCATTTGGATATGTTGGAATAGTCCACTTGGTCACACAAGTTGCAGAGAAAAATTTGCACCACTTTGCAACTTTGCACTACTTGCATTTGACACTTTTTCCATCAAGTGAAAATTTGCCGCCACTGGAAACCAGTCCAAAATAGATGAAACCAAGAGAGATTTTTGTAGAGGATCCCAACGTGATCCTATAGGATTAGATGAGAAGTTACTAAGAGTTATGGTATCTAATTAATAGTATGTTGAAGTTTGCAACCATTTTGCACATTGGACCCTTGAGGGATCAATCTGGTAGAATGTAGCTCAGAGCGATTCTGCGTGTTTCAGTGCAAAAAAATACCATTCCTAGCTTAAAAATACCTATTAAGATGCGTTGGAGTAGTTATTTTGGTCACACGAGTTGCAAAGCAAAAGTTGCACCACTTTACAACTTCCCACAACTTGAATTTGACACTTTTTCCATCAAGTGAAAAATTTTTGCCACGGGAAAACCACTCTGAGATAGCCAAAACTAAGAGATTTTTTGTAGAGGGGCCCAACATGATCCTATATAATTAGATGAGAAGTTTCTAAACATCACGGTATCCAAGTAATAGCATGATGAAGTTTGCAACCATTTAGCACTTTGGACCCTTACGGGATCGATCCGGTGGAACGTAGCTCAGAATGATTCTGCATGTTTCGGTGCAAAATAGGACCATGTATAGTGTAAAAATACCTATTCAAACATGTCGGAACAATCCTCTTCATCACACGAGTTACAGAGAAAAAGTTACACCACTTTGCAACTTTGTACAACTTGAATTTGACACTTTTTCCATCAAGTGAATATTTGCCGCCACGAGAAAACCACTACACAATAGCCAAAACTAAGAGAGGTTTTTGTAGACATGCCCAACGCAATCCTGTAGTATTGGACGAGAAGTTTTAAATGTCATGGTATCAAAGTAATAGCATGCAAAAGTTTGCAGCCATTTTTCACTTTGGACCCTTAGGGGATCGATTCGGTGGAATATAGCTCAAAAAAATTTCACATGTTTCAGTGCCAAAGAGGACCATTCCTAGTGTAAATATACCTATTCAGATGTTTTGGAATAGTCCGCTTGGTCACACAAGTTGCAGAGAAAAATTTGCACCACTTTGCAACTTTGCACTGCTTGCATTGGACGCTTTTTCCATCAAGTGAAAATCTGCCAGCACGGAAAAACCACTCCAAGATAGCCAAAACCAAGAGAGGTTTTTGTAGAGGGGCCCAACATAATCCTATAGCATCATATGATAATTTTCTAATCATCTCGATATCAGATTAATAGCATGCTAAAGTTTGCAACCATTTTGCACTAAGGACCCTTAAGGGATCAATCTGGTGGAACATAGCTCAGAGCGATTCCATGTGTTTCAGTGCAAAAATATACCATTAATAGCATAAAAATACCTATTTGGATGTGTTGGAGCAGTTATTTTGGTCACACGAGTTGCAGAGCGAAAGTTGCACCACTTTGCAACTTTGCACAACTTGAATTTGACACTTTTTCCATCAAGTGAAAATTCACTGCCACGGGAAAACCACTTTTAGATAGCCAAAAAGGAGAGATTTTTTTGTAGAGGGGCCCAATTTGATCCTCTAGGATCAAACTAGAAGTTTCTAAGTGTCACAGTATCCATGTATTAGCATGCTGAATTTTTCAACCATTTTGCACTTTTGACCCTTAAGGGATCAATCCAGTGGAACATAGCTTGCAGTGATTCCACGTGTTTCAGTGCAAAAGAGGACCATGCCTAGCATAGACATACCTATTCAGATGCGTTGGAGCAGTTAGGTTGGTCACATGAGTTGCAAAGCGAAAGTTGCACCACTTTGGAACTTTGCGTAGCTTGAATTTGACATTTTTTCCATCAAGTGAAAATCAACCACTCTGAGATAGCCAATACCGAGAGAGGTTTTTCTAAAGGGGCCCAACATGATTCTTTTTGATTAGATGAGAAATTTCATGGGATTTGTGTTGCTACCTCTATAGATTTCGATGGAAAAGGGCATAAAAAATGAGGTTTCACCCTAGGGTTTGATAAAATATTGCATGTAGAGGTTGGATGATTGTATTTTGAGTTTTTGTAGGTGATTTTAAGAAGTTCTGAGATGGTGGACTATTCTAGAAAGGTGTGGAACCATTCCTTTCAATAAACCCTCCTTATACTATCATAAATTAAGGGTTTTGGTTTGGCATGGTGGAGTGAGTTTGTCTTGAGACAAATTGTGGATCTGAGGGTTTGGATACATGATAATTTCCACCTCATCAAGTTAAGGGGGTTCTTGAATGTTTAAAGGTATGTTCCTTTATTTCTTGAATTCCCCTGCATAAATAAACACACACACACACACACCTAAAAAATCCTAATTCGATCTTACATGGTTTATATCACTTCTCTGATCACCTAATGAACTATTTCAAACTTTGAATACATTACATATGACCTTTACATGACCTTTTTCACATTGTTTACATTTCAAAATTCAAATTTTGCAAAGTTTCCTATTGAAGGAATTTACAAAACATGGTGCTACTACACCAAACATAAACTCAAAAATTACAATATTTGATTAAATCTCATTATGTAAGTAAACCTCATTACAATGCCTTAGGTACTTCGTTCTCATAGATCTTTTACAATGCCACTCATAGATTCTCTTTGAATGTCTACATCATAGGTGCTCATTATGAGGTTAACTTCAATTGAGTAACTTCAAATTCCCTCACTAAGCTTCACATGCTCTTTTATAATGGATTGAAATAAAAATTGAGATTTGTCAAGATCATCAAAATAAGGATGTCACCTTGCTTTTTTGGCTGAGAATCTCTTTGATGGTTCATAAATCAACATTTTATGCAACGAGAGATCAATCAATTTTTAGTAGTTTACTTACAAATACACAAAGTAAAAGAGAAAAATGAAGAGCATCAAAAATGGAAATGAAATAAAATAGATGGAAGGCACTTACAAATAGGCATGCATCTCTCACAACTTAGTCACTCCTGGTCAAACATCTTCGCTCGAAATTCCAACATACCTATTGCACACAACACCTCTCATGAATAGAGTAAGTTGAAATTTCAAATGCTCTTATAATGTCTACATCATAGCTGCTCATGATAAGGTTAACTTCAAATGAATAAATTGAAAGTCCCTCCCCAAGCTTTGCTCACACTTTTCTAATGGCTTAAAATCATTATTGAGATTTTTCAAGATCATCAAAATAAGGATGTTGCATTTCTTTTCTGGCTAACATTCTCTTGGATGACTCATATATCTACATTTTTTGCACGGGGACACCAATCTTTGTTTAGTATGTTACTTACAAATATGCAAAGTAAAAAAAGATGATAGAATTGGCATCAAACAAATTAATGTGCATACAAGTATAAATTAATAAGAACCAATGTGCATATACTTAAAAATTAATCCAACAAACCATCCAGATCTGCTCTACTCTTTATTGTGTCAAGTATTGCCTCATGGTTAGACTCACGAACCTTCCACAAGGTCTTATTCAAAGGTCTACACCCATATTTGGTCAAAAAACATTGGATTCCACAAAAAGGTTCGAGTAATGAAGAATCTTACGATGCATGCCAAAGTCCTGAAATAACCAATGTTTAACACTCGAATGTGGGTACCTTCTAAGCCATGTTCCAATAACCACAATTGATCCAATAGGGTATTTGATGTTTTCTCCATCTATAACTGGGGCCTCCAATTTATTTTTGGCCTCAACACAATGACATAAGTAATAGTTTGTTCCCTCTTCATTGTCTTCATCTACAATAACTGCATAAACATTCCCTATATTGATATGTGTAGAAAATATCTTGGAATTTGTCAACATTAAGAATACAGTACAAAGTAAGATAACGATATGGAATTTCAACAACTAAGAAAGTAGATATATCACCTTGTTGAACTAGACCTGATACGTGGTCAAAGTCAACTGATGATTCCATCTGTGTCAGTTCTAATGTCATTGGAGGGTGATGCATGTGAAGTGTGCTAAGATAACTTATCAACCATATGTCAACCCACTCCCTTGACTCACAATCATTCTAGGATTGCATTGTACATGAAGAAAAAAAGCATGCCATCTTTCATGTATCGATACTCCATGAGCCTACATTTGAGCTAAGGAACGAATGTACCTCACTCGATCTTGTTAGTGTACAATAGTCCTCATATGGTGCAATGTTAGTATCATCCATCGACCAAAACAATCTACAAACTGAAGATGTGCCTTCATTACTTGGACCCATCGAAGCATTACACCACTCAATGATTGATTTTTCATCTTTCAACTTTGCACTTTCTTTATACTTTAACTCTTCTCGTGCTAATTATCTTTTCATGCATGCTCCTGCACCATCATGCTCCCCATTTCCATGTCCGGCCTCAAAAAATTTCCACATATATTGAACACCTATAATTACATGCATCCTGCACAACTATATAACATGCACGAGTTCTTGAACTGTGTTGCATAATTATCAGACCATATTATATGTCAGTCGTATTTTATGCCCCTCTGAGCCAAACCATTGTAGAAAATTTGGAAGAAACCTTGCACAAAATTTGGAGAATGTGTGCGATCATCACTAATGTAAAAGTGGTACTCCCTCAATACCTTCCTTTGGTCATTTGTACTATCAGATGTATGAATGAATGCTATGTGCACAAATATCAAAACCTATGTGGAGTTGTAATATTATGAATGCAACTCATGTTCTAGTTGTAGAGTGTAGTTCTCTACAAATTCAACCACTGATACTATGATTCCAACTTGAATGGTGTCCTTGCATAGCTTGAATTATGTGTCCAACCATCGGGCTCTATGTGTATGCACTATATACTTAGATAGTATATTGTCATAAAACATGGACATAAATTGGTACACTGGAATCTTCTCAATAACCAAATCAAACCTTTTTACTTGAGACCCATATTTTTTAGCATATGACACTGTTTTATACTTCTCGAACTCTACTAGTTTTTGTCCCACCTCATCTGTGCTTTCCATATGTTGACAAACTAGCATATGTTGGAAGCCACTGCATCGCTCACATGAACCATCCAAGAATTCTATCTTGTAGAATATCTGGCTATCCTCTATTTCACATAATTTTTTTGATAAGAACTCTCTTGAAGATTTTGGTGGGGCTTCTATGCCACAATCCTAAAAAACATCATTAGTATGCAAATCTACACATATAGAATGATAAAAATCATAATGGTTAGAAAATACAATATGCAGTCTACAACAAGTAGTGTGTGTGTGATTTATCTTGACATAAAAAGGTTTAAGAATTTCAAAAAATATATGAGAAATACTAATTTGAGTATAATCGTTTTCAAATTTTTGAAAAAGTTGGGTTTGAGTCATATGCAAAAAATATTTGGATGTGGCTCATGATTCTGACTACCGATTCTCCTTCTTACCACATCCATTTGATTCAGAGATGGCCTTGTGTTATTCTTCCAATACTCTTCAATTAGTGTTCTCAAGGCTTTAAAAACTTCTTTATCTTTTTGTGACAGTCTCCTAGAGAATGTCGATAATTCATTTGAATCATTTCCCTCAATTCTTTGTCGCCTTTGAATGGATCTTGATAAAGTTTTTCTACTAATTCCCGTGTGTTCACTTGTCTTTTTAATGAGATGAGTTCCCTTTGTTTTACATCTTACCAAAGTCAATGTAATGACACGCTGGGTGACATTACCATCCTTTGAGTGTGAGGTCTTACCCCCAGTCTCATAAGTATCCATTAGATTCTTCACAATAGTGTCTTCACTCGATGCATTTGATGTTCTCAACCCAAGAGTCTTCATGATGTTTCTATACTTCACACCACACATCATTTCAACTAATAGTTGACATCTTGCAATCTCATTTAGTCTTTCAAATAATCATTCCCAAATCTTATCAGCATATCTTCTACATGTGTGTGTTGAAATTGTACCTTCCATGTGTTGCAAAATCTCATCATCAATATTAGTCAAATACTTTTTCTTTCTACGCAAAATTCTAGGTGGTGTTCTCCTTGGTACATACATCTCAACATTAAGAATTTCATCAATGTTTAATTAAGGTGGGATTTATTAAATACCTTTGATTGAGGGTGGAGAAGAATAAATACCTTGAGGTTCACATGGGGATGATGGCATTCCTCATTTGTCAAATTTGAGTGATGATGTACTCTCAACTTGAGATGTGCTGGATGGTGTCCAACAATATTCACTTGTGGTAGATGGTGTCCCTCTATATTCACTTGCACTAGATGGTGTTCGTCCATATTCACTTCTGCTAGATGGTGTCCCTCCATATTTGCTTGTGCTTAATGGTGTCCCTTCATATTCACTTTTCATAGAGGGTGTGTCTCCAACTATGGTATATGAATCTATCCTACGATGATTCTTTCATATTCGTTCTTTTTTTGACGGTTGAGGTTCCTCTTCAATTGGCTTGTTTTTCATCAATTGTTTCCAATTTCTTCTTTTCATGATATGCCACCACCCAAAATCTCTCCTTTTCTTTGAAGGTTTCATTCTCTTTGTGTGTTATTTTCCTCTTTGTATTTTTATTTGGCATGGCAGATAATGTTATCTTTACCATGGTAATGAGAATAATATTAGTTCCTAAAAAATGTATCCATTCAAGTTAATTGAAAAATATGTCATTCAAGGCTTCATTTAAATAATACTTACAATCATCTTGTAAAAAATTTAACCTAGCATAGAAAAATGTGACATGATTTTTTTCAATCCAGAATTCCTTCAATAAAAGTGGTAATGTGGCATGCTATGATTTGAAGATAGGCTCAAAATGGAAGCATGGACATTTGCAAAAAAATGCATTTTCTGGCAAAGTTATGAAGAGATAAGATAGTTAAGAAGTTAAAAAAATAGTTAGATACATTGGGGGAGTTGAGTTTGAATGTTAATAATATAAATATCATGTAATTTGCAATCATAATGACTGTAATGGCATTGTGAGTGTTTGATAAGTTTGTGGTGCAGGAGCACTTGTACAATCTATGCTTCCATTTAGAAATTTGATTCAATTTTGGGTATCTCCATGTTCTAAGAGGGTAATTAAGGAAATTTTCCATGTATGTGAATAATTAGGAGGTTTAATGTTTAAATCCTATGTGTATTTTGTAAAGTTGTCACTATTTGCAAAAGTTGCACAAATACAAAATTCTGAAAAGTTACAAATACTGTGAAATAGGGAAGGTGAAAATTCATATGGGCTTATTTTCACTTGGAGGCACTTGGAAGTTGATAAGACGTGTATGTAATGCATTTATAAGGCCTCATGTATGTTTTTAAAGTTATGGGTGATTGAAGATCTGATTTTGAATGAATAAACACACTATTTTCCTGTATTTTCTTTAGAATTTCACTATTTCAAGCTCTTGTACGAATTTGTATAGGAAGGAATGCTTGTTTGGATGTTTTTAATTCTTTTCACACTCAATCACCTCCCACATACAAATTTTTTCATGCATTCTTCTTAATTTTTGAGTGAGATATTGAAATTTTTCTCTAAAATTGTCAAACCCTCTGTTAAGGTAAATAGTGAACTTGAGAAATTGTGTTTCTCCCATTCTGCAAAATTAAAGTTCTCAATTTTGGTGTAAAAAATCCTTGTTTCATTTAATTTCATATTTGAAAGGTTACCAATCATATGGTGAGGACTAAGGTTTGAAGAAAATATTTTTTCTTGAGTGTAAAACTGTGTTTAGATTGGTAAAAAAGGGAATTGCGAAGCTTAGAGCTTGGAGTTTATGGAAATGTGTTTGTAAATGAAGTTATAATGGAATTATAAGCTTTGGAAGGTCAAATTAAAGTTATTTGATGTATTGGTAATGATTTTATGGTGTTGGGTGTAGCAAAACCAATAACCCATGTTTGCACTAAGGCTTTGTTAGGCTTATTCTCAAACAGAAACAACTAGTTTACAAGAATTTTCTCTGAAGGACTTAATATCCATCTTGTAATATGTTTTGTATGAGGGAAATGAGTGTCCAAAATTAGTATCACAGTTTGAAGTGTTTGTATGGTTTGGGAGATACAAGTGACAGTTTGCAAATGCTTGGCTACTAGTAATGTGGACAATCAACAAAAGAATTGAGTTTGTGTGTAAGGGAAGACTTCTGAAATTTTTCATTATTTTGTACTAACTCAAACAAATATTTCTTAAGAAAATAATGGTTTGGTTGTGCCTTAAGAATTATAGTTTGTGTTTGTAAACAATGGTCCCATTATGGAAGATTTAAGACAACTTGTTAATGACATAATCATTGCTTGATGTGTTGGTGTTATAAAGGAATTCAATGGTTCTGAATTTCTAATAAGCTTTATTTTATGTTACAATCAATTTTACAATTGTTAATTTATTATTTGAGTCTGACAAAGAGTTGACACCAAGTTATAATGTTTTGTGGAAATATGAAATCAAGTGAAATTGAAGGATTTTGATGAAAAGATGATTGAGTTTTGTTCATTGATCTTCTTCAATTTAAGTTAGGGTCAGAAGTGTACCCTTGATGATTTGTGGATCCTGGTAGATTGTCTACATCAGGTTTAAAATGGTAATTGGAAAGTGTATATAATTATGTAGTTTAAAATGTGCATTCACAACGTAAGGTTATAATGAAAAACAAAATTGAAAGCAAGCCATAATAGAATGAAATAATTTAATGTGTAAAGACTTCACACACCTAAAAATCTAGAATTTCAAATGGAGGAGTTCAGCCCAGTTATGTAGGCTTAGCTTCTTCTTTCTTCAAACTCCATAACAATTTGACTTGTTCAAAAGCTTGTTCCCCTCCAAACTTCAATTGATATTAAATGTCTTTCAATGTGGAAACTCTTTTATTTCATGTAAAGGTGTTAGAAATATAATTGAAAAGGTGACGGAATGTGAAAAACATGCTTTCACACTTCACAACATCATCAAAAGGATACTTTTTTTTGGAGAATGTGCAAAACCAAGAGAATATGAAGACCGTGGGCCTTGACATCATGGGTATATTCATTTTTTTACCGTTTTTAGTGGAATACAAAATGCGCTCACATTATAATGTGAGTGCATTATTTATTCCTAAAATGGTAGCATCTCTACTTCTTCAAAATGTGCATGCATTATATGAAATATGGTATTCTTAATATATTTCTTTTCTCCCTCTTTGTTTAAGAGGGAGAGAGATGGAGGGAGGAAGGGAGGGAGGGAGAGAGAGGAGGAAGGGAGAGAGGAAGGGAGAGGGAAAGGGAGAGTGTTATAGAGAGATATTGGGAGAGATTGAGTTAGATAGAGAGGGAGAGAGGGGGATATTGGGAGAGAAAGAGGGAGGGGGGGGGAGGGAGGGAGAGGGAGAGAGGAAGAGTGGTATAAACAAAGAGTGGGAGAGAAAGGAGAGAGGGAGGTGGGGGACAGAGAGGAGAGAGGGAGAGAGAGAGTGGAGAGAAAGAGAGATAAAGAGGAGGGAGGAGGGGGGAGGAGGAAGGAGGAGGGAGGAGATAGGAGGGAGAGGGAGAGGGTTAGAAAGAGATAGTGGGAGAGAAAGAGGGAGGGGAAGGGAGAGGGAGGATAGGAGAGAGGATGAGTGGGAGGGAGGGAGGGAGGGTGGAAGGGAGGGAGGGAGGGAGAGGGAGAGGTTAGAAAGAGATAGTGGGAGAGAAAGAGGGAGGGGAGGGAGAGGAGAGAGAGAGGAAGAGTGTAGAGAAAGAGAGAGTGGGAGAGAAAGAGGGATATAGAGGGAATGAGGAAGGGAGGGAGAGTGAGGGAGAGAGGAAGATTGTGAGAGAAAGAGGGAGATGGAGAGTGGAAGAGAAATATATAGTGGGAGAGAAAGAGAGAGAGAGGGAAGTAGGGATGGAGGGAGGGAGGGAGGGAGGGAGAAACAAAGGGAGAGGGAGAGCAGGAGAGCGGGAGAGTGGGAGAGTGGGAGGGAGAGGGAGTGGGAGAGAAAGAGGGAGAGAGGGAGGGAGAGGGAGTGGGAGAGGGAGTGGGAGAGATGGAGATAGAGAGGGAGGGAGAGAGGGGGAGAGCAGGAGAAAGAGAGAGTGGGAGAGAATGGGAGAGAGTGGGAGAGAGTGGGAGAGAGTGGGAGATTTGGAGAAGGGGAGAGTGGGAGAAAGAGAGTGGAAGAGAGTGGGATATTTGGAGAAGGGTAGAGTTGGAGAAAGAGATAGAGGGAGAGATGGAGATATAGAGGGAGGGAGAGATAGACTGAGAAAGAGATAGAGGGTAGAGGGTTGACCTCAACCCTTAAACACTTGAACCCTAAACTCTAAAACCATCTACCCTCTACCCTCTACCCTATACCCTCAAACCAATACTCTCTACCCTAAACCCTAATCCCTCAACCGCTGTACCCTCTACACTATAACCTCTTAATGCCACAACCCTAAACCCTAAACCCTTAAACCCTAACTCATAAACCCTCTACCCTCTACCTTCAATCCTATAACCTCTACTCTCAACCCTAATCCCCCATCCCTTAAACCCACTTAGTAAACTCTCTACCCTATTCCCTCAACCCTCTCAACCCTTATAACCTCATCTCTATACCCTATACCCTATACATTAAACCCCCAACCCTCAATTCTCAACCCTCAACCTTGAATCTCTCAACTCTCAATCCTCAAACCCTAAACCCTCTACCTCTTATATTGGACCGTGAACCTAATCATTCAACCATATACCCTCAAACCTATACCCTAAACCCTCTACCCTCAACCAAGTAAACCCTTAACCCTAAAATATTAACCCTCATCCCTTAAACCGTAATCTCCCAACCCCTAAACCCTCTACTCTATAACCTCTTAATCCCTCAACCATAAAACCTATACCCTTAAACCCTAACCCGTAATCCCTCTATGCTCTACCCTCAACACTAATCCCCCAACCCTTAAACCCACTTAGTAAAATCTCTACCCTAATCCCTCAACCCTCTTGACCCTTAAACCATCAATCCTTAAACACTCAACCCTAAACCCTTGAACCTCAACCCTCAATCCTTAAACCCTAAACTATAAAACCCTCTACCCTCTACCCTCAACCCAATACTCTCTACCCAAAACCTTAATCCATCAACCCTAATCCTTCAACCCTTACACCATTAAATCCAAGAAAAATATCTACCCTAATCCCTAAACCCTCAACCCTTATAACCTCTACCTTATATATTGGACCCTCAACCCTAATCCCTCAACCCTATACACTATACCCTCAACCCTCAACCCTCAACCTTAAACCATCAATCTTCAACCCTCAACCCTTAAACCCTAAACCCTTAAACCCTCTACCCTCTACCCTATACATTAAACCCTCAACCCTCAATTCTCAACCCTTAATCCCTCAACCCTCAATCCTTAAACCCTCAAAACTCTACGCCTATACCCTCTACCCCTTATATTGGACCTTGAACCTAATCCTTCAACCATATACCCTTAAACCTATACCCGAAGCCCTCTACCCTCAACCAAGTAAACCCTTAATCCTAAAAACTTCAACCCTATAACCCTAACCAAATACCCTCTACCATCTACCCTATTCCCTCAACCGTAAAGGTCCTCCAGCCTAATCTCTCAACCCTATACCCTCTACACCTATCACTTTATCTCTATCTATACTTATCACCACTCCCTTCCTCCCTTCCTCCCTCTCTCCTACCCTCTCTAATTGTCTCTATCTACCATCTCCCTCTTTCTACATACGTCTCATTCAATCAATCCCTACCACCCTCTCTCATTCCCTCTATCCATATATCTCTAAGTCCCTCCCACTATCCCACTGTCTCCCACTCTCTCTCACTCTCCCTCTCTTTCATGTCTCTCCTTCCCACCCCCCTCTCTCTATATTTCCCTTCCACCCTACCTAGATAAGTCCCTCTCAATCAACCACCATATTTCTCTACCTTTATCAGGTCACTCCCTCCCACACCCTCTCCCTCACTCAGATCTCTCACTCTCACTCCCTCTCTCTCCCACTCCCTCTCTCTCTCCCACTCCCTCTCTCTCTCTCACTCCTTCTCACTCTCTATCTCTCAAGTCTCTCCCTCTCACCCCCCTCACACTCTCAAGTCTCTCACTTTGGCACCTTACCTACATAAATCTCTTTTTCTCTTTCTCTCTCTCTCCCCCTCTCGCTCTTCATCTCCCTCAATTCTCTCTCTCCCACCCCCCTCTCTCTCCCTCCCTCTATCCCTCCCACCCTACCTAGCTAAGTCTCTCTCACTCCAACCCCTTCTCTCCCACTCCATCTCTCTTAAAATCTAACTTCCACCCCCTCTCCATCTCTCTAGAATCTCTCTCTCTAAATTATCCCTCCCTTTAAATACATACGTAAACACATACATACATACATACATACATGTGTAGATACAATCTTACATACATACAGGCGTACGTACATTCATATAAGCATGCATACATGACATACAAGCATACATGTACATATAAACATACAAATATATCAAAATACATTCAATATATTGCCATTAACATAAAAGAGGACATAATGCGAGTGCTTTATAATGCGCTCACATCATGTCTTAGTTGACATGTTCCCCGCAGAAGAAAAAATAATGTCAAAACTAAAATATAACGCTAGCACATTATAGAACACTCCTGTTATACCTTGCTTTGGGAATTCTTGAGCCTTAGGCTTGGTATTTTCCATGGAATACCAACCCAAAGGCTTGGAAGGCATTCCCAACGACCAGAGACATGTTTTTAAAAAATCTACCATATTTCACATAATCGAGTTCATGCTCACCGTCAGGATTGCATGTGGTTTAGTATCAAAAAAATTGAACACATGGGCTATGTCGGGTTCTCTCTTAGCTATCCAACGATGTAATTTTTTTCACTTTCTGAAAATGTTAAAGCCTTTCATCCATAATTTATTTTATTTGTATGTCTGGTATTTTTTCGTTATAAATTAACCGTTCATCCAATTTTCAGATAAATTACATTTTTATGAGCTAGACTCCATTCTATAAATTTATAAAAAAAATAAAATCATTGAGTTTCCAAAATTTGTAGGGGTAACATGGCCAAAATTCTATTTTTGAAGAAATATCCACTTCAAAAATTAGTAAAAAATTAAATATTCATTAAAAACTTATCATAAAAATCGTGCATCAACTATACATTGTTAGCTAACTTTTGACTACTGCGATTTTAAAAGTAGTAAAAGAAAATTCACTGTATGGGGTCTTACAAGAGTTGCTATGCTATATTTTGCTGAAAAAAAGAACACCAATTTGTGTACGTCCCTCTTTTGAACCCCTTAATATCAACCATTTAAAACATAAATTAGTATTTTAGAAACTAGTCTCGGAGCACTTCGATCCTTGTTTTTCTTTCGTCTCAAAAGTTTGAGTGTAATTATCCTCAATTTCACATCCAAGGTCAGTATTTCCTGATTTCAGAAAAAAACTATCCACTTAAGTCCCCTTTTTGGGAACCATCTTTGTGCACTTACCCATGTCCAAAGATACATTTTTTTTGTGACACATTTAACCCCCACTTTAGTGAAAGGATGAACTTCCTTAAAAATTACACTAAAATAAACATTAAAGAGGGGTCCAATCATAGAAATGTTTTTGATAAAAGGGTAAAACGGGTTTTACAGGGACCCGAAACCAGAAAGTTTACAAAATAGCAAAAAGAACACCAAAGTTCCACAAATAAAAACAGCAGCCAAACGAAAAGGACCAGAAGGGTTGGGAAATAAGGGACAGTAGAGAAAGAACACAGGAAACCCCAGCCATTACTTCAGAGACCTAAGGACAATCTTTGTCTCTGCCTCCATATCCTGCATATCTTTAACCCCCTTTTTAAAGGTTTGTACCATTTTCAGAGTAAGGGGGGCCTTGCGCTTAAAGTTGGCATGAGTTCATCTAGAAATGCTAGCTTCCGTGTCCTAGCTTTTATCTTTAGTATCTTCCAGATCAACCACCAGAGATCCCTGCTGGGCTTTGTCAAGTTTTTCAGTCATTGCATTAATAGTTATAGGATTATGTCTTACTATAAGGTTGTTTTGTTCAGTGATAGTTCTGATGGTATTCCTTAAGCTCTCAGCTTCGGTGTCAATGTTCCTGTTACTATGAGCTACTTCTTTCTTATCCATCTCAGCAATCTTAGCACCCATTTTTTGACCTTACTTTGCAGGGCCCAGTCTTTAATTTTCAGCTCATTAATTTCAGGGAAGGTCCAATCCAAGAGTTTGGAATGGGACTCATAATTTGTTTTAGCAAGGTTGAGATAATCTAGAGAGGGCTCTTTTCCAGTGTTAACAGGGGAATTATCAACAATGTGTATGTCCGGAAAAAGGTCAACACAACGCTCAAAAATGTTGGTATCAGATTCCTCTGACTCAGAGGATTATTCATAGTAAGAAACAGGGCTTTTAGCCTAGGTTTTCTTGCCAATAGAGCTGATCTTAGGAGGAGGACAGTCAGGCTCAGGCTCAACATGGATTTTACCCGACTCCTTGGAAGGGCCAGGAAGCAAGCTAGGGGCTTTTCTAACCAGGCTAGGGTTAGGAAAATACTCCGAGCCACTGGGCTCAGTATCATCACTCTCAGAAGTTTCTAAAATAGCAGGAGCAAGCACATGAAGATGTTCAACAATTAGCCTAATTAACCCAGAGTGAAGAATTGGGAATCTTTTTGGGGTTTTTCTTATTGTCCTCCAAACTTTTCTTCAAAGAGCAAAAAAGATAATAGGGGATAGAGACCCTTACCTTGTGTTAGAAATGGTTGAGAAGAGCAAAGTGGTAGCCATAGACTTTAGGGAATTGCCCATCAACCGTAATATACTCCATGATGACTCGAAGAACCTTTCTCCATATAGTTTTTATGGGATCAACATCGAAGTAATTGTTGGAAATTTTTACCAAGCTTTGCTTTTCCTTGTCCTTTTTGGGAAATCTGATAATAGCTTCATTAGAGAAAGCCCTGTCCCTAAAAAACTTCTTCCCATCAGTGGGTAATCCCGTAACATCGGCAATAAGATTTTCGTTCAGCTCCACATTCCTGCCAAACAGGGTCAACTTACCATCATGCCAATTTTTGGCGAAGATAACAAGTTTGATGAAGGTGGTCAAGCCTTTAGGATCCAAGATCCTAAGTCAAACCAGCATAAGTGCAAAAGGACACACACAAGGTGAATAATTTATAGAAAAATAAGATACACGATCATACAATGATAATAGCTGGAAGGAATGGAATAACAAGATTGAAAAGGTGAATCAAGATTCAACCATTTGTCCAACACATTGTGGATTAGATCTAGGCTATTTTTAAAAAAATGCATACTCACTTTGAGGCAAAAAAACTCTTGGTTGTTTGTCGGGTGATAAATCCGAGAAGGTGAGAAACATACACTCATGGATAGTATGCACTCACACACATGCAAGTGGCTATGGGGAAATTCATGCCTCAGAATGGGCTTCTCGCTCAACCATACCAAAGTTATACCTCTTGATAACTTTGATAGGTGTCAGAAAAGAAATTGACTTTTGTAAATGATTTTTGAAATTTAAAAATGTTGTAAGGAATGTTCAAAAGGATTTTTCTTAGCTTGTGCAAGGTATCATCTTAGGGAACATCATGCTTAATTTCACCAAGAGAGGAAAAGTGAAAATGGTCTCACCTTGTTTCCAAGAGAGGACAAGTGCAATGTCTCATCCTAGGCAACATTGCACCTAATGCTTCTAAGAGAGGGAATCACAAGAAAAAGAAAATCGTACAATGAAATGTGAGTGTCGATGTATGCCCCCACTTTAAAGTAGTTGCTAACACCCTTACTATGAGAAATTTATTTAAAATAGAAGAGGACACAAGAGCTTATTCAAAAAGCCTTATTCTAAGTCGTATGTTTCCAAATGAAATGAAGCCATGAAAAATATAGTATGTCACATGCGAGTCAGCTTAAGACATGTCATCCACATCCCAAGATTTCTCTTATATGTTCATGAAATGTTAACGACTTGCCAAAATAGAGAACAACAAGTGACATACAAGGACAATGCTACCTAACCCCTTTACCCCACTTAGTTCAAGACAAGGATGAGCCAAGATGATTGATGAAATGCATGGTTGAGTGAAAATCAGTATCAATTAGAGGAAGTAGGTGCCTCCACTTAAGGGAGAGCACCAAACTCCTTAAGATTTTGAATTTAACTACTCAAATCCTTACATTCATTATTATAGTGACCATGAACCCTATGATATGCACATAATGAATGTTTTTAGTAGAATTTGTTTCAAGTTCATGGAGGAAGGGATATCAAGTGATCTTGGAGGAGTCTCGACAAGATACCCTCTTGATCAAAGGTAGAAGTTGTTCCTCTATCATGGGAAAAAGATGTGTCTTGCTCAGTAGAAGATGTCATATCTATGCTAGGCTCTATAGATTGTGAGATTTTGTACGTTCCTTTAGAGGAGTGTGTAAAATTCTAATCATTAGTGTTTTGCGAGATGACATTGACATTAAGCGAATATTTTTTTCTTTGTTTCATTTCAATTAAAGGATAACACCCAAGATTAGTAGGGTCAATCATTTCAGGATGGACTATGGTTAAATTCATCTCAGAAGGGTGGTTTGGGATGGTGTTGATATTAGGTTAAGGCTTGGTTTTTTCTATAAAAGGACAATAACCAAGACCATGAGTTGTTTCTTATGTGTTGGGTTCGATGGGGACACATATACCTTGTTCTCTAATATCATATCATTCTCCACTGTAACCAAGTTGTTTCATAAGCTCATAACCTTTCCCATACATATTATTCATGACTTTCAAAGCGGCTGGTTGTGTGACCTATTGTACTTTTTTCTAAAGTGGTTGAGGTAGATGCTTTTGAAGGATCTTTCAAATTTTTTGTTGACATGACTATTGTAACCTTCTTAGAGTCTTTGTTTGTGATCTTGTATTCTCCCATGAATGTTGGTTTGAAATTCAATGATCCCATATCATCGATTGATATCATTGTGAAGGGTTTAGGACATCTAAATTGTTGTTTCTCTTGGATGGGTTCTACTTGTGTGGTTGGTGTTAATGTGTTGAAGGGATTGGCTCTATTTTTATCAAGTTGTAAGACACTATAAGGCTCAAGATCAATGTCAAGTGTGTATACTTGGTTCTTGTAGATGTATTTAATTTTATGATGAAGAGTAGAATGCACCCCATTCATTGCATGAATCCATGACATACCTAAGAGAATATTATATGAAATTTCATGAGGCATAACATGGATTTTTGTTTCCAATGTGCCCTTTCCAACTATAACAGGTAAAGTAATCACACCTAGTGATTTCTTGTCAACATCGTCAAATCTATTAATAGATAAAGAATCAGGTTGAATGTTTGATCTATCAATGTCAAGCCTATCCAGAAAGCTCACACTACACACATTAAGGGAAGAGTCGATATCTACAAGAGTTCTCTTGATCCTTGTTCTTTTGTATTCAGATATTATTATGAAAGCTTCATTTTTTTGGCACCTCCAAAGGAGGGAGCTCACTCTGGTGAAAAATGATATCAGCATTGATTTTGTGAATCATTGCTGCTATGTCATTTGGTTGCACATTATAAGGGATAGGAACTTGTTGTAAATAATTTTTAACCATGTTGTGATAGTGAGGGAAGGCTTGAATGAGGTCCCATAATGATATCTTAGCAGGAGTATTCTTTATTTGTTCAACAATATCATACTCCTTAGGAGATAGTTGAGGAACACTAGGCAAGATGGGATTAGGCAAAGGCAATGGTGTTGGGGATGATTGTTGTGGTTGTAGATTGTTTCTAGTGTTATATGTATGAGTAATGATCTAGTAATGCGGCTGCTATGACACATTATTCTTAGGTGGGTAGAGGATGAGTTCAAGTTTGTTTTGAGTTTTAGGTTTGTGTGAGGGGGGTACATGATGAGTTGAGGTTGAATAATATTAACATCCCCGAATGAGAGAGGCTATTTTTTCCTCGTCATCTTCTTCTAAGGATACAATATTATTATTGTCAGTGTTATCCTTATCGTGTAGCATGATATCCTCCCTAGGAGGAAGGCTTTTAGGAGAACTACAAACCAACTACTCTTGAAAATAAAAGGTTGGTTCTTCTAAAATGACTTCATCACAAGTAGGTGGATGATCAATGGGTGAATTTTCTTGCTCGATAAGGGTTTTCCTCGGTGAAGGGGGATAGCTAAGATTCTCATTATCTTCATTGATTATGTTTTCTAATAGAAAATTATCTTCTTCACAACTATGAGAGATACTAGGAGAAGGAGAAATGTTATTGTCATGATTACCTATGTTTGTGTTGCCTTGTTCATTAATTTCTTGTCAACTAAGAGAAGTAAGGGGAGAGAAATAACTAGAATTCTCAAAACTCTCATTAATTGTTTCTTCGAACACCAAAATATCTTCTTTTCCTATAAGAGAGATACTAGAAGAAGAAAAAATATGATCATTAGAAATGTCAAAGGTTGTATCATCTTTCACCAAAACACTCTAATAGGGAGAGGATAGGAAAGGTTTCCTAGCATGTATAGATATATAAGATACTGGCATTTTTTGAACAAAAATGAAAAGAACTTCTAACCATTTCAGGCAATTTTTCAACCATATAAACAATGTATATCAAAAAATACAAACCATTTTTATCCAATATATGCAAAGCTTTAAGAATGCAAACAATGTATATATAGGAATGAAAAGCGCTTTGATCAGAATTATGCAAATTTTTATGAATAGGAACATTGTGTATGCAAAATTGAAAAGTACTTTTATTCATGTTATGATTTTTTTTTTAAATGAGATCATTTTTTAGATCTAATGAAGCTTGTTATTGAAATGACTTCAAGAATGACTACCCTAAATTGATGTTTATGAGCTAGATGCATAAAACAAATGATCTAGAAAATTTATAGACTTATAGTATATGATACTAGGAGGTTGAGGAAGCACATAAATGAGGTTTCTGATGTTGAAATAGGCAGCTAAAAATTTGGACTAGGGCTAAGTCGCCCAGAATGGCGAATGAGTCCTAGTAAGGTATTTTTTTCAAAATTTCCTTCAATTGTCAATTGGTTTTGATGCTTTTGATGTTGGATAAATAGAAGAGGAAATGTAAATGAAAATTTCATATGATTTTCAATAATTGGAGATGCAAAAAATTGCAAATTATATGCACTTTCATTAGTGCAAAAATTTGAAACCCTAGAATGCAAATTAACTAATGCAAAGATAATGCAAGATAAATCTAAGATGAAGAAGGAATCCAAATAAAAAAGGAGGTATTCCAAAGTGTGGTTCACCAAAATGAACCACAAATTTTTGTCACCTCTTGCACCTCTAAGGTTTTGCACCTAAAACAAGAGACAAAGATTCACACTTCAATCAAGAGCAAACCCTTGATATTTCAATGCAAAGGAGATTGAAATTTGTCAAAGAGAGAGTTCTAGGGGCTGAAAACTGATAAAATGGGATCACCACCAAGTGTAAACTTGGAAAAAATAGATTGTTTGAAAACACATTGTGATATGCAAACATATACCTAATTACCTAGAAATGCAAACTAAACTATATAAATCGCTATGAAATGGAAGGTGTACACTTGGAAATGTGTTGTAGACTAGAATGAAGGCTGGAAATGTTGTTGATTCTAGAATTTTGGCCTATTGGGACTAATTTTCCATTTTGGGTGACCTAGTCCCAGATCTCAAAAACTACATCGAAGCCCATTTCAGCCAAATGAGTATCTGTATCTACAAAAACCTCTCAAAACCATATGTACTGGGACTAATTCACCACTAATGGTGACTTAGTCCACTCTATCTTTTCTAGAAATTTGAAAGTGGAAATGAAAGCTCTCGGTCTGCACTTTTTGTTCCTCTAGGTATCTAGATCCGAAACCTTGATTTATGACACTATAAGTGGCTCTTTATGGATACTTTGAGTTAGCCAATAAGGATATGTCTTCAAAAAAATTACAACATATTATTTAATGATATCCAAGCCTTCATGGTACCTAAATCTGCAAACACATGAGGAAAGAGAAATAAATGTTGAATGTTAGGGCATGGGGGTTTGCCTTGTTGAAACCCATTTTCGGTAATTTAACCAAATGAAGAAATAATATGAAGCATGGACATGAAATGAAGGGATTAAAAACTTTCCATGATGAGTTATCTTAAATTTCTGCAATAATGGATGAAGAATTTTCCCTTGAACGCTTCTTGATGACTTAGAATGCTAAAACCCTAGCTTGTTTGAGAAGAATGATGATTGATGAATGAATCAAGAGAGAAGAGAATAAGGTAGAGGAAAGAAGATATAAGGCCCAAAAATTAGTTGAAAACCTCATATTTTATAAACAATTATGTCCTAATTCCCAAAAATATGTCATCACAAGCTGACCTTAGGTCTTAGAAAATAAAAACCTACCAAGATTTTGAACTTATTTTGATTTTTGAGCCAAATGGGACTAAGTCACCCCAAGTGGCGACTTGGTCCCACTTAGGAAATTTAAGTGGGTTTCAGGAATTTTGATGTATTTGAACCACAAATTTTGGGCGAAAGTGGGTTCCCTAGCACTTATAGGATTTTCACCAAGAAGGAGAGAGTTCTTTCACATCTAATTTGAGGTTTCATTCAAGATTAAGGGTTTAATGTGTTATGTGTGTGTGATGTGAAATTCATCTAAGTGTTGTAACTAAATTAAATGTAGCTATATAATGAATTAAAACTAATGAGATGTAAAAGTATGTAAAACACTATGTAAGATGACCTAATAATGACCTATAATTTATGTAAACTATAACATAACTTAAAGAGGTAGAAGTGGTGCAATTGGAAACTGAAGGTTGATGAAGAGGAGGTTTGGAATCTTCCAAAATCTAATATTGAAGGCCATTGGGACACTTATGCCAAGTTGGGTGACTTAGTCTTGCTTTAGATAAAATTCGTTGGAATGGGTTTCAGGGAAATGGGTGTCCAAATCTGCAAAGAACACTTTTTAGGCCTAGAAATGGGACTAATTCACCAATGATGGTGACCTAGTCCACCTGTAGCTTTCGAGAATCTCAATATTGGAATATGTAGCTATCAACTTGTACTTTTGTTTCTGACAGAAATCTAGACTCGAATCTTTAAATATTGATCTACAAGGTGTCTTCAAGCTCCTTTTAGGGTTTGTTGACTTGAGATGATGTGGATGGAAATATGATACCTTTTAGCACCTTTCTCTTTGAAAAATCTGTATAAAAAGTCTACAAAACACACATGCAAAGAGGGAAAGAAGCGGTTAGGGTTAGAGAATAGAGGTGTACCTTAGTTAAACCCTATTTTGGTAATCAAACCCTAGATAATGAAATGAAGTAGAAACTTGGGAAAGATGATTGAACAACATGCAAGTGAGCAGCTCATCAAACCCTTGTTGAAGAAATCTGAAGATATGCAAGTGATCAACTCCAATGGATTGTGCTTGATGTGCTTAGACTACTTGAATGCTTATTTCTTGCTTGAGAAGATAGATTGCTTAATTTCTTATGAAGATGGGGAAGATGAAAATGAGGAGAAAAACCATTTATTTATACATGTTGTGCCCTAAATTTCCCAAAAATAACACATCATAGGCCAACCTTAGGGTTTAGAAGGCAATATTTTGCCAAAATTTTGGATTAAAATTTTATTTTTATGCCAATTGGGACTAAGTCTTCCAAGGTGGTGACTTAGTCCACGTGGCCAATTTCAAGTGGCTGTCCAAAATTAAAGTGTGATTATTGTTGTTTATTGGGATTGTCTTCCAAAACACTCATAAGTAGGATCTATATGTGCTTTAAGGGATCATTTTATCATAAGAAAGGGATAATTTGTTGATGACAAGCCTAGGAAAGTGTGAGAGTTTGTTACAATTCTTTACAACACTTTGAAATAGGACTTGGAAAGGGGTAAGAAGAGGTTGTTTAGGTGAATTATGATGAAAGGTCCTCAAAAAGTGGAGAAAATGTGTTACAATACTTCACAACACCTTTGTAAGACACCTTTAGGTTTTTATTGATTTTCAAGCATTTAAGGTCTAATGTGAATATGTTGGCCACATTACAACATTAAATCTAGGCAAAATCAGGCCAAAATTGATAGGAAAGGCCCAAATGAGTGAAAAATGTCAAGAATACATTTTTTTGCAACACGGTATTAAATGATGTTTATTGGGTTTATTCTCAAAAACACTTTTAAATAAGGCGTGTAAGTGTAAAATGGGGTCAACTAAAGCATTAGAAAGGTGTAATTATTGATGACAAGACTAGAAAAATGTGAAAGCTAGTTACAACTCCTTACAAAACTTTGAAATAAGGCTTGGTAAGTGATAAAAAGAGGTTATTAGGTAAATTATAATAAAAGGGTTCTAGAAAACTGTGAAAGTGGGTTACAACACTTCAAAGTTCAAGGAAAAATTATTCTTTTTCTGTGACATCCCATCGAGCTCGCTTTTTTTAAAAATTGCCAATAGTTCAATTTTTTCTCTTATACTTATAAAAAATATATCGAGTCAATTTTTTTTATTAATTTAGAAAATTAAAAGTATAATATTCATCAAGATTTCTACATTTCATTAGTCTATGTCATTTTTGAAACTCGAAATATAAAGGCCACTTTTATGTTGTCAAGAAGAAATTTTATATTTGCGTTGGTAATTTCCTTATAAAAGTGTGACACATGTTCATGATTTTACCATAAATTATTTCATATACATTTTATTTCTTGCTAATTCATCTACAAGAGTGTTCATTATGATATTTATCTATAAATTAATATCAATTAACAATTTAATTTTACTTATGAGCTATCTAGACATTAAAAAGTTAGTTTTAACAACATCAATCACATTACAACACTTATATGATTGATTAAAAAATAATATAATAAAGATCAATAATTTAAAGGTGAGAACCAATCTATAATAACATTCAATAGGAAACTAGAATATAATTGACACCTTCTTATCAACTTTATTACATCTAACCTAATAAAAGTCAATGCTATAAAATTAAGTAAGTTTTATTGAAAGTGATTTAAATTAAACTTTCTAACACACATAGAGTTCAAATTTATGTATCATAATATACAAATTAAATCATCATATATAATTTAAATACAAGATAAAAAATCATACAATATAATTATCTCAAGGTGACTCTAACCTAATAGGTGTTAATATTATAGCACAAGGAATGCATGTCTAGAGTTTCATGTCTAAGAACCTCAATCACATGTACCTTATATGATTTGGTTGTAATCATACTATGGATTTCATCTAGTAGTTTTGAGGGAATGGGTAGAGTCATTATCAAACTTATTTATACCTTCTTTAAGGAAATTTTAACTTCCTGGCCTTATCATTACTAATTTAATCTTCATGTCTAAGTTGTGAATATATATATATATATATATATATATATATATATAAGATGGATTTGATCATTTCTTTTTTTCACAAGAGTAGCCTCAAAGTGATCCATAGAAAAAGAGGGCTTGATTATAAGGATATGCCTAATAGAAAGATGGGATAACGAATTATGACTTGGAATACATCCCCAATATGTGATTAATAAAAGATCAGATAATTAAAGAACATAAATTTTGAATATAAGAGAGTAATGGGTAAAACAATATTAGAAGAAAAAATAAGGATAACGGAAGAGAAAATTGGAAAATGGGATAATAAGTTAGGGTTCATCAAAGTGTAGGTAATAAATTGTACATCATATAATTATTTATGTTTAATAAATTGATATAAAATAGTAAATATAAACTAGGGTTAAATAGTAATATTTGGGATTATAATGTTAATGCTATTAAGAGTGTTATGATGGTTTAGCTCTATTTTATAAATTTTAGGTAGTTAATGCAAGATGATCAAGTGTAGAATATAGTTGATGATTAGAATATGAGATAATTTGTTGAATTAATAGATCTATGTTCTTGTAGCAACTAAATATTGCACTTGAAGCTTAGTTTTGTTCACCTCCATCTTAATTCTTCTCACTTGCAACTTATTTTGGTTCAATTGCAACATAGATTTGTGTTCTTGTAGCAATTGACTTTGTACACTTGTAGCTTAGTTATGTTTACCTACCACTTAGTTATGTTTGCATTCATCATAGTTTTGTTTACTTATATATGTAGCATCATAGATTTTCAACCTAGGTGACCATTTCACATACATGGACACCTATTTTTCCTATAACCTTAATTGTAATAATAATTTATTCATTTTGGGGCCAAATTGATAAAATAAATTAAATTCCTTGACACTCTAATAAATTTGGGGAAAAATCATCCTTGATGCATTCTTGACCTTAGGGGTGACCTATTTCAAATTTAGTGCTTTGGTGTAGTTCCTTGGAGAATTGAGAAAAAACCAAGAATGCATAAATAAACAAGTTTTCTTCGCATTCAAGAAAATTAGAAATCAATATGAAAAAGAAGCTATTATGATGTACTTATTGTGAAGATGTATTAATTTATCAACTTCATATTAGCTACAACAATCTATTATGTTTTATGGACTAACCTCTTGCAAGTCTTCAATCAATTCAAGCATCCACCAGACAACCTTTGGTGGCAACTTAGGGTGTGGAAATCTCTTTAACAATGGTTTCATACCAAGGTAACATTACCATTTACCATTTATTGTTTCACTCAATTTTTTTTTGTCCTCTACTCAACCTAAGGTAAGCCCTCTTGATCATCCTCATTTTCTATTTGTGGAGGTGGAAACACAAAAATGGGGTTTGAATTAGGAAACCTCTATACATCACAATCTTTTCCCCTTTTTTCATGTGTGCAAGCTAGATCAAAAAAATCATCGCTAGTAGGTCACAAGAAACAAAAAGAATAATGTAACCTACCATTTTAAGTTTACATATGTTGGCAGATGGTCAATGCTCCCCTTAGGATTTGTGACATTGACTAGCTCCTTCACGTGGATCCATTAACTCTAGGAATAGTATCGGTCATTAACAAGTTGATCTTTTGGTGTAACAACAACTGTGGGCCAACATATTCCAAAAAAAATCTTTTCTAGTCTAGGGTGTGATCACCATTGACCCTCAAATGCAAGCTCAATTTTTAATCACAAGAACTCATGTTTGTCTTAATTTTCTAGATTTGTAACTGTTCTGTCAATATTTATTTTTGTCTATGTGATACATTATATTTTTAAACCTAGGGTTTATGTCAAATAGACTTGTTAAAATACTCGTTGAAATTATCCTCTTTACATCTCAAAAGGACCAAACTCTAGGAGAGTGGATTTCCCTTGTTGTACCTAGTCAATCTTTAAAACCCTATTTGGTTGTGTTGGAATGTGGAGATAAGAAAACAAATTGATCCTAGTTAATCTACCTATTGGATCTAGGATCTCTTTTCCTACTTCATAATAGCTAAATATTTCACCTACAACAAGTGTTTTGAGGCCTCGAAAACGGTTGTGTGGGTTGCCTACAACAACACAACCTCCCTTCTTCATTTGCTAGCTCAAGTTTGGTTAGGGTTTGGGAACCTACAACAAGGGGGGGAGGGGAGTTCCCTCACGTAATCTCATTAACCTAACCCATATAAGGCTTGTATAGTTAGTACATTCAATAAGCATTGAAGCACATGGCCTATTATATTAGTAGAGGCAAATCAAGTTGTAGATCACATTCACAATCAGTCTTGAAATTATTTTAGTTGAGAACAAGGCATGGTGGGTTATGTAATAGATGAGGACACCAACCCACAAAATTAATAAAATCTCCCCAAGAAGAACACCATGTTGTGATTATCACTCCAACTACCCTAAATCTTGTACTAATCTAATGTTACACAAAGAGATTATTGCTTGACATCATCTCAATTGACATTGATTGACACCATTAAATCCATTCATCCATATAGATGCAACATACTCATTAAATATTTTATCAAATTTCATCACACCATGCGAATATTTCTTACACACACATTCTCGTATCCAATAATATCTTTGATACACATTCACTTCAGCCAATAACAATAAACTCATGAGACATCATCCTTTTAATAAATAGAACTATTGATCATAATGATTACTCCTAAACCTTCAACCAATCACAAACATAAAATGAGCTCTATGTGGTGAAGGGTAACCCATCTCAAATGAGATAAATAGTCATAACCACCTCACATTAACATATCACAAATGAGCCCCTTAGAGATGCACGGGAATTTTAATCATATAGCTCAACACAAGATTCAATGGTTGCGTAACCAATGGCATCATTCACCCACGAGAGCTCATGGAGCCACCAAATAAAACCCATGGAACGAGAACATAGTAGATAGAACACATGCACGTAGAAAGGATAATGAAAAAACCACTAAATTTGACTCGGCAAAGTCTGAGCAATGGCGCCAATCACGACCTATCATATCTAAATAGAGCTTGATGGAGGCGTGTGAGCCATTAGATCAAAAGAGATTTGGTAGATGATGCAAGCCTACGGTCAAATTAACATTGAAAAACCATAGGAGAGTGGGAAGATGCCATGTACCAATTCACTAACATTGTCATTGTAGATCGTAATAGATGATGTGGAAACAACCGACCACTAAAAACCCAGCATTTGCACCAGGTGCAAGATCATGTGCAGATCGTAGATCACACTACATAGAGATCCAACGGCTCCACATGTTGTTGACATAGCCACTAAGCACATGACCCCTCGGACCACCACATACAATTCACACCAATAGACCACCACATACCATTCACGCCAATAGCACAACAAGAGAAACTGACCACCCTTTCACACTTTCTAGATATTCGAGAAGGCACCATATGTATTTAGTTGAGATCACTCTCCATTGATTCTGTAAAAAGAGGAGGGGTCTATGTTAGCGTAGAATATTTTGTCTAATTTTGCTAGTTGTTAGATTTTTAGGATAGTGATTGTTTAGTTGTGCAATTTTACATAGAGTTGCATGTGTATTTTCTAGTTGACACTTGCCATTCTAGATAGCTCTTCTCGTACTTTATATATTGCACTTCATTCTTAAACAATTATCAAGTTAATAATCAATGCATTTATTTACAGTTAATCTTATCAAATTCTACAATTTTGTAATCTCTAACTCAACTAGTATTCCTGAAATTTTCACATGGTATCAGAGCAGAGGTTAGTTTGAGTGCAAATTCATTTTATATTTTAGGACGAAAATCATGGAGGCCGATGTGAATATTAATTAGTGCATGCACTCTTTCATGTTGTCATGCATCAGGTTTGCATTTTCTTTTTGATCTCAACACATCATTTCAATTCTAATTCATTTTTCAATCAAATTTCACTTTATAGATTCTAGAGTTGTGTCAGTTTGTGAGTTTTTGAGTGTTCCTTGGCGTCGGGTTTAATGCTGCTTTATCATGATTCCAACCTAAGTTGTTCAGTGAATAATATGGTTTCTAGCAAACATATTATCTTTCCTTTCTTGTCGGATTAAGGATTGCAATGTTACTCCACAAGTGTGTTTCCAGTGCTTTTTTACAGCAGATTATCTCATTATTCAGGGGGTTGTATGGCTTCACTTGTCATCCTTTGTTTGGATGGAAATTGATTGGATTTGTGATGGATATCATTTCCACTGGGTTTCTCCTTTCCTCTTTGTAATTGGGTACCTAACATGGCCTTAGAGTTGGGACCCATTCATGTTTTCATGCATCCATCTTTACATTTTTAGCATATCTCTCTTTCACCTATCTATAGTTAAGGGGGGGTGTTAGCGTAGAATATTCTGCCTAAAATATTCCTTCAGATAAGTTTGCTAGTTGTTAGATTTTTAGCATAATGATTGCTTAGTTGCGCAATCTTCCATAGAGTTGCATGCATATTTTCTAGTTTGCAGCTGACATTCTAGACAATTCTTCTTGTGCTTTATATATTGTACTCATTCTTAAGCAATTATCAAGTTAATAATCAGCACATTTCTTTATAATTAATTTTTTCTTTTCAGTTTGTACAATTTTGTAATTTGTAACTCAAATATGTTCCTGAAATTTTCACATCCACAAAGGATGACATAGAACCTGACATGCTAATGGTGCAACCTATAGAGGATACATAACTATGACAATACAGCTAGGATTGCTTGGGTCTTTCAGTATAAAGTGATCCAATGGATTTGAGACCATTTAACATATTAAATTCAATCATGTAGAACAATGAAATATGCCACCATAATGAGAGTCACTCTAGGTCACCATAAAATGATTTCATCATCTTAGTGCATGAACATCAATATTTTCCACTCCAATTCCTAAACACATCATACTATACAATCATAACACAAAACCACATACAATCTCATTATCTATTTCTGTGGAGCTCACATCATCAAATGATCATATAAACTGTCATGATTGGAATATAAAAGAACAGCAAAAACAGATATAGAAGAAGAATTGTGTCATAACATGAGATATAATCTCATTATCTGCATTCCTTTGAAACCCACACCATTAAATGATCATATAAACTCCCATGATTGAAACATGAAAGAACAACAAAGACAGATATACATGAAGATCAACAATTATCACAACAATAGAGAGGAAGAAAAAAAAGGGGGATATATAAAAAAAATGGGTTCATTAAATCAATTATCATAGATCATTTATAAATATTGGACAACAACAGATATTAGGAGCCAAATAGGAAGATCTGAAAATACAAGGTCTGAGGCACATGCCAACAATGGAAATTCCATTCCCTTGTATTGCAGAGCTTAGTACATATATGAATCAAATCATGTTCATGTTGAATCAACTGTAACATGAAGTTGATCTCTTATAGACTAATCGTCAATCTGGGTTTATACGAAGATCTTCATTTGAAAGCTAACAAACACCAACAAATTTTGATGTGACGACAAATCTACAAATTTTGTTCAATATCTCTTACAACATAATAACAATTTTTATCCCCAAAATAGCATACAACCATAACATTCTACAATTTCCTCATATCAGTGATCATTATCCCAATCTAAGAGATGGTCCAGTGACATCTGTGTTGGGAACAACTCCAAAATATCATCCCAGAGCTCACCTGTATTCTCCGGCATATGAGAAGCTGGTGGCAAAGCCCTTTCATTCAATTGCAACTGCCTACAGTTGATCAAGAGCGCTCTGATGTCAGCCAATTCTGCCTTCATCCGTAAAATCTGCTGGTGCAATATGCATACGATACCAGTGCAACCATACACGGGATCCTTCACTCGGGCATTCGCCTCATATAACAGACTATCCACAGCCACCGCTCTCTTGTTTTCAGGAACTCCCTGATTCAAAAGAAAAAAGCACATTCAAACAACTATCTGTTCTGGAATTTTGAGAACGTCAAAGAATAATGATTACCTCCACCATTCTTATCATATTTGCCCTGGGAAATATTTTGTGCACAGTGATAAATCTTTGTGCATTGTTTGGTGGGAAATAAGGGGCAAGTGTGCACGAATTTGAACACCCTCTTTTGAGGAGCTTGCAAGCTGCGCAGGGTGTCGGCCATCGCCATGAAACGCCGCGTTTATATTCTCTAGTTTCTTTCATAATTGACATGAATAGCAAACCTTGGTTTTTTTTCGTTGCTGGTAAGAGCAGAGGATTGCTATTAAATGTGATGAGGAATATACTTCGAAGACACATGGGGTCCAGATTCACTGCTCATTGTGGCTTAGGAGTTCTTTGTCGAAAGCTTTCTCCGCGCGTCTTTTCAAACAGCCGTGCTGGAAAGTAATTTCTAGGAAACTTTTGAGAATAGGAGGTACGTTATTTATTAATCGATGTGACTGAATATTTCTTAGCATCGATTGGTTTCAAGCTGACAGACAGATGGTTTTCTTCACAAATTCCGTGCACATTTCTCTGACAAAATTAGTGTAAACAAACACTCTTCTAGAAGGTCAGCTTTGACAGTCAACATCCTCGAGGATCTGTGTAGTCCAGGTATAGTCAAATTCTTGGACTATTTAGGGAAATAAAAACAAATAATTTGTTGAGAGGGATTTTCATGTGGGCTTTCAAAATTGTTGGATGTTGGAAGTGAATAGATTTATTTTGTCTTTTTATGAAATTGAATGGTTTTGAATGATTTTATGCAGGATCAAATTTTGTTTAGTCTTTGTTAGGTCTCAATATGCCAAGGGATGAGGTCATGATTGTGTCCTTCAAAAGATTAAGTCTTGCTAAGTGTAAGGCCTCAGTATGTCAAGGGATGAGATCAAGATTGTGTCCCTCTAAAGATCAAATCTTGCTAAGTGTGAGGTCTCAATATGACAAGGGACGGGGTCACGATTGTGTCTCTCTACTTTAGTATGATGGATATGTCTCTTAGTCTTTCACTCTTACTTGAAGAGGTTTCAACCAAAGACTCGTGCTTCCATATTGAATAGCTAAATGATTATGTAATTTTGATGTAAAACCTTCCAACCAAAAAATAAAATGTTGAAAAAGTTGAAATTATTCTTTTTAGTATAATAAAGCATTTTTAATTGATATGTATATATATATATATTTTTTATCAACAAACTTCATCTCTTAATAATGTAAGTGTTACTAAATAAGTGTGTCACAATTCTCCCATATGGATGATATGAATTCCTACATCCTTATACAACCATTACCTTCTTGTCTCCCAATTTTTGGATTTTTAATTGCTAGTCAACTATTTGAATGTGATGGTCATTTCATTAGTGTTGTCAATTATGAGATTGTCGTTAATGAAGCTATGAAGTACCTTACACTTTTTGCAAGGCTTTTGTTTTAAGACGAATAAAAATTAAGTAGTAAATTGATTGAAAAAAATACTCTTACAATAGGGTTTCACATGCAACTACTTAAGTTATGGTTCCATCATTGCATTGACGGGGATTTCCTATTTTTTTCTAAGATAATTCAAGTAGTCCAGTCAAGATTTTTATATGAGAAATTGTAGTAATTATATAGAAATATATATTAGAATCAACAAAAGGTCATGTAAGCTACCAAATAGATATAAAAATCTTAAGTTCGAGGAGAAAACTTTTTAAAGTTTGCATCTATATATGTGAGCTTCTATTTGAACCACAAATTTTAAGGGAAGGTTGCCCCCTTGCACTTTTAGGGTTTTTCACCTAAAAGGAGAGAGATCCTTCTACCTCAAACATGGAGGTTCACTTAAGACAAATGTTAATATGATTGAAATGTATCTAAATGGAATGTCCTAAATGCAATAAAGTGATAAAAGAGATGAATTACTAATACAAAACTAATGAAGTGCAAGATGTTTGAAAAGACAATGTGATATGTAAAAAGATAGATTAAATGCAATATTAAACAAGATAGAGAAGTCAAACAGAAAAAGTGCACCTAGAAATTGACTGAGGCTGGAGTGAAGACTATAAATGTCTCTGAAATTCTGAAAAATCTAATTTTTAGGCCTGGTGGGACATTTGTGCCAAACTAGGTGACTTAGTCCTATTTCAGGAAGATTCTAGAAACCTACACGGGTATGTGTAGGATCATCATGGAAAAAACAACCCCTTAATTGGCGATAAAATTCAAAAAAATTAGAGTTAGGCAACTTGATGTAAAAATTTGAATAAGTTATCTATATTATTTCAAAAATATGTAAGAATAGAATGTATAGCAAATTGAATGTAGTTTCTATAATACTAGGTTTATTTAAAAAAAAAAAAAAATCTATTTGGTGAAAATTTGAAATTTCAATGCAGTAATACTTAAATTTCAGGGAAAAAATAAGAAGTAGGTGTTTGTCTGACCACCCTAACCACAATAAAATGATAATATTTTTTTATAATATTTTAGATATAAGTAGAAAACTCATGTCCCAATGTGATGCATTTTTTTTTGTATTTCTTTTCCATGTAAATAATTAATTATGATTTTTTTATCACAACTCTTAAATAATATAAAAACTTGTATGTCTGACCACCCTAACTTTGTCAAAACTTCAGGAAATTCTTTTTTTTTTTTAATCCTATAGTATGTAAAGCATAGAATGTGATGCATGTTTTGGATTAAAAAACTGTAATACAATTTGAAAGCTATAGATGTTTTTCAATCATCTTATCGATCGGAACTTAGTCATAATTCAAATAGAAAATGAATAATAATTATTTATTAAATTCAAGGTAAAAATAATTTATATTGGTGGAAAGTTGAGAATCTCATTTAAAAACCCTTTTCGTTTCATCAATTTTGGGTAAAAAACAATTCGTCAACCACACGGGCCATCATATCACTTACATATCGCCATTTTTTGGCCCAACATGATCCTGCACATACCCACACTAGAGTCTAGATTTTAGCCAAATGGGTATCTGAATCTGTAGAAATATCTTAGAAACATGCATAGTGGAACTAAGTCACCACAACTGGGGGAAATGTCCATTTGGAATTTTCTAAAAATTCAAAAATGGAAACAAAAGCTCTCGGTTTGCACTTTCAATTCCTCTAGGTGTCTAGATTTGAAACTATAAAATTTATCCTGTAAGTGCCTTCTTGTCGATAGTTTGACCTAGCCAACAAGGATATGACTTCAACAAGCTTTCAATCCATTCTTCAATGATTTCCAAACCCTCAATGTACCTAAATCTGTAAACACACAAAGAAAGAGAAAAATGTTGATTGTTAGGGCATGGGGGTTTTCCTTAGTCAAATCCCTTTTAGGTAATTAAACCAAAAGGATGAAATAATATAATGAAGCATGAAATATGAAACAATGCAATTATAAACTTTCCATGAAGATTGATCTTGAGTTGTTGCAGCAATGGATGAAGAATGAACCCTTGAATGCCTTAGAATTGATCTTGGTAACTTAGAATGCTAAAACCCTAGCTTTCTTGGCTTGAGATGGAAGATGCATCATGAATGAATAATGAATGAGTTATGAATTGGTGTTTAGAGGCTTTTTTATATAAGAAATCCACCTAAAATGCCTATTAATTTGATCCCCAAGGCCGACATGGAGGAAAATTAAACTTAAACCCTATTTTTTCTCGCTTAAACCCCAAAAATAGCTCAAATAGGAATAAATCGCCAAGCTCGGTGACTTAGTCCCACCTGGATGGGACTAATTCACCCAAATGAGCGACTCGGTCCCATTAGGGCTCTTTTTCTAGCTAGGATGTCCAGGAATGCATAAATTGGGTTTATATGTTGATTTAGTTGAGTATTTGATAAAAATAAGCCTTGGGACACACAATATGGGGTCATAGGGGCCTATTAATGATGATGTAAAGGATAAATAGGGCTAGGGTGTCCAAGATAAGACCAAATTAGGCACAACATTTTCTCTTTCTTCAAGAGTATATAATTTTTGGGGACACATTTAACCCCCACTTTAGTGAGACGATGAACTTTCTTTAGACTCACACTAAAGTATACATTCAGAAGAGGTGTTCAATTGTACCGATGCAAATGGAAAATGATGACAAATATCAAAGGAGTTTTCCAAGCGCCAAGATCCAAGATCCTAAGTCACCCTCATAAGTGCAAAAGAACACACACAAGGTGAATGACTTGCAAAAAATCAAGATATGCACAATCATGAAATGCAAATGACTAGAAGGAAGAGAAGAACAAAATTTAAAAAGTGGATCAAGCTTCAACCATTTTTCCAACACGTTGTGGATCAAATCTAGGTTATTTGTCCAAAAATGCATACTCACTCTAGGACAACGAAACTCATGGTTGTTTGCGAGGTGAGAAGGCCTAGAAAGGCGGTTTAGTGAGAAAGCCATGCCAGTGTGTTGGATTCCCATCATACTAACCATTCCAAAGTTACCATCCTAATAACTTTGATAGGCCACCATAATGTAATGTTTTTTTTCTTTAAATTTTTTTGAATGTCATGTACAAAATTTTTGTTAAAGGGGATTTTGCAAATGTTCATGTAAGGCATTCTTCTTAGGGAGTATAGTGCCTAATGTCTCCAAGAGAGGAAAAGTCAAACTGTCAAATAGTTTCCCATGGGATACCTCATTCACATCATGCAATGTCAGTAAATTGTACACTTTTGGATGATATCAAACATAATGACACCACCAAGAAGAGGACACATCACAAGAAAAAGAAAAATCATGCCGTGAAATTTTTGCCAAAAGATGTCGTCTATGTATGTCCCCACTTTAAAGTGGTTGTTGGACCATAACTGTGATGAATTGCTTTAAAGTAGCTAAGGATAGAGGAAAGAAGACATGAGATCCAACTTTTAAAGCCCTATGCCAAGTCATATGTTTTTATATTGAGCTACATCATGAATAAGCACACCACATGTGAATCAACTTAAGACATGTCATTGACATCCCAAGCTTGCTCTTAATGTTCATGAGATGTTAAAGAATAGTCAAAAGAGATAATGGCAAGTGACATATGAGGACAAGGCTACTTAACCCCTTGCCCCCAGTTAGTGTAGGACAAAGGTGAGCATGGAATGGATGATGATATGATACTCCTTGCAATAGTGAGTATGCTATGATCCTACAACTATTACATGGAAAGGATCAACAACTAATGTTATTTATGTGGATTTAAGTAAACAGAGTTTCTACTTGATACATATTTAATGGGATATCTATCAGTTTAGGATGTACCAAGGTTAAAGTTTTCTTGGAAGAATTGTTTGTGATAGTGTTGACATTGATTGAAGGTTTTTTTTTAAGGGACAATAACCAAGATCCTTAGGCTTTATAGGGACATGGATACCTTGTTCTATAGAATCAAATAATCTCCTAAGTCACTTCAAAAGTCTTTCAGGTTCAGAGTTGGCCTTGATTGTATCGCTTTGTCATATACGTGAGCAATGCCATTGTAACTTGGTTGGTGTGAAACATTGTTCTTAGGTGGGTAAAGGATGAGTTCGGGTTTGTTTGGAGTTTGTTGCTTGTGTGATGGTGGGTAAATAATGAGAGGATTCTTAGGATGTCCCATGGGGTATGTATAAGGTTAATTGATCGAGGGGGATCTAATGGAAACTTGCGCATTCATAACCTCAATGCTCTTGGTTTGATGTATCCCTAAGAAAGGGTAAGCTAGAATCACCTTTTTGACATCACCCAAGGAAGACACATTACTATTGCTTGAACGAAGTTCTGTAATGTTGTTATTTTCTTACACCATGATACATTCCCTAGTAGAAGAGTTTATAGGAGAACTGCAAACTAAATGTTCTTGACATTCAGAAGTTGGTTCTTCAAAAATGACTTCATCGCAAGTAAGGGAATGATCCATGGTTGTATTGTCCTTATTGTCAGTGATGGTGGTTCTTTGTTCAATAATTTTTTCCTCATGGGTCTCATCGATGGGATATTGTAACACCATAATATATTTTTTACCAAAAGAAGAGATATTAGCAGAGGGGGAAATTTGATTGTTGTGATTGTTGATGACGTTTTTCTCATTCTCTAAGGTCTCATTCTCTTGCGCCCTAATTTCTACCCTAGTAGGAGAGCTTTTAGGAAAGTGAAAAACATGAGGTTCTTCACATGTCCTGGTTAGATGTTGTAAAGCAACTTCATCAAGAGAAGGATAACTATGAGTTTCATGGTTACCAATGATTAGAATTTTTTGTTCAAATAAGTCTTACCAAAAGGTAGGGGCATCAGGAAAGGGCATAATAAGATTATCATGAGTCTCAATAAGAATATCTTCTAACACTAAACTATCTTCTTCATGTATAGAGAATATATTAGGAGAATAAAAGGTTTGATTGTCATTATTCTCTACATTTACATCCCCATGTACTATAATGTCTTATTGAGTAGGATAGGTAGGATTATCATAGCTCTCAACTATAAAAATATCCTCCAAACCAGTTTGTTTGTCATGATCGTTCATGATTGTATTCTTATTCACTAAATAAATTTCACAAGTAGGGGAGGTGTTGGGAAATGAACAGAGACTAGGTAAGCTAGTGGCCATGATTTTAGCTTCGTGTGTCATAATGTCTATCCAAGGGGGAGGAGGAGGAATACAAGAAATAATTTCATGATCTTCAATGATTGTGTCTTCTTTCACCAAGATACCTTCATCACCAATGAGAGAGATATCAAGAGAAGAACAATTATGATTATCATGATTATCGATGCTTGCATCCTTTCATGTCAAATATTTAGTGGATGATTTTAGTGAGAGGAAGTCCTTAAGGGATTCATCTAACACGTCTAAGTCATCACTACTAAAGGGCTTGGATGATATGATTTTTCTAAATTGAATCATTTTTTTAATTTTTTTTGATAAAAGGGTAAAACGAGTTTTACAAGGACCCGAAACCACAATGTATACAAAATAGAAAAGAGGACACCAAAGTCCAACCAAAAAACCTAGCTGCCCAAGAAAACACCAGCAACAACCAAACGAAAAAGACCAAAAAGGTCAAGTCGAAAGGAACAGCAAAGTAAGCACTAAGAAAACCCCAGCCATTAATTCAGAGTCTTAAGGAATGACTTTGTCTTCGCCTCCATATTCTGCATATCATTGACACCCTTTTTAAAAGTTTGAATCATCTTCGAAGTAAGGGGGGCCTTGCGCTTCAGATTGGCTCTAGTTGTTTTGGAAATTCCTGCTTCTGTATCTTGGCTTTTATCCTTTGTTTCCTCGAGATCCACCACCAGAGAACCCTGTTGGGCTTTATCAAGCTTCTCAGTCATCACATTAATGATAATGGCATTGTGTCTTGCCATGCGGTTGTTTTGCTCAACAATAGTTTTGATGGTATTCCATATGTTCTCTGCCTTGGATTCTATATTTCTGTTACTATGATCCACATCTTTCTTTTCAATCTCTACAATCTTTGCACCCTGCTCATCAATCTTGCTTTGCAGAGCCCAATTTTTATTTTCAGCTCATTAATTTCAGTGAAAGTCCATTCCAAGAGTTTGAAGTGGGACTTAGAATTGGTTTTAGCTAGGTTCAAAATATCCAGAGAGGGCTCTTTTCCAGTATTAGGGCAAGTATTCTCAGGGTTAGGAATAACAGGGGGGTAATCATTAATTTGTTTATCTAGCAAAGGATCAGTGCATAGCTCGATTTGGTTGGCATCAGACTCGTCTGACTCAGGGACTTTTCGGAGTAGGAAACAAGACTTTTGGCCTAGGGTTTCTTATCAAAAGAGTAGTTCTTAAGGGAAGGGCTGTCAGGCTCAAGCTCAACGCGGGTTTTACCAGAATTCTGAGAAGGGACAGTGTGTGAGCTTGGGACTCTTCTAGCCAGACTAGAGTTAGGTAGATACTCCAAGCCATTGGGTTCAGTGTCATCACTCTCAGAATCAGGGATGGTTTCTAGAATAGCAGGAGCAAGCACATAGATATATTCAACAATCAACCTTATTAACCCAGTGTGCAGGATGGGGAATCTTTTAGGGTTTTTCTTATTATCCTCCAAGCTTTTCTTCAAGGAACAAAAAAGATAATATGGGATGGAGACCCTTACCTTGTATCAGAAGTGGTTGAGAAGAGCAAAGTGGTAGCCATAGAATTTAGTGAAGTGCTCATCTACCATAATGTACTCCATGATGACCCGCAGAACCTTTCTCCAAATAGCCTTTATGGTGTCAACATCGAAGTAGCTATTAGCAATTTTCACCATACTTAGCCTTTCTTTGTCCTTTTTAGGAAATCTAATCATAGCTTCATCGAAAAAAGCCCTGTCCCTAAAGAACTTCTTCCCTTCAGTAGATAATCTCGTAACATTAGCAATAAGATTTTCGCTAAGTTCCACATTCCTACCAAACAGGGTCAAGTTCCCGTTATTCCAATTTTTAACAAAGAGATCCGTAGCCTCCTGGTTAGATCCATGAAGCTTCTCTAGGAAAGGAAGCAACCCTCCGCTTTTAATCTTATTCCAAACCTTGGCATTTTTCATGTGTATCTCGTAGTTGTCCGACTCAATTCACTTTCTATCTCCTCCCATTTTGGCCAATACAGTGGGGTTGACCCAAACGCAAGCTTTACTAAAATTGGCCCCGCCAAATCTAAGAACCCACAAAGCCTGCGGAGTTTTCTTGCAGATTAAGCCACTGGGCTCGGTCCCATACACTCTAATGATTGTGATGTCAAAGATCCAACCTTTCCTCATCAAAGGGATAACACATCGCTTTTCCATGTGATTTATCATAATTTAATAGGGTGTAGACATTAGAGTTTAGATCGCTATTATTAAGCTAGGTACGTACATCTTTACTCCTAACTCCTTCGTTAGCAAAAAAATCCGCAACAGCATTGGCTTCTCTATAAGCATCTGATATTTTAACTTTTTTGAATTTAGCCAAGTTCAATATGGCATCCTCAATCCATGAATTGATGGTCCACGAGGGGGGAGACTTGCCACAGAGGTAGTCAATTATGTTTTTGGAATCTCCTTCAAGCCACAAATTTTTAATGTTAAGACTTTGGGCTAAATTTATGATGTGAAAAGCGCCATCAACCTCCGCCAAATGATTTTTTTGAGAGCCAAGAGGCAAGGAAATCGCTCCAATGAAATTTCCATAGGAATCCCTTATAACTCCTTCATAGCCCGCCGCCCTCGGATTGCCTTTAGCCGCACCATCAAAGTTAGCTTTGATCCACCCGTTAGGTAGAAAAGACTAGCAAACACCCTCTCTATCCTTCTTGGCCTTCATTATAGTACTAGACAAGTCTAGACTAATGTTCCAATCCTTAGCAACAATTAAGTCATAGAGCGAATGCTCCGCTTTCATGGGCATTCTGTCCTTCTGGGCCATAGCATTGAAGTTTTGCTTCAGGGATCTAACAATTTTATCAAAGACAATATCGACAGAGGTTTCTTTGCCCCTAAAAATTCTATTGTTGCATTCTTTCCAGAGGCCCCAAGCAACATGAGGGAAGGATAAATCCCCAAAAATCTTGAGTGTAGGATTCCTTGTCGGGGCTTTCCATTGAGAGAAGAAATCTTCAATGGATGAAGGGAAAACCCAATGAAGGTGCCATAACCTGATGAATTTTTCCCATAGAGAAGCAGCAAAAGAGTAATGAAGGAATAAATGACACACAAATTCAGCCTCCATCTTACAAAGAAAGCATCTGTTTGGAATTTGAAATCCGCATTTACATAGGTTATCAATCGTCAGCACCTTGTTTTGGAGAAGGATCTAGTAGAAGATGTTGATTTTAGGTATCAAATGTTTGAACCAAGCTTTAGACCAGAAGGGAGGATGATTCAAAAAAGAAGTGATCCTAGCAAAAGTAGATGACACTAAAAAATTGCTAGAGGGTTCATCGATCCAAACCGCACGATCATCCAGCTACTCAGAACTAAGTCTAACAGCCATCAGAGAAGATTGGGTGGGAGACAAAGCCTAACTAACACTGTACAAGTCCACCCAATTACAATTCGCTCTGTAATATTTCACATAAGTTCCAAACCATGCCTTACAATTCTTAGCCCATTCACTAAAAGAATTGAATTTTATAATGGGCTACTTAAAAAGCCATCTGTCCTCCCAGAATCTGGTGTGATTACCATTTCTCACTTGCCATCCAATACCATCATCCAAAATTTTTTTAGCATTGATTATATTATTCCAACATATAGACCTTCTGGGAAGAAGGTGGGGGTCCTTCTTTGTAATGGAAGAACAGTTGTTTTCTAGATATTTGCTAGCCAGAATATCAATCCACTCCCCAGAAGAAGAGGAGATTCTCCATTTTTTTTTAGCTAAGAGGATTTTATTAATAGTTCTGATTCTTCTTAAACCAAGTCCACCGGCCTTTTAGATCTACAAACCAAATTCCAACCAATTAAGGGAAGTATTTTATTTTCCTCAACACCCGACCAAAGAAATCTATTTTGAATTTTTTCAATGGCATCAACAAATTTAGCAGGTATCATAAATAGGCTCAGGGCATAGATAGGCAGATTCTGGAGAGAGGCTTTGAGGAGCTGAAGTTTTCCGGCTTGACTTAGAAGGGATCATTTCCAACCTGTAAGCTTCTTACTGAATCTTTCCACCAACGAGAGCCAAAAAGACTCAGGAGGTTTCAAGCTTAAAGGTAGACCAAGGTAGGTGGCAGGAAAGGAATCGACCTTGCAACCCATAATTCTGGCAATTTTGGCTTGTCTATGATCCAGATTGTTGAAGAAGAGCAAAGAAATTTTTTGATTGTTGATCAGCTGTCCTGAAGCTCTCCCATACTTGTCAAGTAGTTGTTTTATATATTTTCCTTCAGACACCATAGCTTGACCCATAAGCATAGTGTCATCAACAAATTGTTGATGGGAACACACCAAATTTCCTGAGGAAGGTTTGAGACCAGAAAGAAATTTAAAGTCAACCAAATTTTTTAGATTCCTACTTAAACTTTCAGCCATAATCATGAATAAAATAGGAGAAATAGGATCACCCTGACTTAGACCTCTGGTACTCTGAAAAAAGGAGGTAGGGGATCCGTTGACCATGATCAATATGGAAGGCATGGACACAAGTTGTTCCACCATTTGCATAACCCTATTACTAAAACCAAAAGCCTTTAAGAGTTTAAATAAGAAAATCCAATCAACTCTATCATAGGCTTTTGAGATATCAAGCTTTAATAAGAAGCCTTCAGTCTTCAACTCGATAAGGGAGTGAATATTCTCGTGTACAGTAACAATAGAGTTGAGAATTTTTCTACCAGGGACAAAGCCATTCTGTTGAGGAGAAATCAAGGAAGGCAAAAAAGTTAAGAATCTAGAGGTTAAGACCTTAGAGATGATTTTGTATAAAGATTTAAAGAGACTTATGGGCCTAAAAGCCTCGAAGTTATTAGGTCCAAGTTTCTTGGGGACTAGAACCACGAAAGTAGCAATTAAAATTTTTAGAAGACATCTGGATCCAAAAAATTCCTTAACAGCATTAACCACATCTTCTTCAACAATCTCCCAGAGCCATCGAAAGAAAAATAGAGGGAAACCATTAGGGCCCGGAGCTTTACTCCCATCAAAGGAAAAGACATCCCACTTGACTTCCTCATTGGTGGGGATAGCTGTCGAAAAAGAGTTGTTTTCCTGGTTGATAATTCTTGGTATAGCTTCAACTAACTGATCTTGCTCATTTTGGTTTATTTCATTACTTGCCGAGAGAAGATGTTTAAAGAAGGAGCTCACCTGATTTCTAATATCCTCCTCCTCCTCATACCTGGTTCCATTCACTTCTATTTGAGATATTCTATTAACATCTCTATATTTTGAAGCTAATAAATGGAAGTACATGTTGTTTCTATCTCCTGCAGACAGCCAAAGAGCTCCAGATCTTTGTCTCTAGAACTCCTCCTCCTTTCCAATTATGTTATGCATCTTCGTAAGGAGCTCATTCTTTTTTCCTTAGTGTCATTCAAGTAACCCTCCTTCTGTATTTTAAATTTAATTTCTCCCAAATCCATCTATAGATCAGACTTAATCTTAAAGATGTTCCCAAAAGAATCCTTTTTCCACTTTTTTAAATTACATTTCACTTCCCTTAACTTTTTAGAAATTTTGAACATAGCAGTTCCTTGAATTCTTATATTCCACCATTTCCTTATTTCCTCTTTAAGAGTAGGATGAGAGATCCACATTTTTTCAAATTTGAAAGGAGTGTTCTTCTTTTTTATTGGATCCACAGTGAAACTGATAGCAAAATGATCATAACCAATTCTAGTAAGAGCTTTAAGGGAGTAGTAATAATCAAAATACCAATGATTGGAGATCAAAGATCTATCTAATCTGACCTGTATGAGATCCATCCCCTTTCTTCGATTAGACCAGGTAAAGGAGGCTCCATGAAGATCTAGATCAATCAACCCTTGATTATCAATGAAATTCTGAAGATCCTCTTTACTCTCCAAATTAATCTGGGATCCCCCAAAATTTTCACCATTCATTAAGGGTGTGTTAAAATCCCCCATAACAATCCAAGCTTCTTTATAAAAAATCCTCCTAATGGCAGCTAATTCCGACCAAAAATATTTTCTCATTCCTTTTCCATTAGGAGTATATATATTCACTAGAATTCAATTGAAGTTATCTCTTATATGTGTAAATCTAGTGACTATATGATTCATACCTTCCAATATTGGATCTCCTTTGATATTGTGGCTATTCAAGAAATTTACAATGCCTCCAGAAGTGCCATTTGAGTTATTGCCCTGGTTACTGTAATACTGGTAAAGTTTCATCTTTTCAATTTTCTCCTTTGACATTTTAGTTTCCTGAATTAAAAGAATATCCAGTTTGTGATCTCTAACAAAATTGTGAAGAACATCCTGCTTGTGGGGACTATTGAGTCCCCTAATATTCTAGGAAATAATCTTCATTATATGCCATGGGAGTTAAGACATTCTGGGATGGTTTTCTGAGATCCATTTGCTATATCCTGAAAGCTATTTAGCTCTCTTTTCTTTTTCAAAGACTTTTTACCTCTTGAATTCTTTATTGCTCCACAATCTACCTTAGCTCTAGATCTGGTAGAAATGCCAGTTGGGGTCTTCCACTGTTTGTTTTTTCCTGTTTTCTTCTTTGATATATTCTCCTCTTTATCAGTCTCGTCTTGACTATCCGTCTCTCTACTGGACTCCCAATCCTTTTCATTTGGTATTCTTTGTTCCCAAGGTAAGGTGTCCATGATATAATTCTCTTGACATGACAAGACATTACTGGAAAGATTTACTAAATAATCCTATTTTTCAACGGATTCCTCGACCTGGACAGTGGAGTTGGGATCCATCATGTGCACTACACCCTAAGGGGGAAGATAATCAAAAGACGACGAGGGAAGAGGAATTTTTAGAACCAAGGATAAACCCTCACTGGGAATATCCTCCAGACTCGGGATCTCTTCGTTCCTATTTGAAGGGGCTATCATTTGGGAAAAGGAGGTAGAAAGGTTCTGGTCTCCTTCTCCAACTAGGGTGTCCTCATTAGAGCCCCTTTCCTTTGAAGGAGACATTTTAACAAGATTCAAGTAATGAGGATCATTAGGGATCTCACCTTTAGACTCCAAGGCCACTTCAATCTCTGGAGAGCTATTCTGGATTTCAGACTCTTTGTTTTCTAGTTCTTGCTCTTTATTTTCCTTCCTTTCTTCTCTTGAGTCATTCTTTTTTTTTTTCCACTCCTTTTTTCCAAGTTCTGCTGGTTTTTCTTTCTCTGAAGTAGCATTTAAGGGGCATTTTTTTGCCCAATGACCAGATTTCCTAGACTTGAAACAGGCAAAAGGGATGGTTTCAAACTCTATATTCTATTCCCAAGAACCTAGTTTAGATTGGATCTCAATTGATGATGGTAAATCTGCTTCCTGGGGAACTCCCACACATATCCTCGCAAAAACCAATCTCTTTCTAGCAGCTGTCATTGTGTCAATCGAAAGGAGCTTACCAAAGGAGCTCGCAATACCATGGAAGATGTCTTCACTCTAGTACTCTAGAGGTAGGCCTGGGAGTCTAACCCAGACTAGGACATTCTCAAAGATGGAATCCGATAGATCAAAGTGGGAGGACCACTTCTTTAGAGCCAGGGAAGATTTCCCTATCACCCAAGGACCTCCACTTCTAACATCCGTGATATCCTCTCTACAAGTAAATTAAAACACGAAAAAACCCTTTGGAAGAGCAGCAATAGATACTTTCCCACTAGTTCTCCATTTATTTTTAACAAACTCCCTGACCACTTCAATATTTGGTCTAGGGCCCATGAACTTCCCAACGAGAGTTCGTTCCATTAGAGCTCTATTATGGTCAATGATAAGATTTAGAATAGAAATAGAAAACTTACCTCTAGCAGGGGATGAGATATTTTGCACTAGAGGGAAAGATGATTTTCCATTAGGTTTTACCTCAAATAGAGAGGTCTAGGTTTTCTGATTGCCTCCAATACTGCCTGTGGTCCCCACTCCCCCTCTAGCTTTCTTGTTTTTACCGGTGGAAGAAGCAGCAGGGTTAATCTCCAGATTTTCCTTTCCCCCAGGTTCCACCTGTATTTTGTCTCCAGAGTCCACATCATCTTGGTCATCCTTACCTTGCTTTTGAATCGATTCTAGCTCCTAATCCAAATGTTGGTTTTCTGATCTTGCTCTAGTTCTGATTCCATTGCTTTGAATTTTGAAATCCTTTTTCTCTCGCCCATGTCCGCGCTCGTGATCCACCATCTTCTCATTAATTTATTATTTCTTTTGATGTTTTTTTGTTTTTTGTTTTTGGTTTCTAATGAATTTAATCTAAATAAACTAGGAACTAATGTTGAAAATCAAAATTGCAAAATTATAAGGTTATATATAATTACCATGAATGTAAACAATGCTTATTTCTAATAATTTAAATGCAATAGAAGCTATGTAAACTTAAAATGCAATGTAAAGATATAGGATGAAATGCAACTTTTTTAGATTTCACACAAGGTAATGTACTGATTATATTATGCACTGATCTGAAAATGAAATGTTGTGAATGAAAAATTGAGATGAAGAAATGCATGACATGAACCAATTTTAAGCTATATTTAGCAAAACGCATGTAATAGAAAGTCAACCAACTGATACAAATAGTTAATGGTAGCAAACAGAAGATTAAAACCAAGGTTTTCAGTCCTGTGAAAGGTAGTTTTATTGGTGAAAAGGGACTAAGTCGCCTAAGATGGAAAATTAGTCCTACTAGGGATTTTTTCCAGAATTTTTTAGATTTTTATGATGGGTTTTTATATTTTCAATGTTGTACGATGCAGACCTAAGATGCAAATCCAAAATCTCAAAAAATTGTAATGATTTGAGATGAAAAAATGCAACCTATATGCATTTTCACTAATACAAAATTTGAAACCCTAGAATGCAACTTAACTAATACAAAATGCAATGCAATGTTAAGGGAATTCAAACCTAGGATGATAAAGAACTCCAAATTAGACAAGAAGATCTTCAAAAAGAAGGTTCACCAAAATAAACAAAAAAATTTAAGGGAAGGTTGCTCCCTTGCACTTCTAGTGTTTTTCTCCTAAAACGAGAGAGGTCCTCCTACCTACAACTTGGAGGTTCATTCAATACTAATGCTAATATGATTGAAATGTATCTAAATGGAATTTCCTAAATGTAATAACCTAATAAAAGACATGAATTACTAATGCAAAACTAATGAAATTCAAGATTATTGAAAAGATAATGTGATGCAATAAGATAGATTAAATGCAATATAAAATAAGGTAGAGAAGTCAAATAGAAAAAGTGCACTTGGAAACTAAATGAGGCTAGAGTGAAGACTACAAATGTCTCTAAAATTCTATAAAATTTGATTTTTCGGCTCGGTGGAACACTTGTACCAAACTAGGCGATAGTCCTATTTCGAGAAGATTCTGGAAAACTGTATTAGAGCATGTTTTAGTCAAATGGGTATCTGAATCTACAAAAATCTTTGAAAACATGCATAGTGGGACTAAGTCACGAAAACTAGGGAAAGTGTCGACTTTGACTTTTCTAAAAATCCAAAAATGGAAACGTAAGCTCTTGGTCTGCACTTTCTAGTCCTCTAGGTGTCTATATCAAAAGTTGTCAAATTCAGTTTATAAGTGCCTTCTTATGGATAGTTTGGCCTAGCCAATAAGGAGATGACTTCAACAAGCTTTCAATCCATTCTTCAATGATTTCCAAACCCTCAAGCTACCTAAATCAGCAAATACAAAAAGAAAGAAAGACGAAAATTTTGATTGTTAGGGTGTGGAGGTTTGCCTTGGTCAAACCCCTTTTAGTTAGTTAAACCAAAATGATGAAATAAGACAATGAAGCACGAAATATGAAACAATTCAATTAGAAAATTTCCATGAAGATTGATCTTGATTTGTTGCAGCAATGGATGAAGAATCAACCCTTGAATGCCTTGAAATGATCTTTGTAACTTAGAATGCTAAAACCCTAGCTTGCTTGGCTTGAGATGAAAGATGAATCGTGAATGAATAATTAATGAGTTATGAATTAAGGTTTAGAGGCTTGTTTATATAGAAAATCCACCTAAAACACCCGTTATTTTGATCCTCAAGGCTGACATGGAGGAAAATTAAACTTAAACCCTATTTTTTCTCGCTCAAACCTTGAAAATAACTCAAATTGGACTAAGTCACCAACCTGGGTGACTTAGTCCCACCTGGAAGGGACTAATTCACCCAAATGGGTGACTTGGTCCCAGAGGGGCTCTTTTTCTAGCTTGGATGTTGGAGAATGCATAAATTGGGTTTATATGTTGATTTAGTCAAGTATTTGATCAAAATAAGCCTTGGGATTCACAATATGGGGTCATAGGGGCCTATTAATCATGATGTAAGGGGTAAATAGGAATAGGGTGTCCAAGATAAGACCAAATTATGCACAAAAATGTCTCTTTCTTCAAGATTATAATTTTTTTGGTGACACACTATTTTATAAGACAAAATGATTTTAATTATGTGCCCACTTTTTTTTATTCCACTAGATTAAGCCTTGACTAAATATAGAAGCACATGTCCCATCCATGGAACTACATCCTTAACTTATCTTTTAAGCACACACTATTCAAAATTAAAAATGATTTTTTAACGAGACATTGGTCTTATGAATTCCTTTTTTATGCTTATTTCAAGTACTTATCAAATTATAATATTTTTGTAATTATTAAAGTGTTAATATAAAATATAAAAGCAAATGGAAAATGAAAGGGTAGAAAAAATGTTCAACTATATAATTTTTTTATGATAAAGTAGTGGTTTCATAACTTCATCCCACCTTGTCCACCCACAACTCAACATTCAAATCTTAAACTAATGATTAAATTTTGCGTTCGTTGTTTTTGTAATTTTATAATTCATCTAAAAAGTCAAGTGATAATCAATGTTTGCTAAATTTGAGACCAAAATATAATTGAGAGAGTAGTTGAGATGGGTAAGAATGGTCAAAGAAGATGATGGGAAAATTAGATTTCAAAAAATTAAAGGCGTTGTATGGATTTGGAGTATTGAGGAGAAGTTGGAAAGACTAGAGAGTAGGATGCTAGTTCTAATCTTCAAAATGGGAATATCAAAGGAGAACACAAAAGAAAGAGAACTAGAAAGAGAATACTTTTAGCACTTAGGTGAGTTCTCTAATGGAGGGTTCTTCAAGGTGGAGGAAAAAATTGATATACAACCTTATGATGCTAAGAGTAGCATAGATAATTTGGACTAATGGATGTCCCAGATGGAGCTATACTTCAATCTTTAGCTTTCCCCATGCCAATAGATTTCTTTTTGAAAGGAAATTTCTAGCCATAATGACAACTAAAATCTGACCTTATGCAACCACACCTAATTTTACCCTATCCTAAGCCATTAATTGAATTAATATTTATTATTTATTTAATTAATTATATCCTTTCCCCCACTTTATCCTAACCTTTAATTAGATAAATAGTTAAATTATTTATTTATTTTCCCTTCACATGATCCCATTAAATAGATAAATATTTATTATTTATTTAACTAGTTCCACTTTAGGGCTGATGCAAGAAGTTGGGTCCACAAAAAGCTCAAAAAGTGGAAGTGTTTTTGTTGTTTTTCACAATTTGTCACACTTGGACTGAAAATTTAAGGCACTTACACAATGAATTTTTTAAAAAATCAGTAATATGAAATTTTGAATTTCGAATCTAGTTTCTAAATATGTAAATTATTCAAATATGCAGATCGTAGAAATTAAATTTTGATAGGGATATATAAAAACTGCTTTTTAAAGGTCCCTATTTTTTTACCATACCATGCACGTGTACGAACACCACTTTTTGACCCAAATAAAATTATTTTGCTAATTAATTTTGTGGAAAGAGAGCTAACAACATGAAGATTGATGAGGAATTTTTTTTGTAATTTTTTGTTGAATATTTTTTTTTTAATTAAATTTTTATTGGCCTTAATTGTTGTTTTTAAAAATCAACATGTACGGACAACATAATTTGACCTAAACTAAACATTTTTTGAAACTTTTTTTTTTCATTTTGTAGAGAATTGTCTAAATATTGATGTCATATAATTTTTTTTACAAGAAACTTTACTAAAAAAAAGTTATTGAAAAACAAAAAAAGTCTGATATTTCATGTTTAAGGACTAGTTTTCTTTGAAATTAATCTAAAAATAACAAATATAATCCAATATTAATAAAAACTATATATTTGGAAACTAGACATCGTGTTCTGTAATGGGTTTTAATTTCATAGATTGATTTAGAAAAAAAGTCCATCAACCATATTGTCAAAGTTGGACATTCTTCTTCAATCTGCCTTAGTTTTTTAGTTGCAAGTCAAAGGCTAAGGCTCGGATTGCCAAGCCTTTCCCAAGCCTAAAACCAAGGCTACAAGTGGGTTGGAGATTCAAAATTTTAATAACGTGTATGTGTTTTTAAAAACGCATACGCATTACAAAATGCATATGCGTTCTTTATTTGTTTGATTATTAAAAAAAATGCTTTTTAGAAACGAGTACCCATTTTAAAACACGTACGCTTTTTCAAACGGGTACCCATTTTGCTTTTCAAAACGCATACGCGTTTTAAAATGGGTACCCGTTTCTAAAAGGCATTTTAAAAAAAATAAATGACTTGTATGCACTAAAAAGCGCATATGCATTTTATAACGCGTACGCATTTTATAACGTGTACGCATTTTTTAGTGCATACGCGTTTTTTTAGGCTCGGGTATCCGATGCATAACGTATATGCGTTTTTTAATAACGTGTACATGTTTTTTGTGAGATTTTTTTTTTTGGCCGAAACTTCCCCCCTTCGTGGACCCAACTTCTTGCACTTACCCCTTGTCCATTTAATCCTAGCCCTTTAACTTGTTCACATGGATCATAATCTAAAATTTCTATCATGTGACAAGTGTCCCTTTCACATGTCTAACTAACTCATTGTTTAGATTCATTGAACCTAGACACTTTCCCAAAAGTTAGACTATCTCTCCATTTAATCCATTCATCTAATATCTCGCCTCTTAATCCTAACCATTCACATAAAAAAAATTCCCTCATTCATTCATCTTATCCCTCATGTGATACTTGTCACATGACTACATCTTTGAACCTAACCCTAATCCTCATTCAATATTAGCCATCGATTATCAATCTATCCTAGCCCTTGATTTTTTGTCTTCAAATCTTTATAACTAGATTCCATCATCCTTCATCATCAAGAAGAATTAAGATCTATTATACCCTTATGAGGCCATTTTGTGATCTTACTATTGCAATCATACCAAGTTTAATTTATTGGTCAATCTACATCATATCATAATCTAGAGAAAAGCATTCAAAACTACAGTGCATTTTATTTCATCTCATCTAGGAGGATAAATATTGTTTGAGGTATACATTTTATTTTATGAATATTCTTATGTTGTATTGCTTCAATAAATTTTCCACATATTAATTTTGGCATGCTCAATGGGATATACGTCCCTATTTTAACCTTTGTTGGTGAATTTTGTTTGTAATTTTTGATGAAAAATATATTTTTGGGCTATAGATTGTGAAAAGACACCTATCTTTCTCAAAAAGGAACCTTTGTTGCGCAAAGTGGTGTCTTTGTAGCATGAAGTGGGGCCTATGTTTCCAAGAGTTATACCTTCACCACCCAAAACTACACTTTCATTTTGTGTATTTATATTGAATAATTCAAGTTTCTCATAGGTTTTTTTTATCATTTGTGCCTTATTTCATATGTTTCATCCCTCAAATAATTTTTTTTGTAGGTTATCTAAATTGGTTTTTGTAGAAATTAGGGTTTCTAGGGTTTCTCCAATCTAGGGTTTCTTTCAATTTTTCTAGTATATTTGAACTTACAACCATCTTGTGGATTTTTAGGGTTATTATCTAAGCTATTTTTTGATGATAAAAGATTTCAACATACCTCTCAAACAACCTTATGGTAAATTCAGTGAGTGCGGGACCAATTTGCACCTCACTGAATACGTCTAGGATTTTTATAGAAAGTCGGTTCTTCTCTGAGTTTGGGAAAAGGGGTAGAAGAAAATGTAAACATAGAACATAAAAGTGGTGATACGCCAACACTTTTACAATATTTCAAAATTTCCCATAGGAAGTGTTCATTAAGATCCGATCAAGCATAAAATTTCCAAGAGTTAACAAAAAAAACATTCAGAAAAGTAACATGAACCCTTCCTCCTAATACAACATAACATGAAGAAGCGATAACCCTTAAAGAAAATAGAGAAGTCCAAAGACATATTTTTATTTCTATAAGCTATCACTTTACCATATAATCTTATAATAGCATGGAAATCAACTAATCAAACTATTCAAATTAAGCTTAACATAGTGTTTTATTCAAAACAAAAATATAAAGAAGGAACTTGACAAAGGCCATATCATGCATAGTTTCAAAATTTCTTCCAAACAGATCATACTTGAATTAAATGAACTTTAACACATAGGTCAGATGTCAATCGAAAAATAGTTTGAGTTAAAATAATATAGCATGCCAAAGAGAAGTAGTGTTCTACAAACTTCTAATGAAAATACTTCCTATAACTAAGGAAAGCTAAAGAATTTATTTCCAAAAGGGAAAATTTTTGGAACCCTTTTCTTTTGTTGCCACCTCCAATTTATAGCTGAAAAAGAGAGAGAAATGCTGCCACCACCGAAAAGTAATTACTGGAAGATGTTTGCACCTAATAGCTCACAATCCGATTGTAGATCTTTAATTAGGTCATGAAAATATTCACTCATCAATTCTCAACTACTGCATTAATGCCCCTTAGATCTTTAGCAAATATTGCCCTTCGTAAACACTCAAATCCTAGAAAACAACCTAGAAAATGTATTGTTGACCAATCACATGGCTCAGTGGCATCGACTCAAAGTTTCATCCTGAAAAAAAAAGAAAAAAGCATGCTCCAACAAATCACAAAGAGAAATATCCTAAAAAGAACACCCTATTTGAAACAAAGAGATGATGTGTCAAGTAGGTGGGGATTCTCAAATTTGTGAAAACCATCCTTGAGAAAATATCTGACAAACTGACAAGTGGCATAAATTTCTCCCAAAAGGAAAGCAATAGATAAAACCTGCATAGTCACTAGGTGGCACATTGTGCACCTTTCTGAACCATTTTTTTCCTTTGTGTGTAGATCATCCCAAAGCCAAAAAGTATAAAGCCAAAAATCAAAAGAGGCTGAGGAAAAATTTGCTTCATAGTTTTGGCGACTCACACGGGTCCTTCACTTGGAGAGGCAATAACCTAGACCTCTAGAAATTCTCAGAGTTTGAGGAAAGATGAATATTGTGTCTCCTAATCCACATCAGTTGGTCAGACAAGATTACAAATGAATTTGTATGATTGATCTAGCTTAAACACTTCTTTGAAGGAAACAAATCTCCATCTTGCTAAAACAACCCCAAGGTGATAATAGAGATGAGAAATCAAAAGGATCTTATGCTCAACATCATCAACGATGGGCATTGCACTCAAACCTGGGATTTTTGTAGAAGTATGGACCTTATGTTTGATTGCATCTATAATTTTCTCAATTGATAGCACATCTCCATCTAGTGAAAGAAGGGGAGGCAATCTGAAGCCATGCAAGACACTGAAGTCTTTCTTTATTTCATCAACCCTCTTGTTCAATGCTACCTATGACCTTGTGGCAGTCAATGAATTTGTATACTCTATTAGAGGAAACCCTTTGATCTAAAATTATGGTACTTCTAAGGGCCTCATCAGTGGCCACACACAACTTGGAAATCAAACTTTGAGACTCTGCTACTCGAGGAGCACACACCTAAAAAATTTGGTTGACCAACAGGACAACTTTTTTTTTCAATTCCTAAGCATCCCTCAGAAACTATAGAGCTGGTTTGAAGATAGCGAGCACAACTATGATTCACTCCCAGTGCATGGATATCAGCTTTTTCAACATCAAAAAGGTCCGAGACCCTTGTGTAGCCATTAGATCCTGATGTAACTAAGCATCCTTCACTCTTGCATTCTCTTCCATTTGATTCTTCTCCTTGAGGATATTCACCAACTCAGAGCTTAATATTCTGATCTCATGAGCAAGAGTCTATAGAGAAGACTCAACTTCCTATTTTTTGTGCCTTAACTTTTCTACTTTTGCTTGGGCCTTTTGTAGATTCTTAGAAGCCTGAGATCAAACATCATCTAGCACTCTCTTTATATTTTCCTGAGTAGAATAGTACTCTATGTTTTTCTGGCACTCATCAGCAAGATCAACTCTCAACTTTTCAATCTCGGCATATAGCTGAACTTGTCCACCTTGGGTCTCCATGAACAGCTTTGCTACTTTATCTTGTTGATCCTATATTTTCCTTATGTGAGCCATTTCAACATCTCTAGCCTTTATTTTTGTCTACAACATGTTCACTATCTCATTTACATTCATTAACTCTACCTCACGCTTCTTCAATTTTTAGTCTAGCCTCTCATAATCCCCATATACCACTTTCTGGGTGGCCTTAGCCAAGACTACCTTGTCATGCGGGTGAGTTTCATTAAAATCTTGACCCATATCCCTAATTTCGTAGTATTCCATTTGCATTTGTCTTTTGGGTCTAGACATGAGCGACTTCATGGTAGTAATCAATAGAGAATTTCACTCTTCATTGAAGCAAGCTAAAATATTCTTGCTAGCCGGTAGTGCAGCGTTCTTTAATAACTATTTCTGCTTCTTGGCTTGTTGGGCTTGCTTGGTTGCATCAAAATGATATTGAAGATGCTATGAGGTGTCAATGCTTTGTGTTGCAATGGAAACACTAGGAGGGAGACCACAAAGACTAATAGAAGGAGAAACCTTAGATGTATGAGTATGCAGGGAGGCAAATGGGAATATTATCATGGAAAATGGAAAGATGTTAAATTTATATTAGGTAGGGGGAAAACCACTTGGGGTAAAAATGGAAATGGGAGGAAGGAGATACTTTTTCCCAGATGAGGATGGACTTAGGGTAATGGGAAACATGGATGATTCAAAATTTTCAATAGGACCCCTAGATCTAGGGTGATTAAAGAATCAATAACACCTGAAGTAGATGTTGCTCACTTGAAATGTGGGGGTACTTCAAAGGGTGTATTGCTAAAAATATCTAGGGGCTCATTAAGGACCAAAATATCGAGGTCCACAGATGGTTTCTACTGATGGGGGAAAAGGAGTAACTAGACATGTAGAGGAAGGAAGAAGAGAGGGAGTAAAACATACTTGGATTGAGGTGGTTGAAACATTTTGCAGAACAAAATCCACTTCCTCTTATCCTCTAGTTGATGCATTGGATACACCAAAGTCCTGGACTCACCTTCTCTTTGCATGATCACAACTAGCTCGTTCCAATTCCTTAGCAAATGATCCTACCAAAACTTGGCTCTTGTCAACCACAGTGGGCCTTTTTGGGGACCTTCAGACACTCTTTCCTTTACATCAAGCACTAGTGAAGGACATGGCTTGTGAGTCATTTTTCTTTGGGTGTCTTCTTCTATTGAATTCCTGAGGATGGGAGGTATGGTGTGGAAGTTGATCGTCTTCAATCTCATGACTTGTCTATCGATTACTATTGTCCGTGGTTGAAACTCTTCGAGCAACTTAGTTAGGCACCTCATCTCTTGTTGGAACCTCCAAAAATCTATCTTCTTTCTTTCTGACCATCCCTAGAATTTTAATTACATGTTGAGGGATTTACTTATTGGGACAATCCTCTGGTACTATGCCTATGGTGTATAGAAAATCAACCATTTTGGTCATTTGATTGGTATGTGGGCAAGGTCACTATATACTTCTTCCCTTTCCTAAGTTGGATTCCTCCTTAAATCGAAATACTTCCAACTTTCATGTTTCAAATTAATGTGCCTTGTCATATTATAGTCCCACATGTCACAAATGAGGAGTAAGCCTAGGGTCGCGAGTAGATTTATAATTTCACTCTCTACCTTCTCCTTTTCCATTATCACCTAACTATTGGCAATGTAGAGGGGAAGTTGGTATAGCCTTGTCTTGTTTCTTCTGGCACCATAGGTGTTGTCGGAAAGGGTTTCCTGATGGCATGCCTCCAACATAAAAAATATATCTATTACAAATTTGGGGAGTTGGAAAGTCTCACTGAAAAAACCATGGAATCTGATAAATGTTAAATCATCCCCTAGGAAAAAATCCATTGGGGTTGGTGGAGTTTTCATCCATTGCGAGACCTCAATACAAAATGGCCCATAGGATGTGGCAACAAATCCTGAAGTACTAGCCTTAGAAAATGGTCCACAAACCAATAGTAATTGCATGTTCTTAACAATACATAAGTCCACATAGAAACTGGCTAATAGAAACCATTTACATCGATCCTAGACAATGACAAATTTCAATCTAGAAACTCAGAATTTTGATGCAAAATCAAGCGAGCCAAGAAAGAAGAATGCTTGAATTTATACTTGGTATGATAAATCACATATGGCCCTATTCTTCAGGTTATAATGACCAGCCAATAATCTCACCAGTTCGACATCAACAAAAACATTAGGGCATACCAATTTTCCCAAATTGAGCCTCCACGAATTACATACTGGCTCGAAGTGATTTCTGCTATGGTAATGGAAATTGAACAATTCGTATCCTCTGATTGGGGTCCAAACATCTCCTATGAACTTGCTTTCTTCATCCAGTTTATCTATTTCCACCTTAAGTTATGCAAAACGCCTAGCTTAAGGTCCTGAACCAGGTAGCTGGTCTATGAGATCTTGGTTTAATTTTCTCTCGGAGTCCTCTAGTTGTAGTTTAGTTTTTTTTTTTTTGTCTTTGGTTGACTACCCTCCCCATTTTTTCTTCTTTTTATCTTTTCTGAACTAGTGCTTTCCATTTTCAAAATTCAAAATTTTTCAAAGGATGAGAAATTCAAGTTAGATGAACGCTTTAATTGTTCTGCTCATTCCCCTGCTCTCCTTTTCTACCAATTCTGTGAAACAATGATTTCAATTGAGCTCACCCTAATTTGCAAAATATTTTATGCTTCGTGGCACCATTAATGTCTTCACTAAGACATGAATGTAGCAAGGTTTTCAAAATTCTCACTGTCACATCAGGGATCATATCGGCAAGATATTTTAAATCTCTGGCCGATCTGTTTGTTCAACGTTCACCCATCCACTAAGATGTCTTGTACTACCCCCATGATCACAAGTCTCCTTGATCATTTTCCCTATTTATTTTTTTATGTCATCATGACCTTCACCAAAGAAAACTATCGCCCAGACTTAATGCGTCGGGCCAACGATTCTTAACTTTAGTCCGAAAGCTCTTTGTCTCACCGAGATATTCACTTTTTCAACTTAGGTCATTGAGACCAAGTAATTGTGTTGCCGATAGAATGATATTCATTGTGACCTCTCTTAGATCTCCCCATTGAGACCTATCTCACCGATACATTTTTTCTTCGACGAGACTAAGCACATTGTCTCTTTGACAACCTTTATCTCCATATGCTTGGTTCTGTCAGTATAACATGAGGGGTCGGTAAGACTCCTCGAACTCTCCCTGACATCATTGTCTTACCGAATGGGTCTTCCTTTTGCTTTATCGGAAAGACCAGTAATGCATCGAGCAGTACTTTGAAATCTCACTCCAATGAACATAGTCTGGCCGATACACTTTATTATATTCCAATCGGTAAAAAGAAACTTAGCTTGATATGACCTCACATCGTCACGCTGATACCCTTTGTCTTGCTGATAGGAAATGTAAAACTGCATTCTCTTGGTATATATCCTCATTGGTATGACACTTCTAATGTCTTGCCGATATATTGAAGAAATGTATATTATTATTGGTGAGACCTGCATCAACTTATGCTAATATTTTCAAATGTTAAAGATTTAATGTCAAACAAATGTTATGGGCCTATATGACAAAATTTAACCTAGACTTTGGTGAAAAAATACTATGTGAGGAAATTTAATGTCTATAATATGAACTTCTTGGGAAACTAATAAGCATGGAGGGTCAATGAGGTTATCAAAATTTCACAATTCCAACAGTGGCTCCATTTGGGGATGAATGATTGTGAGATCATTGCAAGGATCCAGATGTCGGGGTGAGTAGACCAAACATTATGGATGAAATAAATTGGAGATTAACATGATCCTAAACTATTGTACATGGAGAAAAGGTCAAATAAGGGATTCGAGGATTGTCCATGTACTAGCAATTTCCTGTACCCTTCACTTGCTATACTACTGTGCATGGAAAGTTTATGAGAAGCTTTCTCAAGATTTGTCTGTGCACTGGAAACCCTTGATCCTCTATAATTTTCAAGAGAAAAAGTTCTTTAGAAATTGCCCATGTACAGGCAACTCCTGTTCTTCACCACTCATATTTTGCAAATAATATGAATCCTCTCCTCTCTTGCCAACAACAACAAAAGGTCCTAACCACAAAGCCTCAAATTTTCCATGTTTTCCTTTCTTGTGGCACTTAGATTCCACATCAATACTAGATCATCCTCAAATTTTCTATTTTTTTCCTTTTTGTCAAACAAATACTTCATTTTTGTTTGCAACTTCATGTTCTGGTTTTGGGCTAATCTTCTCATTTCACCAAGTTCTGCTAATTGTTCCATTCTCTCTTCCATTGGTTCAGGAACGTCCATGTCTTTCTGAAGAACAAATTTATAAACTAGTAATAGATTTTGTAAAGGAATTTTAGCTTGTGTTCCATATACTAGTCCATATACAATGATCCTATCAACCCATATAGCCAATTTTAATTTTGAATCCCATATCTTCTTATTTCCACCCAACATTCTTCTAATGATCTTTAAAAGACTTTTGTTACTGGACTTTGCCTGGCCATTAGCTTGTGGATGGTAAGGGGTAGAATAATAGATAGAAATACCATGCATATTGCAAATTTTTTAAAACTAATCTGATCTAAAACACATCCCATTGTTTGTGATCAGTCTTAGTGGCATACCAAACCTGGTAATAATGTTGTCCATCAAATTTTTATCACAACTTTACCTATCGCTTGTTTGGTTGGGATTGTTTCTACCCATTTGGTAAAGTAATCAGTGGCTACCAGTATCCATATGTGTCCTCCACTTGATCTCTCTTGTATCTCCCCAATAAAGTTGATCCCCCATTGATGAAAAGGGGCTTCAACTTGCATAGGTATAAGTGGTAAAACCCCCTGATATTTCATTTTGCTTGAGAACTTTTGACATGCTTCACATTTTCTTGCATGTGAAAATTAATCATTAAAAACTTTTGGCCAGTAATAACCTGCCTTGAGGATTTTATGTGTAGTTGTTTTTGCAGAATAATGGCCTCCACAGACCCCTTCATGCATTTCTTTTAAAACATGATCAACTTTTGATTCATCTAAGCATAATAGCAATATTCCATCTCTGTTTTTCAAAAATAAATCACCTTTTCTGAATACATATTTAGAGGCCTATAGTTTCAAAGTTCTTTTCTAGTTATCATTGAATCCTTCATGGCACTTTGTGTTTCTAAGGTAATACATGATTTTTGTATACCAAGGTGTATACTCAATACTTGTGATTGAATTTCCTTCTTCTTCTACATTGCAAATTTGATTTGCCTCAATGTTTGGTTTTGCCATCAACTTGGCCAATCATTGGCCTCTTATCAATTTAGTAATCTATATTTCCATATCAAATTCCTGAATGGCATGAAGCCTTTGTTCATATTCTATCCTTGGCCTTCCTATTTATTGCCTCATACGTTCCCATTGTGCATCTGTCTCATCTGGGGTCATGAGTTCATGGTTTTCTTCAGATGCTACCTCATATTCAAGTTCTTCCTCAAAAAGTGCAGCTCTCTGATCACATTCAACTTCTCTCGTCTTCTCAGCTTCAAATTCAGCCATGAACTCTTCATCTTTATCATGGCTTATTCGATGGAAGGGATTTCTCTTCTCTTCAGGAGTATGAAGCACTTTAGATGGGCTATTTTCATTTGTCAATGCCTCGTATGATTTGTTGTTTCCATTGGTGGTTTTGAAATTCTATTTTTGGTTGCTGGATATAGGTCATTGAATACCTTCTTTCCCTTATCATTTTTATAGGTTCGCTTACCTTTTTCATTAGGACCATCCACTTCCTTGTACAAAGATCTCCTTCCTTGCATGTTGTGAGAAACTATGATGGTCTAAACTCTCGGTCGATTCCTTTCTAATTTGTATCTTATTGTATCAGTCTGAATGCTTTTGTTCATTCAGAGTCACCACCCACTGTTTCTAAAAGTGAGAAAATATGTTATTATTTCACCTGGCGGATTCAATTTTCAAATTTTAATTATGGTCTTCTTTTAATGACTCTATATGGAAAGGTTGTCTACCACCGGACTTCTCTGAAGTTTCTCCAACAAAATCAACAATTTGTTGGGTCTCAAAAATGCTGGTTTGAATGAACCATGAGAGGTTGCCACACTCTCACTACATTAATGGCCAACTAACAAGGCCAACCAATATGGTTGAACCTTCTACTCTTAAGGCTCTACTAAACCTAGGCAGGTGAACCTATATGAATGACATACATTTTGAGTTATGTTTCCTACTGGACCTAACTATCCACAAATGACAATTTGATAGTGGAAAGCTATGATCCCAATTAGGTATGAATTATATATGCAATATCAAGGTATGAATTAATATGTTCAATTAAGAGATGTGAAATGAAATGAATAAAGCTAATGTAATGAAAATAAGGGAGACCAGTGCCTTATTGGGTAAAACGGAGTCAAATGAAAGCCTTCGATGAGTGGTTTCTATCTAGCAAGTCCTCTAATCATTTGGCATATAGTTATGAGTTTATAATTGGTATAAACATGCAAGGATGCAATTGATAAACCCTACTTGAGGTAGAATATCAAATATAATTATTTGATTCTTCTTACTAATCCAAATAACATTCCCAAATGACTGTAATTGATTGAAAGGAATTTAATTCTTCATTAAAGAACCCAAGAAATCAAATCACACAGAAACAACAAATGTGCACTGATAAATTGAACATATACTTGATACTTCAATTTAAATAATCAAGAAACATCAGATTGGAGACAATCACATAATCACAGAAATCCAACAAACAATTGATACCAAAATGAAATCACCAAATCAATAGTCTTTCATTATCTTCCTCGAAATTCATACATGCAACATAGTCTTCTTAAATTCCATCATTTTAAAAATATTGTGCTTACATCAATCTATCCTATTCTAATTCTATATTCGTCTTCTACTGTAAACAACATATATTTATACATTTAGTAGGTGGAAGGACATGTCCTTTCAAAAAAAAATTAGGCATAAAATGCTAACAAGATTAGCATTAACAAATTTTTGTTAAGCCACAAATGAACTCCAGACATGTGTTTTGTGTAATCTAGGTGCTTATGTATATTTGCATCTCCTAAAACATCATGGATCACGATCTCCATCATCATCATTCGTTCATTTTTCTCACATGCTTCATCCAATGTTATATCTTTCGCAGTGGTTGTCTTCAGTATCTCTTGGAGTATTGATTCACATTTGCTTTTCCATGTAGTCATTTCTTTCAATTTTCCTTCATCATCACAGAACTCAGTCAATCTTTCTTCGTCGACTTCTATCAATCCTTACACATCCCCTTGTAATTCCTCAAAGAATTCCTTGTGCTTATCCATGATATGATTTGCTTTTCCAATTCTTGCAGCATTAGGAGTATCCTTTTTCATCTCCTTAATTCTCTCTTGGATTCTATCATCCACTCTTCTATGTTATTTTATTGCATCCACGTATTGTGAATGTTTTCCCCAAATTTTATTTAACCAAATGTTTAAAGCGTGCTACCTCCTTTTGATTATTGCAGTAAGTGTGTCCATTTTCCCTTAAGAGTATGCACTTGAACCTTCCCAATGGTCCTTCACCTATTAACTTTCACCTTGGGTTAGCATCTTTGTTGGCCCTATTACAACACCTACCAAGTCCTTTAAAATTTCATTTTCTCTCACCATTCTCTCATTATTGGTTTTGTACATTTCTCTCTCTCTGATCAACGCTTGTATCTGGGCTTTATTTAATTTTTCTATATTGATCCCAATCTGTAGTTGCAACTGAATCAGCCTCTCCAGCCTTCAAAGTCATGACATGTCCAAATGCCTTCTCAATATCAATGACAACTAAATTCTTTTGAGGGGGATATAAATCCCAAATCATCAATGTCTCTTCATGAGGATTGTATCTTGATCCTATATACACTGATGTCACCTTGTCTATGCTGAGCTTGTGTGTAGCATTGTTGTCCTTTAGGAAATTGTCCAAAATGAATGCGGAATTCAGATCTAGCCCTAGGAAAATCATGACACCAGCCTTTTCTAAAATCTCTTTCCCTTTCTCAAGAGTCATGCTTGTCATCTCTTTATCCACCTCATCCCTCAAGTTTTTTAACAATTGTTCCTCATTTCTTGGTGTGACATTGTCAACCCCTCCTCTTATTTCTTTTCCTTTTTGTTTGTACAAAAATGTTTTGAATTTTGAGGTCTTCACAAATTCATCATCTACTATAAAAGATCTATATTCTTCATGTTTTGTATCCACATCCACAGTTTCCTCAATATTTATCTCTCTGGCAGAATAGGTGTAATCCTGTGTCCTTGTCCTTGATACCTTCCTGAATGGGTGTTGTGGCCTATCAGCCTCTAATAACTCTTTACTGGAAGACAACAACTCAACATCTATCAATTCTTTATCATTCTTCTCAATCACCATTTTTGCTTCTTCTACTTCCAATTTTCTAATTATGTCATTAGATTGATAGGGCACATGTTGATACCCTCCAAATTTTATCCTTTATCTAGCAGAATGGATATATCCCTCTGGATCAAAGTTTTTCCTTGATGGAACTTTTCTAGCCCTCCTTTGCTAACACACTAAAATCACCAAAACACAATGTAATTTGCATAGAAGCTTGCTTCCCATAAGAACTTAAGTTCATGACAGTGGAAAAATCCATTTTCCTAATAATCTCCAAGTATGCAATTCTATCTGGAATTGTCCTAGGAAAAATAAATGGAGTATCTTCAAAACCATAAACCCTAATCATAGTAGAATTTTCTAAACAATACCAATCCCCGCAGTTGTGGCTGACTGGTCCATTATAATCCTTAGGCCTAAGAAACCTCTTTAATTCATTAGACAAGGAATAGTCAAAAGGATGATTATAAAACCTATACAAAGGCCTCACAAAGTACTCTTCAAAATGCAAGAAATTAGAATCAGCAAACCTGTTGTCCCAAACAACAGTCCAGAAATGAATAGGTAATGTCTTGCCTTCCTTATCAAATTATAAAATCCTCAACTCCTCGGGCCACAATCCTAATTCTTGTCCAAAATATAGCACCAAGTGCATCAACAATGAATAATTCTTGAGATGCAGGACCAAGGCTCCATTCTTTATTTCCATCAACCCTGCATCGAGCTCTTTAAATACATGTGAAGCATAATCAAAAGACCTGTAATTATGATATTGAACATCCAGAACAATCACCATAGGTATAACTATCATATGCTCTAGGATGTCCATCCCCAATACCTGTCCCACTGAAAAATAAGTGTACTTTATGTAGGGTTCGAAGAGATGCACATGAAATGTTGGTCCCTCATTGTCTTCCATCGGAGTCAGTTTTCCATGGTACCTAATTCTATGCAGGGGTAACCTCCAGCCCTTCTAAATGGTATCCATTCTTCGATATTCATTCTCGATATCCTCACTTATGATCTTCTCATTACATATTCCTTCTAACCTGAAAACCTCGCTCATTGCATTCTCAGACACATGTATCACCAAATTCCAAGATAAATCACATATGGCCTTATTCTTCGGATTATAATGATCAGCCAATAATTTCACAAGTTCGACATCAACAAAAACATTAGGGCATACCAGTTTTCCCAAATTGAGCCTCCACAGATTACATATTGGCTCAAAGCGATTTCTTTTATGGTAATGGAAGTTGAACAATTTGTATCCTCTAATTGGGGTCCAAACATCACCTATGAACTTGCATTTGTCATCCAATTTATCTATTTCGACCTTAAGCTACGTAGAATGCCTAGCTTTAGGTCTTTAACTAGGTAGCTGGTCTATGCGATCTTGGTTTAATTTTCTCTTGAAGCCCTCTAGTTGTAGTTCAATTTTTTTCCTTTTTGTCTTTGGTTGACTACCCTCCCCATGTTTTCTTCCTTTTATCTTTTCTGAACTAGTGCTTTCCATTTTCAAAATTCACAATTTTTTAGAGGATGAGAAACTTACTGTATTTCACTTGCAAATCCAAGTTAGATGAATGCTTTAATTGTTCTTCTCATTCCCTTACTCTCCTTTGCTACCAATTCTGTGAAACAATTATTTCAATTGAGCTCACCCTAATTTGCAAAATCTTTTATACTTTGTGGTGCCATTAATGTCCTCACTGAGACATGAATGCAGCAAGTTTTTCAAAATTATTGCTGTCACATCAGGGATCATATCGGTAAGACATTTTAAATCTCTGGTTGATCCATCTGTTCAATATTCACCCATCTACTAAGACGTCTTGTAGTTCCCCCGACATCACAAGTCTCCCCGATAGTTTTCCTTTTTAGTTTTTTATGTCGCCATGACCTTCACTGAAGAAAAATATCGCCCAGACTTAATGAGTCAGGCCAATGATTCTTAACTTTACTTTGACAGCTCGTTGTCTCACTGAGATATTCACTTTGTCAACTTAAGTCGCCGAGACCAAGTAATTGTCCAGCCGATAGAATGATATTTGCTCTAACCTCTCTTAGATCTCCCCACTGAGACCTATCTCACCGATACATTTTTTCTTCAGTGAGACCATGCACATTGTCTCTTTGACAACCTTTATCTCCAAAGTCTTGGTTCTCTTGGTATAACATGACAGGTCAACAAGACTCCTCAAACTCTCCCTGGCATCATTGTCTTACCGAATGGATCTTCCTTTTGCTTTATCAGAAAGACCAGTAATGCTTTGGGAAGTACTTTGAAATCTGACTCTGATGACCATAGTCTAGCTGATACAATTTATTATATTCCAATTGGTAAAAAGAAACTTAGCTCGATATGACCTCACATCGTCACGCTGATACCCTTTTTCTTGTCGATAGGAAATGTAAACATGCATTCTCTTCTCACTTTGTCAACTTAAGTCGGCGAGACCAAGTAATTGTCCAGCCGATAGAATGATATTTGTTGTGACCTCTCTTAGATCTCCCCACTGAGACCTATCTCACCGATACATTTTTTCTTCAGTGAGACCATGCACATTGTCTCTTTGACAACCTTTATCTCCAAAGTCTTGGTTCTCTTGGTATAACATGACAGGTCACTAAGACTCCTCAAACTCTCCCTGGCATCATTGTCTTACCGAATGGATCTTCCTTTTGCTTTATCAGAAAGACCAGTAATGCTTCGGGTAGTACTTTGAAATCTGACTCTGATGACCATAGTCTAGCTGATACAATTTATTATATTCCAATCGGTAAAAAGAAACTTAGCTCGATATGACCTCACATCGTCATGCTGATACCCTTTTTCTTGTCGATAGGAAATGTAAACATGCATTCTCTTGGTATATATCCTCATCGGTATGAGACTTTTGATGTCTTTTCCATATATTGAAGAAATGTATAGTATTATTGGTGAGACTTGCATCAACTTATGCTGATATTTTCAAATGTTAAAAATTTAATGTTAGATGAATTTTATGGGGCTATATGACAAAATTTAACCCAAAATTTGGTGAAAAAATGCTATGTGAGGAAATTTAATGTCTATAATATGAACTTCTTGGGAAACTAATAAGCATGAAGGGTGAATGAGGTTATCAAAATTTCATAGTTCCAACAGTGGCTCCGTTTGGGGATGAATGATTGTGAGATCATTGGAAGGATCCAAAACTCTAGGTGAGTAGACCAAACATTATGGATGAAAGAAAGTGGATATTAACATCATCCTAAACTACTGTACATGGAGAAAAGATCAAATAAGGGATTCCAGGATTGTCCATGTACTAGCAATTTCTTGTACCCTTCACTTCCTATACTACTGTGCATGGAAAGTTTATGAGAAGCTTTCTCAAGATTTTTCCATGCACTGGCAACCCTTGATCCTCTGTAATTTTCAAGAGAAAAAGTTCTTTTGAAATTGCCCATGTACACGAAACTCCTGTTCTTCACCACTCATATTTTGCAAATAATATGAATCCTCTCCATGCTTTCCAACAACAACAAAAGGTCCTAACCACAAAGCCTCAAATTTTCCATGTTTTCCTTTCTCATGGAAGCTAGCATTCCACATCAATACCAGATCATCCTCCTCAAATTTTCTATTTTTTGCCTTTTTGTCAAATAAATACTTCATTTGTGTTTGTAACTTCATGTTTTGGTTTCGGGCTAATCTTCTCATTTCATCAAGTTCTTCTAATTGTTCCATTCTCTCTTCCATTGGTTTAGGAACCTCCATGTCTTCCTGAAGAACATACTTATAAACTGGTAATAGATTTTTTGAAGGCATTCTGGTTTGTGTTCCATATACTAGTTCATATGGGGATTTTCGAATTGTTTTTTTGATAGTGATCCTATCAGCCCATTCAGCCAATTTTAACTTTGAATCCCATATCTTCTTGTTTCCACCCAACATTCTTCTAATGATCTTTAGAAGACTTTTTTTACTAGACTCTGCCTGGCCATTAGCTTGTGGATGGTAAGGGGCATAATAAGAGATTGCAATACCATGCATAATGCAAAAGGTTTTAAATTCATTTGATCTGAAACACATCCCATTGTCTGTGATCAGTCTTAGTGGTGTACCAAACCTGGTAATAATGTTGTCCATAAATTGTTTTTATGACAACTTTATTTGTCGTCTATTTGATTGGGATTGCTTCTACCCATTTGGTAAAGTAATCAGTGGCTACCAGTATCCATTTGTGTCCTCCACTTTATCTCTCTTGTATCTCCCCAATAAAGTCGATCCCCCATTGATGAAAAGGGTCTTCAACTTGCATAGGTCTAAGTGGTAAAGCCCCCTGATATTTGATTTTCCCTGAGAACTTTTGACATGCTTCATATTTTCTTACATGTGAAAATGAATCATTAAAAAATTTTGGCCAGTAATAACCTTCCCTAAGGATTTTATGTGTAGTTGTTTTTGCAGAATAATGGCCTCCACAGACCCCTTCATGCATTTCTTTTAAAACATGATCATCTTGTGATTCATCTAAGCATAATAGAAATATTCCATCTTTGTTTTTCCAAAATAAATCACCTTCTCTGAATACATATTTATTTGCCTGTAGTTTCAAAGTTCTTTTCTGGTTATCATTGAATCCTTTAGGGCACTTTGTGTTTCTGAGGTAATACATGATTTCTGTATACCAAGGTGTATGCTCAATACTTGCGATTGCATTTCCTTCTTCTTCTACATTGGAAATTTGACTTGCCTCAATGTTTGCTTCTGCCATCAACTTGGCCAATCCTTGGCATCTTATCAATTTAGTAATTTGTATTTCCATATCAAATTCCTGAATGGCCTGAAGCCTTTGTTCATATTCTATCCTCGACCTTTCTTTTCCTTGCCTCATACATTCCCATTGTGCATCTGTCTCATCTTGGGTCATGAGTTCATGCTTTTCTTCAAATGTTGCCTCATATTCAAGTCCTTCCTCAAAAAGTGCAGCTCTCTGATCACATTGAAATTCTCTCCTCTTTTCATCTTCAAATTCAGCCATGAACTTTTCATCATTATCATGGCTTATTCGATGGAAGGGATTTCTCTTCTCTTCAGGAGTATGAAGCTCTTTAGATGGGCTATTTTCATTTGTCAATGCCTCGTATGAGTTGTGTGTTTCCATTGGTGGTTTTGATATTCTATTTTTTGTGGCTGGATCTAGGTCATTGAATACCTTTTTGCTCTGATCATTTTTATAGGTTCGCTTACCTTTGTCATTAGGGCCATCCCCTTCCTTGCATGTTGTGAGAAACTGTGATGGTCTGAACTCTAGGTCAATTCCTTTTTTATTTGTATCTTATTATATCAGTCTCAATGCTTTTGTTCATTCAAAGTCGCCACCCACTTTTTCCAAAAGTGAGAAAAGATATTATTTCACCTAGCAGAGTCAATTTTCAAATTTTAATTATGGTCTTCTTTTAATGACTCTATATGGAAAGGTTGTCTACCACCGAACTTATCTCAAGTTTCCTCAACAGAGTCGTGAATTTGTTGGGTCTGAAAAATGCTAGTTTGAGTGAAGCACGAGAGGTTGCCACACTCTCACTATGTTAATGATCAACTAACAAGGCCAACCAATATGGTTGAACCTTCTACTCTTATGGCTTTGCTAAACCTAGGTGGGTACACCTATATGAATGACAATATTTTGAATTATGTTTCCTACTTGACCTAACTATCCACAAATGACAATTTGATAGTGGAAAGATATGATCCTAATTTGGTATGAATTGTATATGCAATATCATGGTATGAATTAATATGTTCAATTAAGAGATGTCAAATGAAATGAATAAAGCTAATGTAATGAAAACAAGGGAGACCAGTTCCTTATTGGGTAAAATGGAGTCAAATGAAAGCCTTCAATGAGTGGTTTCTATCTAGCAAGTTCTCTAATCATTTGGCATGCAATTATGAGTATATAACTGGTATAAACATGCAAGGATGCAATTGATAAACCCTACTTGAGGCAGAATATCAAATATAATTATCTGATTCTTCTTAATAATCGAAATAACATTCCCAAATTACTGGAGTTGATTGAAAGGAATTTAATTCTTCATTAAAGAAGCAAATAAATCAAATCACACAGAAACAACAAATGTGCACTGATAAATTGAACATATACTTGATACTTCAATTTAAACAATCAAGAAACATCAGATTGGAGACAATCAAATAATTACAGAAATCCAACAAACAATTGATACCAGAATGAAATCACCAAATCAACAGTCTTTCATTATCTTCATCGAAATTCATACATGCAACATAGTGTTCTTGAATGCCATCATTCTGAAAATATTGTGCTTACAACAATCTATCCTATTCTAATTCTATATCCATCTTCTAATGTAAAAATAGATATTTATACATTTAGTAGGTGGAAGGACATGTCCTTTCAAAAAGGTTTTAAGCATAAAATGCTAACAAGATTAGCATTAACTAATTTCTGTTAAGCCACAAATGAACTCCAGACATTTCTCTATGTAATCTTGGCACTTATGTGTATTTGCATCTCCTAAAATATCGCGGATCACGATCTCCATCATCATCATTCGTTCATTTTTCTCAGATGCTTCTTCCAACGTTATATCTTTCGTAGTGGCCGTCTTCAATATCTCTTGGAGTATTGATTCACATCACTTTTCCATGTAGTCATTTATTTCAATTTTCCTACATCATCACAGAACTCAGTCAATCTTTCTTCCCTAGCTTCTATCAATCCTTGCGCATCCCCATGTAATTCCTCAAAGAATTCGTTGTGCTTATCCATGATATGATTTGCATTTTCAATTCCTGCAGCATTAGGAGTATCCTTTTTCATATCCTCAATTCTCTCTTGGATTCTATCATCCACTCTTCTATGTTCTTTTATTACATCCACGTATTGTGAATGTTTTACCCAAAGTTTATTTAACCAAATGTTTAAAGCGATCTGCCTCCTTTTGCTTATTGTGGTAAGTGTGCCTATTTTCCCTTGAGAGTATGTACTTGACCCTTCCCAGTGGTCCTTCACCTTTGAACATTCACCTTGTGTGAGCATCTCTATTGACCCTGTTATAACACCTACCAAGTCCTTTAAACATTTATTTTCTCTCAGCATTCTCTCATGATTGGTTTTGTACATTTATCTCTCTCTGATCAATGCTTGTATCTAGGCTTTATTTATTTTTTCTATATTGATCCCAATTTTTGTAGTTGCAACCGCATCAGCCTCTCCAGCCTTCAAAGTCATGACATGTCCAAATGCCTTCTTAGTATCAATGACAACTAACTTCTTGTGAGGGTTATATAAAGCCCAAATCATCAACGTCTCTTCATGAGGTTTGTATCTTGATCCTGTATACACTTTTGCCACCTTTTCTATGCTGAGCTTGTGTGTAGCATTGTCCTTTAGGAGACTATCAAAAACCAATACAAAATTTAGATCTAGCCCTAGGAAAATCATGACAACAACCTTTTCTAACATCTTTGTCCCTTTCTCAAGGGTCATGTTTTTCATCTCTTTATCCACCTCATCCCTCAAGTTTTTAACAATTGTTCCTCATTTCCTGGTGTGACATTGTCAACTAGACCTCTTATTTCTTTTCCTTTTTGTTTGTACAAAAATGTTTTGAATTTTGAGGTCTTCACAAATTCATCATCTGCTATAAAAGATCTATATTCTTCATGTCTTGTATGCACATCCACAGTTTCCTCAATATTGATCTCTCTGGCAGAATAGATGTAATCCTGAGTCCTTGTCCTCAATACCTTCCCGGATGGGCTTTGTGGCCTATCAGCCTATAATACCTCTTTACTGGAAGACAACAACTCAACATCTATCAATTCTTGATCATGCTTCTCAATCACCATTTCTGCTTCTTCTGCTTCCAAGTTTTTGATTATGTCATCAGATTGATAGGGCACATGCTGATACCCTCCAAAGTTTAACCTCTATCTGGTAGAATGGATATATCCCTTTGGATCAATTTTTTTCCTTGATGGCACTTTTCTCATGTTGTAATGCAATAACTTATCCAGAATTAAATTGTAGCCCTCCTTTTCTAACACAGAGTACTTTACATAAAATCTTGCTTCTGATAAGAACTTAAGTTCATGACACTGGAGAAATCCATTTTCCTAACAATCTCCAAGTAATAGTCACAAGGATTATTATAAAACTGCCCTAGGAAAAATAAATGGAGTATCTTCAAAACCATAAACCCTAATCATAGTAGCATTTTCTAAACAATACCAATCCCCCCAGTTGTGGCTGATTGTTCCATTATAATCCTTAGGCCTGAGAAACCTCTTTAATTCTTCAGACAAGGAATAGTCACAAGGATGATTATAAAACCTATACAAAGGCTTCACAAAGTACTCTTCAAAATGTAAGAAATTAGAATTAGCAAACCTATTGTCCTAAACAACAGTCCACAACTGAGTAGGCAATGGCGTACCTTCCTTATCAAATTATAAAATCCTCAGATCCTCGGGCCACAATCCTAATTCTTGTCCAAAATATAGAACCAAGTGCATCAAAAATGAATAATTCCTAAGATGCAGGACAGAAGCTCCATTATTTATTTCCATCAACCCTGCATCTAGCTCTTTAAATACATGTGAAGCATAATCAAAAGACCTATAATTATGATACTAAACATCCACAACAATCACCATAGGTATAACTATCATATGCTCTGGGACCTCCACCCCCAATACTTGTCCCACTGAAAAATAAGTGTACTTTATGTAGGGTTCAAAGAGATCCACATGAAATGGTGGTCCCTCACTGTCTTCCATGAGAGTCGGTTTTCCATGGCACCTAATTCTATGTAGGGGTAACCTCTAGCCCTTGTAAATGGTATCCATTCTTTAGTAATCACTCTCGAGCTCCTCACTTATGATCTTCTCATTACATAGTCCTTCTAACCTGAAAACCTCACTTATTGCATTCTCAGACACATGTATCACCGGGTTCCTTGATAAATCACATATGGCCCTATTCTTCGTATTATAATGACCAACCCATAATTTCACCAGTTCAACATCAACAAAAACATTAGGGCATACCAATTTTCCCAAATTGAGCCTCCATGGATTACATACTCCCTTAGAGCGATTTATTCTATGGTAATGGAAATTGAACAATTCGTATCCTCTGTTTGGGGTCCAAACATGTCCTATGAACTTGCATTTTTCATCCAATTTATCTATTTCTACATTAAGCTGCGCAGAATGCCTAGCTTTAGGTCCTGAACCAGGTAGCTAATCTATGAGATCTTGGTTTAATTTTCTCTCGGAGCCCTTTGATTGTAGTTTAGTTTTTTGCTTTTTTGTCTTTGGTTGACTACCCTCCCCATTTTTTCTTCCTTTTATCTTTTCTGAACTAGTGCTTTCCATTTTCAAAATTCACAAATTTTCAGAGGATGAGAAACTTACTATATTTCGCCTACAAATCCAAGTTAGATGAATGCTTTAATTGTTTTGGTCATTTCCCTACTCTCCTTTACTACCAATTCTACGAAAAAATTATTTCAATTGAGCTCACCCTGATTTGTAAAATCTTTTATGGTTTGTTGCACCATTAGTGTCCTCACTGAGACATGAATGCAACAAGTTTTTTGAAATTATTGCTGTCACATCAGGGATCATATCGGCAAGACATTTTAAATCTTTGGCCAATCCATCTATTCAATGTTCACCCATCCGCTAAGACGTCTTGTAGCTCCCTCGACATCACAAGTCTCCCCGATAGTTTTCCCTTTTAGTTTTTTATGTTGCCATGGCCTTCACCGAAGCAAACTATCCCCCAGACTTAACGATTCAGCCCAACGATTCTTAACTTTACTTTGAATGTTCTTTGTGTCACCGAGATATTCACTTTGTCAGCTTAGGTCACCGAGACCAAGTAATTGTCCTATTGACAAAATGATATTTGTTGTGACCTCTCTTAGATCTCCCCGCTGAGACCTATCTCACCGATACATTTTTTCTTCGGCAAGATGACGCACATTTTCTCTTCACCAACCTTTATCTCCATACGCTTGGTTCTATCGGTATAACATGAGGGGTCGGTAAGACTCCACGAACTCTCCCCAGCATCATTGTCTTACCAAATGGGTCTTCCTTTTGCTTTATCGACAAGACCAGTAACGCTTTGTGCAGTACTTTTAAATCTCACTCCAATGACCATAATCTGGCTGATACAGTTTATTATATTCCAATCAATAAAAAGCAACTTAGCTCGATATGACCTCACATCGTCATGCCGATACCCTTTGTCTTACCGATAGGAAATGTAAACCCACATTCTCTTGGTATATCTCCTCATTGGTATGACACTTTTAATTTCTTGCCGATATATTGAAGAAATGTATATTATTATCGGTGAGACTTGCATCAACTTATGCCCATATTTTCAAATGTTAAAGATTTAATGTCAGATGAATTTTATGAGGCTATATGAAAAAATTTAACCCAGACTTTTGTGAAAAAATGCTATGTGAGGAAATTTTATGTCTGTAATATGAATGTTTTGGGAAACTAATAAGCACAAAGGGTCAATGAGGTTATCAAAATTTCACAGTTCCAACATACTCCATCAGAAAAATCATAATATTTTTTAATTATCTAGGCCATAAATCTAGGCCAACATCGAGAAAATAGTCTATGTGTATTTCTTGAACTTTCTACAAGTAAGAGGAAAAGCAAAATGACCTCTCACCGATCTTTCCTTTGTCTCACCAGCATGGAAAATTTCTCTCTGGTTTTCCTCTTCCGAAACAATTTCCATCCTTTCCTCATCAAACAGTTCAATGCCCCAAGTGGTAGAGATACACAACATATCTCATATGGCTTCATTAGAAATTGTGACCCTAATCCTATTGCCCACAATGGCTCATGTCTACTTGTTAGATATTTTGGCACATGCATCCACCAGCTCCAGGCATGTGTGTATGATAGGTGACATGAACTGTGGCAGCCCACAATTCCAGAGCCAAGATGTAAAACCCTCAGATGACCCATGATCTATCATTCTTTGGAAGGCCCCTTCCCTAAGGTTTGTCAGGGTTAGCTACCAATTTTGGGTCAAAAATATTGTTAGCAACATCTTGCACTACCTCTCTTGACATTTCTATCTATTTATAGAATTCAAATGGCCATTCCTCAAGCATTAGGGTGTTGGTGAATGAGTTCCACTCGAAGATATCGACATAACCAAGCCTTTTAGATGAGGTTCTGCCCTCCCTGCAAGATGTTGATGGATTTTCCATGACTATTTTGAGAAGTTGCAGAGATTTTCTTTAATGAAAAATGACCAATTGCATTTTGCTTCTCAGAAAAAATTGCTTTTGGGTATAGTTAATTCCCTTAGCATGTACATGCGGTTAAGGCTATGCCATTACTGTTGGTCCATTAAATGTTACCAACAAGGTGATACGTGTGGATTTGAGATATGTATCCCTTAGGAATGCCAAAATTTTTGTGAGAATAGAATTAGTGCATTCTCCTTGCCACCTCATTTCACAAATAAGCTTGTTCCCTTAGAGAGCATGCTTTTAGCTATGACAAAAATGCTTAGGTGATGCAAGGTACCTTTGAAAGGATGTTCCCATTTAATTTTTCAAAATTTAGCGTGTTAATCCATTTCTTTTCACATAAGCGAGCTAGCTGATATTGATCATGGCAAAGGACACATGTCAATGATTGACTTATGTGAGCATTTACTCCCAATGCCCAAATTTAATTTTTAGGACCTTATGTCAGATCCTCTATATGATTTATCTCCTACCCTCTAGTTGCTTTGGTGTTTTCTCCATTGTCATCTAGCCAAAAATAGACTTTGTGCTGATTGGGTTCATCGACACTTCCTTTCTATAAATAGTTATACCACCTTATTTCAATATTCCTTTGAGAAAATAGATTCTTAAGTTTAGCAAGATTTTCTCACTATTTTTATTCAACCTTTTTCTCTTTTTCTTTTACCTATATCAGCTAGCCTAGGCATTTCCATTCATCTATTACCACAAAGGCTACAATACGCCTTCACAAGAGACATCACTCTTGACATAATTAAGCCTTTAATGAAGAAATGTGACCACCTTGGTGTAATTACATTCCAGTGGGTAGTTTTTGAGGACTTTATTGATGATGAGAACTAGATGAGAAGAAACTACAATATCATTTCTTTCTTTGTGGCCTCCCTCCTCGATTGGAACATTGTCAAACCCATGATAGTTGACTTGTGTCGCTAGATGTTCAACACTTCACTACTAGAAGGGCTTGTAAAAATTGTGCAAGTAGTTATCCATAACATCGACATTTCGAGTGCATTGGAACTCCATAGACACGTTGATCATGGGATAGATGTGCCCTGGTTACCCTTCCTCATTGACTTCCACAATATGGACATTGAGAGGCACCACTCATTGTCTTTGCCAACAAACACCTATTTCCAGTAGGAGTATTGCATAGAATGCATTCCTAGGCTCAATTAGAGGAAGCACTTTGAGTTTTTGGCATATAACCATGGAAACTAGAAGCTAAGGTCTATGCAGTGCTATGTGTTGTTTTGGCCCCTTTCTCCTATCAAAGAAGAAGAAGGAGAAAAGTAGAAGAAAACAACTACGAGAATTTTTCCTACGTAACCACGGCTCGAGGCCTTACTTTTACCATTTTTTGCACTTTTCCTCCATTTTGCTCCTTTTTTCTTTCGTTTTCTTTTTGGGTTTTTCTCAAGAGAGCTTTAAGTTTAAATTCGAGCCTCAGGTTAAATTAAACTTTGTAAATTTTTAATGAATATATATATAATATATTACTTTTCTACTTCTTTAGTGTTTCTCTCATGGCTTATTCCTAAAACTAAAGCATATTTATGATTTTTTATACATATGGTACATAATTGTTAATTTTTTTCAAGGAACAGTGTATTTTAACAAAAAAATATTAGATAAATATCGTTCACCATTATATCCAAAGCATTGAATTCCATATCTTCAAGTTCGTATGCATTTTTTTCTTTGCACATGCTAATTTGAAAGGGTCCCTTCCATAGTACTTGAAATTTGTTATGTTGCCCCAATTTTGCATTGCGCTCATCGTACTTTAGCACTACGCCCCCCTCCCTAAAATCAGGGTTGGAGGTCTTTTTATCGAACCACCACTTAACAATAGATGTTGGCAAATGATCATGGCTCCAAAGGCCTTTTCTCTGTCATCCTCGATTTTGAGGAGCTATGTTAACCATACTTCCATTCCATCACTTTCCTCTATTTCCAAGGCTTAGCATTTGCAAGGAAAGGATTTATATGGAAACAAGTGACAGTACCTCCTTTCTGTATACTAATTAATAGACAGAGGCTTGTAGGATTTGCTTTGGTGTAATCCGATCTACCCATAGAACAACCTGCAAGTGCTTATGCCAGTCCCTTTGTCATTCTGACCCAATGCACTTGATTAACCTAATTAGGTTTTTTCTTAGTCGACTCTGCTAGCCCATTGTGTTGCCAAAAAGTGTAGGCTTGACACTTTTCACTCATTTGGACCCTTTCTTGTGATTTTTGGCCTAGTTTTGCTTAGATTATATGGTGTCTTGCAAAGGTTTTGTGAAGTGTTGTAACACATTTCCTCACTTATCGAAGAGCCTTTCATCATAATTCACCTAAATAACCCCTTTCCAAACCTTAGTCTAAAGTGTTGTAAGGTGTTGTAACTAACCCTTACACTTTCTGAGGCTTGTCATCACTAGAACAACCCTTTATTATGACACAATGACCCCTTAATTCACTTATAGGTCCTACTTTAGTGTGTTTTGAAAGACAATCTTGACAAGCATCATTAATCACATCTTAATCCCTATTAGCCTATCAAAATTGCCCAGGTGTACTAAGTTTCCACCTTGGGCGATTTTGTCCCATGTGACATAAAAATCAAACTTAACTCAAAATTCTTGTGATATGTTGTCTCCAAAACCCTAAGGTCGACTTGTGTTGTGTTATTTTTAGAAAATTAGGGTATAACATGTATAAATAAAGGGTTTTCCTCTCATTTTGACCCCCAATTATTCCATTCACTCAATCTTCTCAATCACTCATCTCTCACTCTTCTCAAGCAAGCTAGGGTTTGAGCATCCTAGGTCATCAACACATATTTTTTGAAGTATTCAAGGGCTGAAACTCCAACCATTGTTGTAGAAACTTAAGATCTCTAATCATGGAAAGGTACTAAGTCCATTAATTTATATTTCATGCTTTCTTATCTCATTTCATCATTTTATTGAATTATCTAAAAGGGGTTTGACCAAGAAAAACCCCCATGCCCTAACAATCAACATTTCCTCCTTCTATCCTTGTGTGTTTGTAGATTTAGGTATCTTGGAGACTTGAAATTATTGAAGAAAATGTTATAAAGTTTTTGAAGACATCTCCTTGTTGACTATGGAAAACCATCCACTAAAAGTCACTTCAAGGCCTAAAGATTAGAGTTTTAGAAGCGGACACCTGTGAAGAGCCAAAGTGCAGACCGAGGGCTCCCATATCCACTTTCAGATTCTCAAAATTATAGAAGTGGACTAAGTCACCAACAATGGTGAGTTAGTCCCACTAAAATTTCTTTTTAGAGGTTTTTGCATATTTGGACACCAATTTGGCAAGAACGGGTTTCTGGGTAGTTTTTCTAGATTTGGGACTAAGTCACCCAGATTGGCACAAGTTTCCCAGTAAAAAATAGCATCAAATTTTGAAGGTTTTAGAAACCTCTTTTCATTACACTTCATTTCTAGGTGCACCCCTTCATTCCTATTCATTTATGTAGCAGTTTGTTCATGTTTCTTAGGTTATTTTACATAGTGTCTTCAATACATTTGAATAACATTAGTTTACATTCATTAGTTAGTTCACTTCACTTACATTGCAACAGTTAGACACACACATCATACCCACTTCAAAACCTAATCTTTGAATGAACTCACCAAGAATACCTTTTGTGTGAAAGAGAGACATTCTTCCACCTTGCTCCTAGGTGAAAAACCCTTGGAGCCTATTGGAGAATCCTCTTTCCTAGTTGTATGTTTTTGGTGGTTCACCCATTTCCTTGTGGTTAGTATTTTGATGAAGTCTTAAGGTAAATAAAATTTTGATAGAAAACTCTGACATCCTTGAACCTACAAAGGCCTGAGCGTTGTCAGATATGATGGTTTTTGGTGAACCAAATCTGGTTGCCAGCTCTTCGAGGAAATTGAAAATATCACCCTCTGTGGCATTCTTGAAAGCAATGACTTCCATCCAACTTGTGAAGTAATCAGTCACCGTAAGGATCCACTTGTGGCCAATGCTTGATGTGGGATTTATCATTCTGACAAATTCCAAACCCTATTGAGGAAAGGGATCTTTAGTTACAATTGGACTCAAGGGAAAGGCATAATTATTTCTTTTGCGAACAAAGAATTGGAAATGAGTACATTTTTGCACCATATGGTGTGCTTCAGGAAACATAGAGGGCCAATAGTATCCTGCTTGCATTATTTTCAAGGCGGTAGTCTTGGCGGAGAAATTTCCACCTTTAGGACTGCTATGAAATTCCTTAATGACTATTTATGCATGTGGCTTATCTAAGCATCGCAGGAAGACACCATCATAATTTATCTTCAATAAAATCCATTCAATCAAATACATACCTAGTACCTTGTAGTTTTTAGTATCACCTTTTATGGAATAAAAGGCTAGTCGGGTATTTCCCCTTTTGTATATATTGCATTTGATATGATACCCAAGACTCATCAGACTCAAACTAATTTGATTAGACTTGATCGATCTCCTTCTCAGCTTCATAACTCGATTTCTATGCAATATATTTGCACAAACCTCTTCCTTGAATCAACTTTGTTGGTCTGATGTCCACATCATACTCTAGTATCTTGGTTTGTCTAGTTGGCCCTCTTCTTGGTTATCTCACCTTTGATGATATACTCCTACACACTAAAATGGGCAATGAGCATGGTGATTCTATTGGTTGACACTAAGTGTTGAATATTTTTAGGTTCTTAACAATGGAAAAAGCCTTCTTTTCAATAAATTTATACCTACTTTCATAACCCTTAAAGGTTCTTGAGTGAAATGGAATAGGATGTTCTTTGTTATTCTCCTCATCCTTCTGAATTAGTACAAAATCTATGCTATGTTGGCCCCTGTATACATAGAGTAGAAAATATTTGGAAAAGTCGAGGTTATCCAACATCAAAGTAGTGGAGATAACTATCTTTATCTACTCAAAATTCACTTTTCCCTCAAGGGTCCACTTGAACATTAATTTCTTCTTGAGCATCAACATGATAGGTCTTGTAATGTCAACAAATTCAGAAATGAATCGACTGATAAAGTTAATATATCCTAGGAAATATTGCAGCCCTTTTTGATTGATTAGTAGGCGTAACTCCATTATAGATCTAACTCTTTCGAGATCTATTTTTATTCTCTCTTTGGATACTATGAAACCAAGTAACTTCCCATGGAGTACTCCAAAAACACATTTTTGGGGATTTAAGGAAATCTTGAATTGTTGACACTTTTGGAAAACTTGCTCTAGATGGTCAAAATGACCACCTTTTGACCTTCAAAAGATGATTAGGTCATGTGGATATATTAAAATGATCTGATTGATCAATCCTCTGAAAGCAATTCCCATTGCTCACTAAAAATTTGCACCAACATTTGAAAGTCTAAAGGGAATATTTGTATATGTGAATGTTCCCCACTTGGTGGTAAACATCATTTTATGTTGCTCACCTTCCTTCAGATATACTTGGTTTTATCCTAAGAAACCATCAATCAATGAAAAAATCTTCGATCCGACTACGGTCTACAAGATCTGCTCCATTGATGACAAAGGGTAGTGGTCTTTCAACAAAGCTTTATTAAGATCTCAAAAATCAACACAAAGCCTGATGTTTCCATTCTTCTTTCAAACTAGTACCAAATTAGATGCCCAAGTGGAGTGCTTAATCAAATATATGATTATTGACTCAATCAATTTGGTGAGCTCTTGCACCATCAATGCTTCGACCCTCGATTGATCATCATTTTCTTTTGTCAGGCGGGCTTTGATCCCTATGCCAATTCAATGGTATGCTGAATTATGCCTAGATCATACCCTCTAAGATCATCATAGGTCCAAGCTATAACTCTATCATATCTAGAACATAGATCCCTTAGCCTTTTCTTATCTTCATGTAGTGTAGTAAAATGCATATCCTTGCATTTTCACACTTGTTGGGCCCTCCTTGCTTTATTTATCCTTCTTTATGGCTTAATTGGTCCTATTTTGTGTCCACAAGCCCTATGAATGGCATACTTTTTTGGTTAGGGTATGTGCAAGATCATGATGGGCTAAAAAGTGGCGATATGTAAGTGATATGATGGCCCATGTGGCCGACGACTCTTTTTTTACCCAAAATTGATGAATCAAAAAGGGTTTTTAAAGGAGATTCTCATTTTTCCACCAATATAAATTATGTTTTACTTTGAATTTAATAAATAAATGTTATTAATTTTCCATTTGAATTATGACTAAAGTAATGATTCATAGACTGAATGCAAAACATTTGTAGCTTTGAAACAGTATCACATTTTTTGAATCTGAAACATGTGTCACATTCTATGTTTCACATACTATAGGATTTAGAAAGAGAGAGTTGAATTTCATGAAGTTTTGACCAAGTTAAGGTGGTCAAACATATGATTTTTCATATTTTTTAAAAGTTGTAATAAAAATTCATAATTAATTATTTACTTGGAAAAAATTACAATAAAATATGCATCACATCGGAACATGAGTCCTCTACTTATATCTAAAATATTATAAAAAAATATTATCATTTTATTGTGGTTAGGGTGGTCAGATAGACACCTACTTATTTTTTCCCTGAAATTTAAGTACTATTGCATTGAAATTTCAAATTTTCACCAAATAGATTTTTAAAAAATTGTAGAAACAACATTCAATTTTCCACAGATTCTATTCTTACATATTTTTGAAATAATATAGATAACTTATTCAAATTTTTACGTCAAGTTTCCTAACTCTGATTTTCTAAATTTTCATCACCACTTAAGGGCCTATTTTTTTTATGATGATCCTGCACATACTCGTTAATCGTGACATTCTCCAATGCATAAGTGATCTCCTAATGATTTTGATTGGTGTGTCCCTAATTTTTGGTCACGACTAAAATGCTACTAAGGACATCTTTGTCCCCCCAATGTCTTGGGACCCTAATTTTGAGGTATCTTATTTGGGCCCCTTTTTGGTGTTTGTGCCCCAAGTTTCATCACTTGGGACGAAGAAGCCACCTAGGGCATCTTAGTCCTTCTTGAGCCATTTTCAATATCTACTTTTAAATTCTAGTGGGATTTAACCTCCATTTAATGAATTCATATGTCGGCTTGGCATGATACAATTTTGAGATATTAAGCTTAGACAAGTATAAATACAAGGTTCATTCATTCATTTTCATCTTAAGAAATCCAAGTCCTTTGTGAGAGAATTCATCATAGCATAATTGAGTTCACAATAGAATTCAAGAGAAAAACATCAAGCATTTGGAGCCATCATCAAGATTCAAGCATCATGTCAAAGACTATTCTTGCATCATGTGTGTTGTGGTGTAGGGTTTTGATTCAAGCAAGCAAGTAATTCAAGATATATCAAGAATTTCAAGATCCATGTCCATTGTAGCCATTTCACACAAGTTTTCATCCATTACAAGGGTTTGGTGAGTTGTAGCATTGCATTTTATTCATTCACCATTTCTTTCATTATTTCTATTTCATTTCAAGGTTTAATTACCAACAAGGGGTTCAACCAAGGGAAACCTCCATTCACTAACAGTCAACAAGTTTTTCCCTTCTTGCATATTTGGATTGAAGACTTGAAGATCACTTAGAGTGAAAAGTTGTCAAAGTTGTAAAGTTTCATTACAAGGTTGTAATCTTCAAAAATACTCACCTACAGGACAAATCCAATTGTTTCAGAACCTGAGATCTGGAAGGAACCAAGTCTAGATCTGGGAGCTTAGGACTACATTCAGGATTTTTAGAAATTTAGAGTGAGAATAAAATGTGATCTTAGGGATCTTATTCCTCCACATCATATCTTTCAGACATTCTTCAAGATTCTATTTCGGCATCCAAATATTTTGTGTTTTCCTCGAAAAACAACAACGAGATTAAAATGCCATCTTGGATGTTGTAGTCCTCCAAGGAATATTTTGGTAGTCTATTTACATTTCTAGAATCCTAATTGCATCTTTAGAATTCCCAAGTACACATATCCTAACTTGGAGTTGCTCATTTTTAAGAATTTGTATCCTTCATTTAGCTCATTTTAGGTGTTTTGTATATCATAGTGTGTTTTCTAACATTGTCTGTTCCAAGCATTTGCTTGGTGGTGAACCCCTTAAATCTAAAATATCACCCCCTCCTAAGTCCCAATTATATATTGGATCACCTTGAGAGCTTGATACTCAATCCTATTAGGGTTCTTAGGACATATTTGAATGACCTAGATAGAATAGGAGGAAAAGGTACCCCCTTTCATCTCCCCCTATTTTATCTATGGTTCACTTCCCACAGAATGCCCCTTCTGACTTTTAGCTTTCTATCATTTCTAACATCAAGCTCTTCATAATCTCTTGCATCCATAGTGAATCTTTGTTTGTCATTTCTTACATCTTCATAGTCAAGGAGATTTTAGAGGGAGATTAAACCTTGAGGGAGCTTATTCTCTTTTAACTTGATAACTTTCTCTTCACGAGATTGTTCTCATAGATTTGAATAGTAGAAAAATACTTCTTAATTCTATGTGAAGGAAACGATCTAAGTGTCATCTTCAAAAAATTGTTAGTTTTGATCAATGTCAAGGATTGTTGGTTGGACGATGATTTGTACTACATTCTAGTTTGTCGAATTAGTAACTAGTTCAAATTGTGAGTTGATTGAAGCCATCTGATCAGCAACACTATTTTGAGATCGAGGAATGACTGACACATTAAAAGCTTCAAAGATCTCAATCAAATCCCATACTTGATGTCTATATGACCTCATTCTTATATTCTTCACATACGCTTGGTTACAGAGTTGGCTCACATCCAACTTTGAATCTTTGAATGCTTGCAACCTTTTTATGCCCATCCGCTCTGCAAGAATGAGATCATGGACCAAGGCTTCATATTTCACATCATTATTTGAGCATGAAAACTAAAACTAATAGGCCTTGAGGGACACTAGTCGGGGACACTAGTCAGACTCCCGCTCTAGAACTAGCTTTGCATTTAGCGCCATCAAATTATAAGTTCCATAGATGGTTTTTTGTCAAATCATCATATTCCTCCCAATTCTTCATTAGTTCTAGATAGACCTGATGTCATCAAAGATTACTATGTGCCTAGTCTCATGGCATGAAAATTATTGAATGGGTTAGATTCAATGAATTGATTAAGGAGGACCTCCTCTTTGGGAGTCTGATCACTCATGTTTTGCTTGTCCTCCAAAATCTCTACATAATATCCCTCTTGTTTTGAGAAGGAGGTATGTGTTTCTTCAAAACATAAGACTACATTATTCACTGTGTGTTTTGGATGAAAAAATTTGGACAGGATTCTCATCTTTGTGCCATGTTTGGTTCCCAATATCAGATGGGATGAATTGAGTGCCAAGTATCCACCAAGCTTTGTAGTGAAATATCTTGAAAGACTTATCTTGAAGACTGGGGGAATATCTATCACCATTAATTCTTGTGAGACAGTTTGGCTTGGGTATGAGAAGAGGGTTAAAGACAAATCTTTTATCCAAAAAATGGTCGGAACCTTCTTTCCATCAAATTACATGATTCCCTTCTCAAGAGGCTCATACTTAGTCATCAAGGCATCAACCACTTGCTTTGACATAATCATTGTACTAGCTCTTGAATCAATCATATTACTATGTAAAAGTTTATCTCTAATTATCAGTGTTAAAAAGAAAGGCCTGGGCTTTAGATTGCTTACCTCTTTCTCTTTTACATTTCCCACATCATTTATATAAGCTGAATTTTTATAGAACTTGAGGGTCTGACGCAAGTCCTTTATCTTTACTTTGGTTGCACGTCAGAGTTGTATCCATCTGCAGTATTTGTTCTTCATTCTTCAATTCTTCTCAAAGCAATGCCTTTTTTTTAGGAATGGGTATAACATCCCATAGGGAGATGTTGGTAGGCACCTTCTTCTTGATTGTTCCACCAAATTGAGCATCTCGATTGATTGGACCTTTGGCTTGAATGGTGGTATTTCCCTTGGCTTCTGAGGAAAAAAATCCATTGTGAAATAACTTGTCATTTTATTTAGCTGCTTTGCTAGCAATGGTGGAATTTACTACTGATTAGTAGTTCAACCAGTCAACTATGGGGCCTACTTTTCTTGTAGCAGTGGTTGGCATGGCTAAGGAAGAGGAAGAGGCAAATATTGTTGCATGTATTCTCTTGTGAGCCTTCTCTTAGATCTCATGTTGTAGTCTGACTACACCTATGGATCACTGGTCATCAAAGCTTCATTTGCAAATACCACATCTTCTTCCTCCATCAATGAAAATAACACTTGGTCGGGTGTGATATCTAGCTCTTTGTCCAAGGAAATCCCCTGCATTTGTGCTCTAAAGCAGGAATTTTCCATTTTAGGGGACTCATATCCTTTTGCATTCGAAAGTGTGCCTTTATTCCTTTGTTTCACTATCTTCTGTTGCATATTTCCCCTTGGGAAATTTTGGGGCATATAGCTATCATTGCATGAGAACCACCATGCATTCTCATCTTCCACTAGGTTTTTTTTCTTGGGATTAACTCATTACTCTAGTTGTCTTTGATTGTCTCTAGCACCATGGTCACCTGAACTATCTAGTTTGTGGACACTTCTTGTTGAACTCCAAGACTCGAGGGTTCTTGGTACATGTTATGATGATAGGACAGACTTCCTCCCTAATAGGTCTGAGTGACTTGCTTAGGAGGTGCTTCTTGCTGCAGCTTGATAAGAATGAACTCATTAGAAAAAGAGCACATAAGGCTCTTCATATCGGTGATTTCTGTTGCTATAGAGGAAGAACCCGACATGCTTGGCTATGCAGTGGGGTACACATACATGGATTGCAGTGAGTTAGATGTCACCACTTGCTGAGTGGAAGTGCTTGGAGCAACTTATTCTTGAGGAATACTAGAGATTTCTACAAATACAGGCATTAGAGGTCATGGTGGAATCTTTCTTGTATCAATTAAACTATTCTCTATATGCATAGGCATCTCATATGTATCAGGTAAGATGTCTCCTCCCATAGACATTATCATCAACATGATATTCAAATTGAAAGCCTTTAGGTAGAATACAAATGCCATTGTAGTTGGGGGTCAGCCAGTCATAGGGATCCTTTGTTGGGTCTTGTGAAACCTGGTGTTGAAGTCACTCATGGCTTCTTGCGAGGGTCTCTTGATGGTGATTATTTGATGTAGTAGCAAAGAACAATCTCCCTTCTTTGCAAAGCATTCAAAAAACTTTTCTTTGAGTTGATCCCAAGAGCAAATAGAACTGGGGGTCAAAGATCGATACCAGTCTTGATCCTTTCCTTTGAAAGAGGTAGCCAATAGCCTAAGAGCGATATTATCCTTTTCTATGTTATGCACTCTACATACCTCTACTATATATTTTGTTTTGAATAAAACATTTTGTTAAGCTTATTTCAGATGCCAATATGAGAATAGTTTGAGTTAAAATAATATAGCATGCCAGAGAGAAGTAGTGTTTTGCAAACTTCTAATGAAAATACTTCATATAACTAAGGAAAGCAAAATAATTTATTTCCAAAAGGGAAAACTTCAAGAACCCTTTTCTTTTGTTGTGGCATCCAATTTATAGCTGAAAAGAGAGAAATGCTACCACCACCTAGAAGTAATTACTACCAAATGTATACACTTGATAGCTCACAATCCAATTATAGATCTTTAATTAGGTCATGGAAATCTTTACTCATCAATTATCAACTGTTGCATTAATTCCCCTTAGATATTTAGAAAATATTTCCCTTTGTAAACACTCAAATCCAAGAAAACAGCTTGGCAAAAGTCTTGTTGACCAACGGCAGCACTGACTCAAAGTTTCATCATGAAAAAATAAATAAAAAAGCATGCTCCAAGAAACTCCAAAGAGAAAGCTCCTTAAAAGCACAACCTCTCTAAAACGAAGAAATGGCATGTCAAGTGAGCGAGGATTCTCAGATTTATGAAAACCATCCTTAATAAAATATTTGACAAGCTAACACATGGCCTGAATTTCTCCCAAAAGGAAAGTGATAGATAAAACCCGTGTAGCCACTAGGTGGCACATTACACACCTTTTGGAACCAATTTTTTCCTTTGTGTGCAGATCATCCCGAAGCCAAGAATTATAAAGCTAAAAATCAAAAGAGAGTAAGAAAAAATTTCTTCACACTATTTTTACACAACTTGTGTGCCTTTTAGTGTTTCATAATCTCATCTTACAGGTTTTTAAGGTTGTTTATCAAAAACAAAAATTTAGACCCCAAAACATGTTTGAAGACCCCTATCTATGAAAAGGAACCTCTATTTCAAAAAAAGGTTTCTTTATTGTGCCTCTCTAGCATCTTGAGGTGCCTTTGCATCATAAAGTGGTGCTTGTGTTTGGTAAAGTTGTGCTTTCATTTTATCTTATTATTTAGACTTATGGTTTTTATCTTAGTTTTTGTTCTAACTTGCATTTTTGGTCGACTAACAAGTGGTGCAACCTATATATGCTTGTTAAATATCATATTCATTAAGATTTCTAATATTTTTGTGTAGGTCTTATTGTTTGAAGACCTTTTTTTCCACTAATCTAGGTAGTAACATTGTAATAATGGACCTTAATGAATCTTATTTGTCATGTTTGGAGGGGTGTGTTGATGTATGCTCTCTCCTTGTGCTTAGAATGATCTTGGAGATCAAAAGTGTTGTATCTCCTATTTTTTGTTCTATGCTATCACCCAAGGCTTACTAGTCTTGTGTGTATGCTCTCCCCTTGTGCTTTGTGTGATCTTGTGTGATAAAAGACACCTAGTATAGTCTTTCTTTTTAGGAGGCCTTCTTGGAGATTTCATCACCTCAAGGGTAATCTCAACCATGTTTTATGGTGGGGTATACAAAGGGGGACAGTGAATGTTGTACCTCAAAGTGTAGCTAGCACCATTCGAGCCAAGCTAAAAGAATCTCGGTCCACCAAGACTCATTTGGTGAGGAGAGAAGGGGAGACACCCTAATCTAAAGTATTATTAGATGAGTTCACTATTCATAGATTCACTAAACATATTTCTTTTAGTAGCCTTTAAGACCATTTTTCCATTGCTCAGTTTTGTGCAAGGCACAATATCACACCAAAAATTACTCACCATGTATCTCCTTAAGTAGAGGTAGAGGATATTTTGGAAAGGTCTTAGGAACTCCAAGGAAAGAGAAAAGGTGAGCCCCTATGCCACTACATCAATAGTTACCAAATCTTGAAAGAGAAATGTCTCACACTAATCGTGAGGGATTACCCTTTGGTTGGTGGGTCCAAATTGCGTATACACATCTACTTGACTAATTATGTGGTTGTCCTCATGTGTTTTGTGTGTTTTGATTTTCAATACTAGCAAAATCCATTTATCCTTATCACCTTCAAATTTAATTCATCCAATTTGTCTAAGTTGTGTTTATCAATCTCTTGCAAAAAAATCATCAAAACATCCCAACTTAGAATGCACCACCTCTATTTCATTTTGAGACACCTGTGCTCCATCTTGAGCCACTTGCGCATATTTTTTCATATAAATGTGTCTCTATTTCAAATAAAGACATCTTTGTTTCACATAATGAATCCTCTATCGCATAGATTGGAACCTCTATTACATAAATATGAGCCTATTTTGACTTTATTTGACAACTTGGGAGCCCTAAACTACACCTTGGAGCTTTACAAACCTGATCTAGACCTAGGGGACCCATCTTTGACCATCATTTCACCTAAAACTTCAACAATTTTTATCCTATTCAACTGAAACCCCCACCATTCCTTCACTTCTTTAAATCTTCATTCATTTGTATAGCTTACATATCATCATCATCAACATCTTTAGACCTTAGACCAAAAATAAAACATCTTATATCTATCATCATTGGTCCACCTTATCTTCCCATCCATATTCCATCATCATTACTCTATATCATCCTCCAATCCATTCTCTTTTATCATTTGACCTATCTCATCTTCTAGTCCATATACATATCCAAATTCAAATCAATCTTATTAAGAATTGAAGTTAGATCTTTATCCCTTGTATCCACTAGCTTGTATATTGCTTGAGAAATTATCTATCTTAAGTGGTGTATTAAGCTATCCCTTATCCTTTTTCTTACCTTATCTTCAGAACTTGGGTACCTCCAGTTAGTTTCCAAAATCATAATCCAATCTTTCTTAGGCACTTTTCGACCCCATAGGAGTTAATGGTGATTCCTCAACACTTCTAGGAATAATTGCTAGACAAAAATATCTTCCACAAGAGAGAATAACAAGAATACATGCTTCAACAATACATGATTGAATATGGTTGAATATATAAATGTACATAAGAGGTATTGCTTATAAAGGAAAGATGAGAAATAGGATTGGACAATATTGTGACAAGTGTCTTAATTGTATAACGTGAGAAAAATAACTCATAACAACCTAGGATAAGATAAGACCTAGAAATAACAATTAAGACTTCTAGAAGAAATGTTATAATCCTAAGTAAGCTTAACATGTGAATATGTCCCCTAAGTTCATAATAAGGTAATTAACTAGGTACAAGACATTTATTCACAGCAATGCCCCCCTTAAGTGAAATATACGGAGAAGATTATTATGCAAACTATGCAAAGAGACTATGAATATGGATCTTGGCTACGAGGCCATGCTAGGTACCCATTTATAATGAAAATGAAATCTATCACAAATACAGAAAAGGATAAAAACCAATTATAAAAACTCCTCTCGAAAAGAGAGAGAAAAAAAAAAAGATGATATATGGAGGAATAAATGATACCACCAAGGACTACACCCATCATGTATATACAATCAATAACCCCTCATAAGAAATTAAAAGAGAGATAAGATACCCCCCCAAAATATGTAATCTTTTGCAAATATGGTTAATGTTTGAAGAAAAAACATAATCCAACACCTACAAACAATGTTTATCCCCTTGGGAAGAAGATACACCAAGTACAAATGTAGGAATTCTTCTCATTTTGGATAGGAATTGGTAGGAAGTGGAATCCATATGTAGTGTGTCTCTAAAAATTTCTCGTGTGTTGTCAAGTTCTTGGATGACAATGATAATTCCACAATCTAATTAGGTATATTCCCAATCACAACAAATAATGATGAACCAAGAATAATTAGAAATTGATCTTGAAGTAACTCCAATTACAAAGATGAAATGACAATAATTGATCCATGACTATAATCAAATAAGAGAGACAAACCATCAAACTAGTCTTCCAAATTCAAAATGTGAGACTCCACAAACAAAAATGTATTTTTTGATAATTAGGAATCTAAATCAAGAAGGCAAATAGATATTTGTTGCAATGAATCACTAGAAGTGCTCAATGAATCATCAATAGAAGTTGAATATTTGATCTGGACTAGAGGAGTTGCAGGAGAAGTCAAGAAGGTCAAATTTTGCATCATATCCAAACTCATCTAAGGTATTATCATCATAGGATATATTATCAACATCGTCAAGTGGAATGAGGCAATTTGAAGCAAGATCATTTGGGAATGGAGGATTCTGTGGATCTATGAAAATCTCCCAAACCTTGGTCCAGATTGTGTGTGGGTATGAGATTCCAGAAATATTATACCAAATCTCTATGAGGATTCTTGTACTAAAATTAGAACCAATAAATCCTTTGATATGATCATTTTTACTGCCCCACACATGTTTCTTCCATTTGTTTTGGCTCAAGAATGAGTCCATAAAGATGGGGAAATATATTTAGCCACCTACAATGTGTTATGATGTATTTTTGCCATGACTCAAAATTGTCCTTAGTAAAAATTATTATAGAAGGATGAGTTGCATAAACCATGATGAAAATGATAATACACTTCTCAAATAGTTAAATCTAAGATCAATTTGCATGAAATACAGTTGAAATGAAGTACTATCATGATAAAAAAAACACCCTCCCAACTGCCAAAATATCCAAGTAATCTCTAGTATACCCACTGGGAAAAATTAAAATTACAATATACCTCAGATAAAATAGGAAAAGTGAATTGATGGCTAGATAAATCTCCTCAATATCTTTCAAAAAACACAAGAATTACAAAAATTAGAGATTGTGGAAAAAAATTATGAGTTCAAGAGCCAAAAACAAGATCTTATTTCAATCAACAATAATTATGGTCAAACAACAAAATTTTGCAAAATAATTTGCACCACTATAAAATTGAGAGAACCAAATTTTCGACAATATCTTGTTTGGAAAAAGCAGCCTCATGGGGTGAAATTTATTGCAAAATGAAAAAAGGCCTATTTTAGGCACTTAGGGGGCAAGATTGAGCACCTGGGGGGTGAAAATGTTTAGCTCCTAGTCAATCATATGACTTCCTATAGTATAGGGGTAAAAAGTAAGGGGTTTCCTTCATGGAGGGGTGGTTCCTTGGAGGTGAGCCAAGCCACGCCACCCCTCCTCCACCTAGAGCTAAGCTCTCGATGTTGGGTGCAGGAAATATGGACAAAACCCCCACATGATTGGCAGTGAAAATATTTAATACCTCTTTGGTTTTAAAAATAGTTTTTAATAATAAAAAAACTTTAGTTTCTTAGAAGCCGTGATAAAGGTGATGTGATAATGTGTGAAGTGAAAATACCTGCAAATGTACAAAAATGGTACTTTGATGACAAAGATTGTCAAATATTCCATTGAAGATGCCCACCAATTTTTTTATAAACCCCCATAAATATTTGCTCAATATATTTTAATAAAAACTATAGATGTTTTAATCATTTTTTTTCTACAAATAAAAAAATGATGACCTGCATTTTCGAGAGGTTGTATGGCCTACCCAAGCAAAAAAATTTCCCCAAAAACATCTCTACTGAAAACGGTTAAATTTACAATCAAAATTCATCAGATCGACCTCCTAAAAACAATCATGATGTCAATTTGGGCTCAAAGTGCTCTAAAATTTCAGCTACCTCCAAATCTACTAATCTTCACCCTTTTTCAAACCCTTATAGATTTGGCAAAACAAAATGAAAAAAATAAAATTCTTTCATTCCCTAGATTCAACCATGAGGTCCTTGAAACACCAACTTGAACCCAAAAAATAATTGAAGCCACCACAAAACCTTCACATGTCTAGGAAGGAAACAAAAACACTAGATCTCTAATGCCATGTAGGAGTTAATGGTGACACCTTAACACGCCCAGGAATAGTTACTAGACCAAAATATATTCCACAAGAGAGAAAATGGAAAGAATACTTAATTCAATAATTTAAAATTGAATATGGTTAAATATATAAATGTACATAAGAGGCCTCTCTTACAAAGGCAAGGTGAGAAATAGGATTAGAAAATATTATGACAAGTGTCTTAATCCTAAAACATGTGACAACTAACTCATAACAACCTAGGATAAGATATGATCTAGAAATGAAAACTAATAATTCTAGAAGGAATATTATGATCCTAAGTAAACTTAACATGTGAATATTTCCCCTATGTTCCTAGTAGGTAAATTAACTAGGTACAACACATTTATTTACACCAATAAACCCTAAGTAAGAAAATCATCCCCATTTATCAAGGATCTTGATTTACTTGCAATAAATTAGGCTTTGTATCCATCATTAATTCTCGGTCTTCCATGCCATTTATTGTCAACCCTTAGTAAGAAAATTATCCCCATTTATCAAGGATATATATTTACTTACAACAACTGGGTATGTGTAGGATCATAATGGGCCAAAAAGTCGTGATATGTAAGTGATATGATGGCCCATGTGGTTGACGAATTTTTTTTACCCAAAATTGATGAAATGAAAAGGGATTTTAAAGGATATTCTCAGATTTCCACCAACATAAATTATGCTTTAATTTTAATTTAATAAATAACTATTATTCATTTTCTATTTGAATTATGACTAAACTCCTGATTGATAGGTTGAATGAAAAACATCTATAGCTTTCAAACAGTATCATATTTTTTGAATCTAAAAAATATGTCACATTATATGCTTTGCATACTATAGGATTAAAATAAAAAATGAATTCCATGAATTTTTGACCAAGTTAAGGTGGTCAGACATACAAGTTTTTATATTTTTTCAAAGTTGTAATAAAATAATCATAATTAATTATTTTCTTGGAAAAAAGTTACAAAAAAAATATGCATCACATCAGGACATGAGTCCTCTACTTATATCTAAAATAATATAAAAAAATATTATCATTTTATTGTGGTTAGGCTGGTCAAATAAACACCTTTTTCTTATTTTTTCCTTGAAATTTAAGTACTACTACATTGAAATTTCAAATTTTCAACAAATAGATTTTTTTTTTTTTTTTTTATAAAAACCTAGTATTCTAGAAACTACATTCAATTTTCTACAAATTCTATTATTACATATTTTTGAAATAATATAGATAACTAATTCAAATTTTTACGTCAAGTTGCGTAAATCTAATTTTCTGAATTTTCATCACCACTTAAGGGGCTATTTTTTCCATGATGATCTTGCACATACCCAACTTTGGTTGTGCATTCATCATTAATTCTTCATCTTCCATAGAATTTCAAAGTTTAATCTATCATCCTCCTTTTAATCGAACCATCCAAATTCATCACTTTATATCTAAGGTGTATCATTCATCTCCTTATCCCATAATAATTAATCACTTTGAAAATCCCATCATGTTCCTAGGTTTATTTCTTGTATTCCTATCACAAGGTCACAAAATAAGAAACAACTCATGGCCTCAAAGGAATTCCCAAATTCATCATCCAATGATATTTTGTTTGAGGAAGTGGTCCGTAAAGTTACCTTAGAGAATGCATTCCTATTTTCATCTCATACCACACATGAAGAAGATCAAGATTCATATGAACTAGATTCACTCACACTAGAAGAATTTGAGCAAGACACCCAAGACATGAACTGAATGCATTTTTACATCATGAAGTGTTTGAATTAATACATACTTATATTGGCTAAGAAAGGTTCCAAACTACCTTATCACTTTTATGTCTCCCAAATCATACAACAAGAACCTTTCACACACCCAACTGCTAATCATCATGGGTGTGTGCAATAATTTGAGGCCAAAAGTGGAATTGTTTTGCTTGATTTTCAAAATTTATCACATTTGACCATGAAAATTTGAAGCACTTTATAATCTAAGGTAGAATTCAGATTATGATAAAAAAAGATCAAAACTAAACATATGAATCCCTAAATCAATAATAGAGCACAATCCTACATAAGAAACGAGTATGTGCAAGATCATGATGGGCCAAAAAGTGGCGATATCTAAGCGATATGATGGCCCATGTGGTTGACGAATTTTTTTTACCCATAATTGATGAAACGAAAAGGGGTTTGAAAGGAGATTCTTAGCTTTCCAACAATATAAATTATGCTTTACTTTGAATTTAATAAACTATTACTATTCATTTTCTATTTGAATTACGACTAAAGTCTTGATTGATAGGTTGATTGAAAAAAATATAGAGCTTTCAAATGGTATCAAATGTTTTGAATACAAAACATGCATCACATTCTATGCTTCACATACTATAGGATTAAAAAAAAGAATTGAATTTCATGAAGTTTTGACCAAGTTAAGGTGGTCAGACATACGAGTTTTTATAACTTTTAAAAGTTGTAATACAAAATTCATAATTAACTATTTACTTGGAAAAAAATTACAAAAAAATATGTATCACATTGGAACACGAGTCCCCTACTTATATCTAAAATATTATAAAAAAACATTATCATTTTATTGTGGTTAGGGTGGTTAGACAAACATTTCTTATTTTTTCCCTTTACTACTACATTGAAATTTCAAATTTTCACCAAATAGATTTTTAAAATAAATAAATTATCCTAGTAGTTTAGAAACTAAATTCAATTTTCTATAGATTCTATTCTTACATATTTTTTAAATAATATAGATAACTTATTCAAAATTTTACGTCAAGTTGCCTAACTCTAATTTTCTGAATTTTATTGCCACTTAAGGGCCTATTTTTTCCATGATGATCCTGCACATACCCAAACATAAATATAAAGTAAATATTACCTATGCCATGGTTGCTTGACCTCCATTTCCCTTCTCCATTTTTCTTGAACATGATAACTTCCCTCAGATTTGAGCATGCAATAGCAGCCTACTATCTATAATAACAAAATATTGAAGATAGTTGTCACACTAATAGCATGTACTAGCACATGAAATAAATTGTATCAAAATGACAAGGATAGGGGTCTTTATAGAAAAGACACATTGGAATGAAGGGATGAGATTCAATGTCAATAAGTTGTGTCAATCAATGGCCAAGAATGAAAGTTGTAAAATGAAATAGGGTTAGGGTTAAATTAGGGAAAAGATAAGAATGAATGGCTAAGATTGAATTATAAAATAATTCAATCAAGGGTGGAAATTAAATAAGATGTCAAGAGATAAGATTGGCACAGATAATAAGGTTGGCACAAAAAAAGAGGTTGTAGGAGATATTCAAATAAATTTTATAAAATTATTTGTTTTGAGAGGGAAATGAATAATTAAATAATAAAGAAATTATGTAATTATGGAGGACATGTGATAGGTTGAATTTTTCATTAAATAAAAATTTAATTCAAAAGTGAGAAGAAGATGACAAATTAGTAGACAATTAAATAAATAAGCTTTATTTAATTTAATGGAAAAAAAGGCTAATGAATAATTAAATACTTAAAATAATTGTTTAATTATAGTAGAAAGTGATAAATAATTAAATAAATAAAATTTATTTAATTAATCAAAGGAAGAAATAAAGGATAGCAAATGAATTAGTTAATTATTAGGAGTGAAGGGGAAACTTATGAAGAAAATAAAGTATGTAGGCCTAGGATAATTTTTAGTGTCTACACACTTATAAATTGAATGTTAAAAAAATTCACTAAATATAAAATGTAGTACATAGAGTCTAGTTTCCACATATATAATTCATTTTAATACCTAGATAATAAAAAATGATTTTCGATATGCATGTCTAAAAACCACTATTTAAAAGTCACTTTTTTTACCATACCATGCATGTGTACATCATCCATATTTTGACCTAAATAATTGAATTTTTATGAATTTTTAGGGGAAAAATATTTGTAACACACTGAAAAATGTGCACGGTATTTTTTTGTAATTTTTTTGAACATTTTATTATTAATTTTTTATTGGATATATATGTTGTTTTAAAAAATTCTTATGTATGTCACACATAAGATGACCTAAACTTATCCTTTTTTTAATTTTATTTTTCAAATTGAAAAGAATCATAATACATTTTTTTAAAACACCTTTAATAAAGAGATCGAAATACTAAAAATCCTCGATATTTCAAGTTTATGGACCAATTTCATAAAAGAATATTTGAAAAATAGAAAAAGAAATCCAATTGTAAAAAAAACTTACATACTTGGAATCTACATAGTCTCATATATTATGGGTTTAATTTATGTCAAAAAATCTATAAAAAGGGTCTTCAAACATATGTACAAAGTCACTCTATTTTTGTGACATTGATATAACCTTTGAGTTGTAGGTCAAACCGGGTCCAAATCTTAGGTTCAGATCCCAAAACCTTTTCTTGAACTTTAAACCAGAGCACAAACCAACCAAAAATTCAAATTTTAAAAAATAGGATCTTACTTTAGAAATGGGATCCCATTTCCTAAGCAGGATCCCATTTTCTTTAACTAATATTTTGAACATTGGAAAAAGGAATGGGATCTCATATCTAAAACAAGATATCATTCACTACAGGATCTTGTTTCGCAAATGGGATCCAGTTCCATTTTTTACTCTTTTTAATTTTTACTACTAAAATATTACTGTCAATTTTGCAACTTGACAGTGTATGACCGATAGCGACTAATTCTTCTATTTCCTATCAAATTTTGTCTTCTAGAAACTCTTGAACTTGCAATCTTATTTGAATTTTGAAAGGAGGCAAAATTTGGATAGTTTTGGAGTGGAATTGTGTTCATTTCTATTGATTTGAAGCAGGAATAAAAAGGAGACTTTTACTATTGAAATTCATTTGTACTTCATAATTTTGTAACCATGGGATCATAAAGTCATCAAAATAGGAGAGATGGGAGGGCATAGAACCTTGAATAATTTTAATAAAGGAGAGAGGAGGAAAAAATGCAAAGACATAGAAGAATGATGCTTTGAACAATGAATAATGCTAAAGTCTGGTTCCATGACTATTTAAGATAAAAGCACTAAAGAGACCATGGATGTAGATGATCCAAATTCGCAAGAGGTGAATGTGGAAGATAATACGATTATACAAACTAATCCTAGTATGTCTTCAATTCCACCTTTCAATGCTATGGAGAATATTCCAATATGCACAAATCCAGGTATGTCTTCAAATCCACCTTTGAATGATATAGAAAATTTGATTCTAGAAGATTTAAAACAAGTTGGATTTAATAATATTGCGATCGATAATACTCATAGAGATAATTAATTTAATTTAATTTTTTTTGAAAATGAAAATGAAAATGATTTTGTTATTGAAAATGAAAATGAAAATCCTTTTGTTATTGAAAATGAAAATCTTTAAATGTTGTTGAAAATGAAAATAAAAATACTTTTGTTGAAAATTAAAATGAAAATCCTTTTGTTGATGAAAATGAAAATGAAAATCATTTTGAAGTTGAAAATGAAAATGAAAATATTTTTGTTGTTGAAAATGAAAATGAAAATCCTTTTGTTGAAAATGTAAATCCTTTTATTGAAAATGAAAATAAAATTCCTTTTTTTATGAAAATGAAAATGAAAATCCTTTTGAAGTTGAAAATAAAAATGAAAACCCTTGTGGTGTTGAAAATGAAAATATTTAAAAAAAAATTGAAAGTATTGTTTTGTATAATCTTTGAAGTAATATTTCCTCGAGACAAATAAGAACACATGCCAATAGATTATACAAACAATTTTTCTATCATAAAAAACTATCATTTCAATGTCAACTCATAAAGCAATTGCTAAGAGTGTAGAAAATGAGAAAAGTAATGAAAAAGTTAGGCATTTTTGTTAAACCAAGAAGAAAAGATGAATCACTTAAACATGCTATATCTACTATTGCTAGTGTTATTGAGTCTATTGGGAAGAATAGTCAATATAAAGATAAGAATGTGGCATGACAAGCTATAAAAACCACTATAGTTAATAAAACAACTTTTTTTGTTGGAGATACCCTTGGGGGGTCCCCTTTATCTTATAGCCAAGGTCTGAGGGGTATCCATTCTACCAAAATCTACCCAAGGTAGGATCCCAGCCTCATTGATTTTTAGGTGTTGAGGCCTTGCACTCAGTAAGACTTGATCCCTAGTGGGCTCATTTAGAAACTTTCAAATTCACTAGCAGACCAAGGGCTTGTTGAATAATAAAACAAATTTGAATAAAATAATGTTAAGCAGTATTAATGAAATTCTAAAAATACATCCTAAGAAATTGGTAAGAGCAGAAAAGAGATGAGAAAGTATAGAAAATGATCCAATCAACTATTTTTTGAGTTTTAGTGGTTGAATCCCAAGGTCTGGCATGAAATTGAATATTGAAATCAAATATTTGGTTGAAAAATATTGTAATGCTAATACTAGGGTATCATCTAATGTTAGAGATGTTTTGAAATTAAGATTTGGGTCCAAAATTTGTGATCCTCAACCAAAACACCTATTAGACACAATGCAAACCAAATTTTATTGAAAATTTTGTGATGATTTAGTGTTAACTAGTAATATTAGAATAAATCAAACATCTTTTGAAAAATGTAAACCTTGGCATGTGAAAATAATAAGAAATGAATCTCTTATTGTTGTAAAACGTATGTGCAATTTTATTATTATTATGATGTTTTTTGATATACACATACTCTATATACTAACATGATTATGCAAGAATTTGGCATTAATATGCCACCTGAAACAATCAAGGAGTTTATAGTAGGTTTTTTTTTTGTGAAATATCTAATGGGGGATTATTACATTTAAGTTCATGTATTTCTAGACAATGCACTAGTTGTGGCAATCTTTCATTATTAGGAGTTTGTATGCATGAAAGTGTTGAAAATGATTTTGGACAACAATTAGTGGATGTTAAAAGATTTAGTAATGTTGATTATTCTTTGAAAGATGAAAAAATTGGAAAGCCTTATGATTTAATCATAGAAAAAATTATTGTGGATTCATTCATATCAAAATTTAACAGTAAGATTGTACCAAAATATGTCAAGCACACTCAATAGGCTCAATGGCTTGATGGAAAATTTCACACATGTAGAAATACATTTCCAATTGGAACTATACTATTAGTAGTTGATTTTATAGAAAAATATAGTCTTTCTTCTTAAGAGGAAATCCAATAATAATATTACAATTCAGTGTAAGTGGCTATGTTTGTTCATATTGTATACATGCATGCAGATGATAGCACAGAGGATGAAAGAATTTTTTTGAGGGAGTATCATTTCTATTTGAGTGACAATCGGTTACACTCGTCAAAGTTTGTTAAATACTATTTCGATATATTTTACACAAATTTAAGAGAAAGAGGAGTCCAGATGATAGAACATCTCATATGGTCAGATAATTGTATGGGATAGTTCAAGAGTTCTCAAATGTTTTATTGGTTAAGTAGGGTTCACAAGGTAAATAATGTCCAGCATATGTGAAGTTTTTTTTTGAATATGGACATGGTAAAGGAGAACGTGATGGATTTTGTGTGTGTATTCAAAGAATTCTCACTAGAGAGCAACTAAAATTTTAGGATGCAGTAAAATTTAAAGATGCACCTAGGATTATGGATTGGTGCAATATAAAATTATCTATAGGATCAAGTGAGTACTCTAAAATTCATCAATTCTTTTGGTTGGTTGAAGAAGAGAAAATTATACCTTGACTTTATTGTGAGACAATCATTGTATCTATTAGGTGGATTTCATTTAAGATTTTGAATGCAAGCATATGGACTATCTAGACAAGGGAGCTTGCATGTTTTTGCCAATTTTGTATTTTAGGAGATTAGCAAGCATGCGACAATATACAATGGGTTGAAGAGTGGAAACAAATATTGTTGACACCTACATAAACACATGATTAATATGAAATAAAAATTGAAGATAATGATCAAGTATTTGCATTAGATGCTTATGACCATGTTTCAGACCTTGTGCAAGAAGGTAATTTAATTCAATGTATTTCATTTTATTTCACATTATTACTTTTTTAAATATATATTGAATTTTATATATGAATGCATGTATGTAGAATGGTAAAATTATATGGACCATACAAGTTATTGAATCAAATTTTGTTTTCAAGACATGTGTATGATGTTGTTGCACCTAAGGAGAATGAAAAGGGAACATAATATTGTTTGGTTTTTTGTGTGAAGACTAAACATAAGTTAATAGCACCTCAAGAAGATGATGATGGCTATCATTATCCAATAAGTTTGTTGGTGGTTGTTGGTACTTTTCTACAAAAATAACTAATAAGGAAGAATGGTTTGCTTGCATTCAAAGATTATGAAATAAATAAGAAGATTATATACTACTCACAATTTGTAGTGAAAACAAATATAAAACCAGTGAAGTATCGTGGAAAACCTACATATAAATATCTATGGACAATATCTATGGAAGAGCATAAGACAATTATAGATGCATTGCAAAAAAGAGAGGATGCAAATGGTATAATGGAATAAGTAAATATAGGTAAGTATCTATATATTTTTATATATGTAAATACCTATTTTAATGATATATTGATATTTCTTACATGTAAATAGTTAAAATTAATTTATTGTCCTTTTGTATCCTTAATCCATCATCACAAATTCATCACATACTTTAAGACAAAAAAGGGAGGATATAGATTCAACCTAAAACATAGAACACCTGTAAATATAGGTATGTATGTATATATATACATGTTTTGATGATATATATATTAGTATTCCTTATGTAAATAGTTAAAATTGATTTATTATACGCATGTATCCTTAAGCCATCTTCACATTCATTGCATACTTTTAGACAAAAAGGTGACGATGCAGATTCAACCTAGACAACATGGAATACTTGTAAATATAGGTAAGTATATATATATATATATTTATTTATATATTTAAATACATCTTTTGATTATACATTGATATTTCTTACATTAATAGTTAAAATTGATTTATTATCCTTTTCTATCCTTAAGCCATCATCGAATTCATCACATACTTTGAAATAAAAAGGAGAGGATGTAGATTCAACCTACAACACATGCGGAATACTTGCAAATATAGGTAATTGTATATATATATTTATATAAATTTAAATACATGTTTTGATGATATATTGATATTGCTTAAATCATTTTGATATTAGGTAGCATGAAGAGGCTACATTCTGATGATTTACCAAAAAATTTGGATTTTCTTGAAATGGCATAGCCACATTTTCTAAACATTGTTCTGAGTTGGTATATATGCCAAATTTGTATATGTAGATACACAATTACTCTACACTTTTCTATATAAAAAATAATATTTGATATATATTTTTCATTACATATATGTTTTCCTATTTTGAAACTTAAAATTTGAATGTATAATCACTTTATCATGTTTAAATAATTGTATCATGCTTAAATAATTGTTAAATTTAGTTGCCTTGGGAAATTTCACCAAATTTTATCCCCTTAAGCCATCAATTTTTCTAGAACCTTAATTCATAGATCCCCTTAATTCATCATATTATGATCCCTTTAGACATACTATGAGGACCCCTTAAGCCACCATTTCTCCTAGGACCCCTTAATTCATATATATCCTAATTTTAATTATATCAATTGTGATTGAATATGAGACATACTTTGAATTCTTTTATCCCCTTAAGAAACTTTGAGAACTCATTTGATCTCATTAAGAAATCCTATTAGGACTTAAACTATATTAACATTCACACTCTTTTGGAAATTCTAATACTTAATTATATCAATTGTGATTGAACATGAGATATACTTCGAATTATTTGATCTCCTTAAGAAAATTTTGAGAGATTTTTTGATCCCTATAAGGCATCTATTAATACGCCTTAATAAATCCTCTTAGGACATAAATTATATTAACATTGAAACTATTTTAGAAATTATAATACTTATTTATATCAATTGTGATTGAACATGAGACATACTTCAAATTCTTTGATCTCCTTAAGAAAATATTGAGAGATTTTTTTATCCCCTTAAGGTATCTATTAATACCCCTTAATAAATCCTATTAGGACATAAATTATATTAACATTGAAACTATTTTTTAAATTTGATAATACTTAATTATATCAATTGTGATTGAACATTAGAAAAACTTTGAATTCTTTGATCCGATTAAGAAAATTTTGAGAACTTCTTTGATACCCTTAAGACACCGTATTAGGACACCTTAATACATCCTATTAGGACATAAATTATATTAACATTGATATTATTTTGGAAATTCTAATGCTACAATAAAAATATAAAGAACCAATCCTACATCACCAAGTCATCACTATCAAAATCTTTCACTGAAAGTGTATAACCAATGAAGGGTATGTGCAGGATCATCATGGAAAAAATAGGCCCTTAAGAGGCAATAAAATTCAAAAAATCAGGGTTAGGCAACTTCACATAAAAATTTGAATAAGTTATCTATATTATTTCAAAAATATGTAAGAATAGAATCTATAGAGAATTGAATGTAGTTTCTAATATACTAGGTTTATTTATTTATTTTAAAATCTATTTGGTGAAAATTTGAAATTTCAATGCAGTAGTACTTCAATTTCAGGGAAAAAATAACAAACTAGGTGTCTATCTAACCACTCTAACCACAATAAAATTATAATATTTTTTTATAATATTTTAGGTATAAGTAGAGGACTCATGTCCCGATGTGATGCATATTTTTTTGTAATTTTTTTCTAGGTAAATAGTTAATTATGATTTTTTTATTACAACTTTTAAAAAATATAAAAATTTGTATGTCTGGCCACCTTAACTTGATCAAAACTTCATGAAAGTCTTTTTTTTTTTAATACTATATTATGTGAAGTATAGAATGTGACACATGTTTTGGATTCAAAAAAAGTGATACGGTTTGAAAGCTATAGATTGTTTTCAATCAACCTATCAATCAAGACTTTAGTCATAATTCAAATAAAAAATGAATAATAATTATTTATTAAATTCAAAGTAAAGCATAATTTATGTTGGTGGAAAGATGAGAATCTCCTTTAAAAACCCTTTTCATTTCATCAATTTTGGGTTAAAAAAAATTGTCAGCCACATGGGCCATCATATCACTTAGATATCACCACTTTTTGGCCCATCATGATCTTGCACATACCCTGAATGTAACTAAGCTATCATGATATTGTGATTAGACCACATGATATGGAAGCCCCATCAACCGAATAATTAGGTACTCTAACCGTCCATCCTCTCATCTCAAAGTAACATACCAATGCACAAAGGACCACAGACAAGGCCAACTAACAAAATCTACAAATAAAACTAAACTGATCTTGTGGATATAGATAGTCCACATTTGATTCATTACACTACAAACTAATAGGTGGCCAACCCACATACTTGTGTAACTCATGATCAAAAAAATGAAGCATCCAAACTCATAATCACATCAATAACTTACAAATCAAGATATCAAAGGAGATATCTTGTAGACATCAAGACTTGAACACCAAATCAACCACAAATCTAATTTTCCAAAAATGTCCACAAATGAGTAACCACAGTCAAGGAACCAAATAAACATCAAGGAGCTAAGAACAATCTCCTAACATAAAATGATATCACCACCAAATAACCACATCCATGATCATATACAAATGTACTTGCATACCCATGACACCATAATAATAGCCATTGTTGTACCTACACTCAACAATCACCCATAGAAGACTCTAAGTATCCACTCATGTCAACCTATGTACCTATCACCATTAAATTCCAACTCTAAAAAACACCTATAAACCAATATCAAGAAGCACCAAACTGATCATCAAATGTACCATGATAAATATCATATAAATCATGTACTCCCTGAAGGTTTCAGTTCTTGACTCATTTGGATGCTCACACAATCACACCTCAAATCTCAACCTACTACAAGTGATCAAACAAGTACCATACATTCCTTATACCACAAACTAAAAATATGACTGATCTACTATGTAGTACACTATACATGCTCTCTAAAACTTATTTAAAGTCAATAATTTTATTTTGTATGCAAAAGTTAGGACTAAAACCATATAATACAAGAAAAAATTTGAATTTCGGGCTCAAAAAACTAATTAAAACTGTCAAATCAGGAAACCAAACCTATACCACTGCATAGTGCTAAAAAATAGATTTCCAATGAGTATAAAAAGTCAAAAAATAGGCTCCTTGGGAAAAATTTATGCAAGTTTGAAAAATTTGCCAATTAGGCCTATATGGGTGGCAAGACGGTGGCCAGTCGGTAGCGGTGACACGTCGGCAACCCATGAGTGGCAAATTTGAAAATCTTATAAAATATGATTTAGTTTTTCATTTTAAAACTTTTTAAATGGAAAACTTCAAATGATATATATTTCATTTTATAAACATTTTGAGCGGTTAAAATTTAATCCTCGCTCCAGGGCTTGAGTTGGGTTCCTTAGCGGACCAGGGGCCCACTCAAAGGGGCTTGGCCCCACCAATGATGGGACCCACCACTCGTGGGACCACTTTAATCGATAGGGTCGACACCCTATCGGTACTTACAATACCAGGCTGAGAGCGGGGGGGTCTACGAACCCCCCAATTTTTATGTTTTTAAATGTAACTTTTGATTTTTCATTTTGCAAGATTTTCAATAATATTTTTTTGTGAGCTTTTTAATTTTTAAACAAGCAGATTAATTTTTTATTTTTTATTTTTATTTCATAGTTGACTCTGCGATCATACAACAAAATGGATAGGGCTTAATTTTTTTTTTGCCTTTTTTCAATTTCACCTAAATAAGGAAATTTTTATGTCATTTTTTGTTTCTTAGCCAACTTAGATCCAATGGTGAGGTCCATTTTGTCTCAAGAGATCATCTATAAATTTTTTTCTAGAAAACCCTCATATGAAAGCTCAATCCAAGAAACCCTTATTTTCCAAATTTTGCATTTTTAAAATCTATAATAAACCCAACAAATTTTGACAACCCAAAAGCCCAAATTTGCAAACAAACACCTGCAACATGTTTTCCATATCTTAGGTATGTGCAGGATGATGATGGGCCAAAAAATGGCGATATGTGAATGATATGATGGCCCATGTGGCTGACGAATTTTGTTATACCAAAAATTGATGAAATGAAAAGGGTTTTTAAAGGAGATTCTCAACTTTCCACCAATATAAATTTATGCTTTACTTTGAATTTAATAAATTATTATTATTAATTTTCTATTTGAATTACAACTAAAGTCCCGATTGATAGGTTGATTAAAAAACATCTATAGCTTTCAAACGATATCACATTTTTTGAATCTGAAACATGCGTCACATTCTATGCTACACATAATATAGGATTAAAAGAAAAAAAAATTGAATTTCATGAAGTTTTGACCAAGTTAAGGTGGTCAGACATACGATTTTTTTATATTTTTCAAAAGTTGTAACAAAAAATTCATAATTAATTATTTACTAGGAAAACAATTACAAAAAAATATGTATTACATCGGGACATGATTCCTCTACTTATATCTAAAATATTATAATTTTTTTTATCATTTTATTTTTGTTAGGGTAGTCAAACAAGCACCTACTTTTATTTTTTCCCTGAAATTTAAGTACTACTGCATTGAAATTTCAAATTTTAACCAAATAGATTTATTTTTTAATTAAACCTAGTAGTTTAGAAACTAAAGTCAATTTTCTACAGATTCTATTCTTACATATTTTTGAAAAATTATAGATAGGTTATTCAAATTTTTACGTCAAGTTGCCTAACTCTGATTTTTTAATTTTCATCGCCACTTAAGGGCCTATTTTTTCCAGGATGATCCTTCACATACCCTCTTGTAATGCCTCAAATCTATCTTGCATGTCCATGGATTCAACTTTCACAAATCTAATCAAACACTTGGGTTACAACCAAAAACATGGAAGCTCACACCTCATATCAACCATTATAGCTCTAATACCACTTGTTAAGAAATAATGCATCATAATGCAAAATATTAATCCATTTCTTACATAGCCCCATGAGAGAAAAAAATGCATGCAAGTAACCACAATGCATAGATAAAATAGACAAGACACAATATAAGACAAGATATATCTTGAAAAAAGCCTCAAGAGAGAAAAACCCAACCTCCAAAAGCATACATGCTCCATCTATTATTCAACAATAAAACATCACAAGAGTTACAATGAATACCTCTAAAGAATCAAGCCTATCTAATGCATCCTTCGTGTTTCCAAGCATGAATCCACACATCCCATGCCATGCTTCACATATGCACTCCTTAGAAAGACTCAATAATAATAGCCCACTTACCCAACCAACCTTAACCAATAAACATGTGCTTGCTTTTATAGATTAAAGCTCATACAAATACAACCAAGTGGTAAGATAAAACCATGTGAACACAAAAATACTAACCCCTTATTTAATATTAGGTACTAAGTTTTCACTTTATTAAATATTCCCCAATATTAAATTATTATCTGATGTCTCTCACACATTAAATAATCATACAATGTTACAATAAAAATACAGTAGTCCCCAAATAATTACCTAGTGTGATTAACCACACTACCTAGATGCATCATAACTAACTAATTATTTAATTATATTATTATAATATAATATTTTATGCAATGGTGTACAACACCATATCCCAACTAAATTATGCTTCATAATGACAAATATTTTCACACACTTTTATTCAATGTCTTTTTAATTATGGGTATACTTTAAAAGTATAATATCAATAACACCTTGGTGTGCAATGGGTACACTGAAGCGATGTGGAAGGTCAAATAGGGAAATTTTCGCTCTATTTTTTGCATACATTTGGTAGGATATTTAGAAAATGATGTTGTTTATGTAACGAAAGTCTAAATGGAGAAGTAATAGTTTCAAATCAACTACGCATCCACTTATAGAGTGAACCACCAAAATTATACTCTTTAGGGAAAGAGGATTCCCTAATAGGCTCCTAGGGTTTTTCACCTAGGAGCTTGGTTAGGAAATGAGCTCTCTTTTGCACTAAAGGATTCTTGGTGTTAATTTAAAGGAGGGGGTTAGGGGCTTAAAGTGATGTATGTGGGATGCCCTAAATTCTAGAAATGGAAAATAGAAACTAACTATGTAAACCTAAGAAATGTAAGGTGCTGCAAAACACATAAAGATATCCAAACATTAACTAAATTCCCTAAGAAAACATAAGAAAACTATTACAAAAACAAAAATAAATGAATGGGTGCACCCGGAGGCTAAAAGGAGATGGAATGAAGGTCTGGAATCCTAGAAAAACTGATGCAGAAAATGAGGACACTTACGCCATTCTAGGCGACCTATTCTTTTTTCTGTGAAAATCTATCGAAACCCGTTTCTACCAAAAGGGTACTCAGATCTATAGAAAACCCAAAAAATCTTGTATGGTGGGACTAGTTCACCACTAATGGCGACCTAGTCCCTTGTAGCCTTTTAGGAAGTCTAAAAGTGGAATCTAGAGGTCTCAATCTGCACTTTCTACTTCTCCAAGTGTCTGGATCTGAAACCTTGATTTTTGGCATGTAAGAGACTTTTAATGGATGTTTTTCCCTAGCCAACAAGGAGGTGTCTTCAACAAGCTTCCAATCTACTCTTCAATGATTTCCAAGCTTCTAAGATACCTAAATCTTGCCATGATGTTTGATCTTCAGTTGCAACAATGGAAGATTCAACCCTTTGGATGCTTCTTGAGAGAGATGTCTTGGTGACTTAGAATACTCACACCCTAGCTTGCTTGAGAAGATTGATGAGTAGAAGAATGATATAGGGGAAAAATGAGATACAAGAAGTGAAAAATGAGGAGAAAAACCCTTATTTATAGAAGTTGTGCCCTAATTTCCTCGAAATAACACCACACAGGCCGACCTTAGGGTTTTAGAGACAAAATCTTGAAAGAACTATGTTTTAATTTTGAATTTTATGCCACATAGGACTAGGTCACCCAAGGTGGGGACCTAGTCCACTTGGGAATTTTTGATTGGTTTTCAGGGATTAAAGTGTGATTATTATTGTTTGTCGAGATTGTCTCCTGAAACCCACTAAATTAAAGACCTATTTAGTTAAGGGGTCATTATACTATAATAAAGGGTTGATTTAGTGGTGACAAGCCTAAGAAAGTGTAAAAATTTATTGCAACACTTTACAACACTTCGGCACAAGGCTTGGAAAGGGGTAAAAAGAGGTTGAAAAAGAACCAAAATCCATAAGAAAGAGCCCAAATGAGTGAAAAGTGTCAAAGGCTACACTCTTTGGCAACACATAGAGATTGAAACATAATTGAAATAAAACCTATGAATCAAAAAGATAATTAATCTTCATTATAAACAAGGTCATGGCATGTTTAAAATAGGGAGAGAGAAGGAGAGATATGGGTAAGGAGATAGGATAGAGAGGAATATAGAGATAGACGTGGAGATGTTGATAAATATGGAGAAGGAAAGAGAGAGGGAGGGAGAAAGAGGAAAGTGTGTTAGAGAGTGATAGAGAGATATAGAGATAGAGATAGAGAGGAAGAGATAGATATAAATAGATAGAGAGGGAGGGAGAGAGAGGTAGGGAGAGAGTGAGGGATATATGGGGAGAGATAGAGAGGGGGGAGATAGAGAGAGGGAGAGAAAGAGAAAGAATTAGGTAGAAGAGGGAGAGAGAAAAGAGGTGGAGAGAGGGAGATAGATAGTTAGATGAGGGAGAGAGAGAGAGAGAGAGGAGGGGAGAGAGATGAATAGAGAGGGAGTGAGAGAAGATGAGGGGAGAGATGGAGATATAACTTAATATATAAAGAGGGAGAGGAAGAGGGAGAGGGAGAGGGAGAGGGAGAGGAAGAGAGGGAGAGATAAAAATTGAGGGTGATATAGAGAGATAAAGAGGGGTAGGGAAAGAAATAGAGAGAGGAGTGAGAGGGAGATAGAGAGAGAAATAGAGAGAGATGTAGAGTAGGAGAGATTGAGAGAGAAATGGAGTGATGAAAGAGGTGTGGGAAAAGAAAGAGATAACTCAATAGAGGGAGAGGGGGACAAAATTATATTAGTTTTATGAGACCCAAATTACATCTTATATTAAAGATATATATTATAAAATAGTATATATTACATATTAATACCATCTTCAGAAATACCTAGGCCTTTTCATTTATATCCATACTTTAGAAATATTCTAAGCATAAGTCTATATTTTTGGTTGATTAATATAATTTTAGGAAGTATTATCATAAGAATCACTATCCTCTAATCCACTATTGTATATAAAAACTACTTTATGTGGTTGTGAATAGTTTCCAACATGAGTAAGACATTTAGTGGTTGACCATAGGTATGAGGGCCCATAAGTAATGGATGGATTTCAAAAGATCATTAACATTTATTTAGTATTATCCCATAAAAAAAATTATCTCCATCATTGCTAATAACATAGATTTTATCCTTGTAAGTAAACTTTATTGATGTATGAAGGGAATATGTGATGAATCGAAGTATATGGATCCATGGCTACCCTAACATGGCATCAAAAGGAATGATGTATATAAATCAAATGGACCCTACAAGATTACTAAACTAATATTTCTTAGATTTTTTATTCTCACAATATCAAAGCCTTTGATTGTGACATATAAGATTTTTTTAAGTGTTTTGCATCTACATTGATCTTGTGATTAAAGCCTTAAGTGGCTTGTTGGACACTTGCGGGGAGTTGTGTCCTCGGGTATTCACTAATAACCTTGTTGTAGTAAACAAAATACCTTCACTTGCTGGCATAGGAATGGTCGTTCTGAAGTCACCCCACATCTTCACTAAGCATGTGTAGAGGAAGAAATTCCTCTTTAAGAAATTGAGACTTGGTGAGCCTGAGAAGTGAGTGTTGTGAAGGGGAGCCAGTGCCACCAAGTCTCTAGATGTCTGCCTTGTTTAAGTGGTTGGAGAAATTTGAGTGGGGATCTAGCAGGTTGTATCTCTTGAGAGGCCATAGGTTGTGAAGTGTGAGACAATCCTCACTATATATGTTTAAAATGAACTTGTATAAAAAAGGGTGCATTTGAATCAAAATAGTATTGTGCAGTTCATTAGAATCAAAAGTAAGTGTATCACTATTGTTATGAATGTACTATAATAGTTTAGATACTATAGGTTTGATACTTGTCTTAACAATTATACTTTATAAAACCTCTATAAGAAATCTTGTCTTAGATGTATCCAAGTCTCATACAGATATATTTTGTTAACTATCTTGAATTTAATTAATAATATTATATTGCTAAGCTAGGTGTAAGAGGCAAACTAAGATTGTGATTTTGGTAAATTTTATTGATTTTTAAATTTCCTCTTGGCCTATTTCAATTCATTTATTTGTATTATCTATCACACACAAATATTTTGATAATGGTAAAAAAAAAGGTTGATTTTGTAAGAGAAAACTAGGTGATCCTTTCGAAATAATGGGTTTAAAAGATGAATACTGAGAAGAAGAAAAAATATTTTTAGGAGAATCCAATCATAAAAAATGAGTATTTCAATATAAAAAAATCATAAACAAATATATGGTTAATTTTTTATCATTAGATGTTTACAATATTTAACTTACTACTCTATTATAATATTTCAACATTTGTGAAAGATAATTGATTTGAAAATATAATAATTTTTAGACTTCATTTGGTTAATTACTTATGATAATATTAGATTTGAAATAATTTTAAGAACATTCATGAGTAATTAAGGATACTAAAAGCATTGCAAAGCAACACAAAATATATTTATCATTATATTAGGTGTCATGTTTTCTTGCTTTGTATGAATTGGCAAGACCAAACCTAGAATAAACTAGAGCTTTGCCAATTGATATACATGGAATTATTTGCAAGGTTTGCACTTTTTTTTGTGAAAAAAAATTAAATATATGTGTTACAATTAAATACATGATTCGATGGATTTATCTTATATATTACAAAACAAAACTATAAAGATGGCATGTCTCTCACATCTTCTTTCTGTGTTTTCCATGTTAAAAGCCAATTTTTTGGGGAATAAATAGACAACAATCTCATCAAATAAAATCCCCAATATTTCTTCACACAACCTTTGCTAATGACTTGGCCCAAGCATTGTCATGCCTATTCGACCATTGAAGACCTTCCAACTATGAAGATTAATTATATCTATTAAGGATATACATTATTCGCATTGATTAGAAAATACTAATATCTATGAATGGACACATAATTGAATGGAGGACTGCCTTGTTTTATTCACGTGTTTTTCTTTCATGTCTCCATTGAAAATGCACACTCTTTAACTCTATTATAATGTTATATAATATTATTATTATTTTTTAATTATTATATCTCTATTATATTATACATATACTATCATATTATTTATTATATTTATATTTTAATTATATAATATATAATATAATATATAATATAATATATAAATTATTTATATACTTATATTATATTTTTTTTAAACATATTCAAAATTATATTAGATATTATATTATATTAATATTTATATTGTATGTTAAAGAAAGGGGTTAATGAAAAACCCTCAAGGCTTGGAGGAAGAAAGATTTGGAGAAAATTAAGATGATGGGTGAAACATTGGTTGATTTAGGGTCTGTCAAAACTCTTGACTCCCACTTTTCCAACTCTCAAAGATGATTATTCTCTCATGGAATGTGAGGGGCCTAAATAGCGGTCCTCTAAAAAAATTTGTTTGCAATTTGGTGTGTAGTCATTCTCTTGATATGTTACTTATTCAGGAAACGAAACTTTATGTGGAGTATATGAGTAGTTTAGTGCCCAAATTGTGGTGGCAGGGGCAAGGTCAATGTATTAGTGCATAGGGTAATGTTGGGGGTGTGGCATGCTTATGGAATCCATTGAATATTTTTCCACTTGGTGGATTGCTAGTAAGTCTTCTATTTTTGTGGTTGCTACGAGTCCATGTTTTGAGAGAGTGTTCTCTTGTCCAACATCTATGCCCCAAATGAAATTCTTGGTAAGTAGTGTCTTTGGTCTCATATCAATTTGATCTGTATTTCTCCTCTTTATCCTTGGATTGTTTCTAGAGATTTAAATTATATTACTAAGTTGGAAGAAAAGAAGGGAGGAATGTTAAGGTTGGTGTCATCTTCCTTCTTCTTAAATTTGGTGAACATAAAACTTGGAAATGATTGATTCACGTAAAAAAATAGGAGGTGTGGTAAGGACTATATTTTTGAGAGGCTTGATAGGTTTTTGGGTTCTTGTTTCTAGATAGGCAGATATTGGTCTACCAACTCAAAGATTCTAGATTGGAGCGGCTGTGACTATTGGCCAATTAAGCTTTCTTCTTCTTTGGCTAGTTCTTCTCTTAATCCCTCTTTCAAGTTTCAACTCATGTAGTTGTGGGATCCCTCTTTGTAGGTTCATATGGCTGAGTGGTGGCAACGCGAAAAACCTTCTTATGGTACGACTATCTATTATTTTGTCAAGAAACTACTATTTGTGAAGTATCAACTCAAAAGGTGGAACATGAAGTGTTTTGGTAACATCTTTCATGTGAAGGTTGTTGCTTAGGATAGTTTGGATTTTATTAATAATAGAATTAGGGATAATGGATTGTTTGAGGATTTTCTCATGGTGGATTTGAAGGCTTTGAAAGCTCTAGAGAAGTGTGAGTAGCATGAGGAGATCTATTGGGAAAAAAAGGAATGATTTTAGTGGTTGTGAGAAGGGGATAGAAACACTGATTTCTTCTTCAACTTTTTCAAGGCCAGGAGGCATGGTAATTTAATCTCTCATCTTGTGAGTTCTAGGGGTGATCATCTAACCTCACAAGGGGATATCTCCAATGTGGCTTCTCAGTACTTTACATCCTTGTTTATGGAGGAAGATGAAAATCATATTCCTTCCTGTATTTCTTCTTTGGTCTCTAGGAAAATGAATGAGTGTCTTTTGAGCCCTATTTTTCTAGAGGAATTGAAGACTATTGTTTTTTAGATGAAGAAAGGAAAGGCTCCTGGACTTGATCAGTTTTTGATTGAGTTCTTTCAAGAATTTTGGGAAATCATTGACTTGGAATTATTAGAGGTGGTGAGTGAATCTCAGGGGAATACATAGATGTTGAAGGTTTTGAACTCTACTTTTCTTGTTCTTATTGGGTGCTGCCACAATAATGGGTTACACTTTTTGGGACATCCTAATTTTTTTTGAAATCACATATTTTTAGAAAATATAATGATTTAAGCCTTAAAAAGGTTTCATTTTAAGGGTTTTAATTGAACAGGGTTTGATCAAACACACTTATATCAAACCCCCTTGGATAGAAAGCCATTAGTATTAAACAATACCTATAATGGAGTCTCCTCTACACCTATCAAAATGCTGATAAAAAACCACTTTTGATTTACCTTTTAGGGGATCAAATTAATTTATTAATTTTTTTTTTTGTAAACATGTACTCATTATAAGCTTTCCAAAAATTATAATTTTAAATATATTTAATTTTATTATTAAATTTATTTTTTATTTCTTCTGAATGTAGGTTTTTCAATGAACATCAAGGTCTTTATTTCACACATATGGAAAAATAGGAAAAGAGAGAAAAAAATTTCTTAAAAATGCATGTACACTAGCTATTGATGTCCTTATTCCAACAAAAAAATAATAAGTTAATTCAAATGAATACAAAAAAAATTATGCAGTCGAAAGTATAATATATCTAAATTATAATTACTCGGAATTAGAAAATTAATTAAAAAAATATATATGCAACAAAAAATTATGAAAAAATATCCATCCACTAGATAATGGTGTGAAAACACTATATTTAAAAAATTAGAATTTTATGCTTTCTATAGAAAAAGTTATGCAGTTGAAAGTAAGCATCAATTTTTGAAAATGGTGTTTAGTAAAAAAAATAAGTTAGTAAAAACTACATAAAATGATTTACACTTTATTTTTTAATTTTTTTAAAAAATATAATTATATTCTCAACACAAAATATCACAAATCACTAGTTTGCTTCATCTTCAAATTCTTAATGGTTTAGCTTCTATAGGCATACGTAAGTGAAGTTGTGGTGAAAAATGTTGATTTCAATGTCAAGTTTGGCCAGAAAGTGTAACCCATTATTGTGGGATAACCCTATTCACAACTATGATGGGGGGATAGGCTAAGTTTATTCAAGCCCATGATATCCATTTGTAATGTGGTTAATAAGATTATATCCAAGTTGATTGCGAAGAGGTTGAAGGCGTGGATTAGCATGTTGGCCTTGGAGGAATAGGGAGGCTTTGTGAGAGATAAGAAAATTTTGGATGGTGTGGTTATTTCAGCTGAAACTATCCATTCTATGGTGGCCTTAAAGGGAACAGTTATGTTTATCAAACTAGACATGGAAAAATCCTATAACATGGTCAAATAGTCCTTTTTGCAGAAAGCTCTTGGGGCTTTTGGTTTTTTCAAAGAATGGGTTATGTAGGTAATGAGTTATATCATATCCTCTTCCTTTTCTATGTTGTTTAATAGGGAGACATCCCCCTTGTTCATGGATTCTAGAGGTCCTTGTCAAGGGGATCCTTTGTCTCCATACTTGATTATTCTCTTGGTTGAAGGTTTGAGGAGAGTCATTAAGAGCCATGTTAATTAGGGTTTGATCCATGGGTTGAACTAGGGTAATGGCCTACCTCCTCAGTCACACCTACAATTTTTTGACAATACTGCTCTAATGGGTTTGGTGAAGATAAGAGAGGCTAATAATTTTTGTAGGGTTTTGGATGTTTACCTTGCAGCTTCAGGAAACCAAATCAATGAAGGTTAATCATCTATCTTCTTCTTTAACACTCATGTGCCTATTCAATGATGGATATCCCATATTCTTAGATTTTAGATTGGGCAGTTGCCTTTGATTTATCTTGGCATCCCTCTTTCTTTGGATTATTTTCCTAGGGGTTCCTATTAGAATATTTTAGACAAGTTTCATGCAAAAGTGAACCATTGGACTCACAAGTAGTCGTGTTTCACGGGTCGGGTGTTTCTTTTAGAGTTTGCGGTACAAGCTCTTCCAAATTCTAGGTGTATGTTATATGTTTCTACCTCAAGTTTTATTAGAGATTTGGACTCTCTTAGTTGGCAATTTCTTTGGGTTGGTAGCTTAGCATCCTTGAAGTGGAGTTTTGTGAACTAGGAGACTATTTGTAAACTGGAATAGCTTGGAGGTCTTCGGTTGTGGTAGGCTAGCCTTTCTAGTTTGGATTTATCTGCCAAGCTATACTAGAGATGGTTCATTCAACAAAACCAAGCTTGGGCCAGGATTATTTCCAATAAATATATAAAGGGAGTGTTGAAGAAGGAGGTTCCTTGGTTTTCACTCTTGGGTAAGTGCTCTATGATGTGGGGAACTCTTAAGAAAGGTGCTAAGATGATCAATGAATGGTTTTCTTTGGATTTGAAATAGGGGGTCAGATGCTCTCTTTTGGTTTGAATCTTGGGAGGGTTTCTCCCCTATTATGACCAGGTATCCTCATTTTTAGGAACTTTTTCATTGTTTCTTGGAAGCTAGTTGGTCTCAGGTTGAGGAATTCAAATATATTCATTTTTGTGGTCTAGTGGGAGTAGCTAGATGGAAGGCCCTTAGTGAGTGGTTAGTTGGGGATTTAGAAAAGTATTGTGTTGAGTTAAGTAATATTCTTGTTGGTAGAGATTGTATTTCTATAAGGGATAAGGATATTTTGGCATGGAGCCCTAACCCTTAGGGTGTTTGTACGGTGGCTAGTGGCTATAATGAGGTGATCTATTAGAAGTATGGTGGGTTGAAAGTTTCATGGTGGGAAAAAATCTAGAATACATTTTCTTGGCTTGTGTAATTGTTTCATTTGAATGATTTCCTAGAATATACATGTTTGACTTACAATAATCTTCACAAGCTTGGTTTCTAAGGTCCTTAAATTTGCACTCTTTGTGGCTGATCTGAGGAGGATTTAGCCCACTTGTTCTTTCGATGTCCTTTTTCTATGCTTATTAAGAACTTTTGGTGGGGTATCTGGAGGCAGCCCTATGTTCATGCTTCTTCTTTGATTGACTTCTAAAACAACCTAGGAAGGCCTCTACCAAAAGGATTATTTCCTCCAGATCATTTGGAATATTGGTCCCATCTTTATCCTTTGGCAAATTGGGCTTGAGAGGAATCACAAGCTTTTTTGTGGCATTAAGATAATGATTCAATAGGTCTAGCAAAGGTTTTTCAACATGATACAGAAGATAGTGGAAGATAAGTGTGTAATGTCTTATCCTTTGGAAAAGGAAGATGAAGATATTGTGAATATTTTAGGCTTGTGTGGTAAACAAATTTACTCTTTTTATGTTAGAAGGGGATATCAGGCCAAAAGGAAGGTTTAATATTGATGGATCTTCAAGGGCCAATCCTAGGCCGACTAGGATTGGTGGTATTGGAAAAGATGGCTCAGGTAGGGATATTTTCTTCTTTTCAATTCATAAGGGGCAACATTCCAACAACCTGATGGAATATTTGGTGATTTTTTTAGTGATGGAGAGATCTTTTGCTCTTGGGTGGTGCAAGGTTATCTGAGTCAGACTCTCAAATCATTATCAACTTGTTGACTAGGCAGAAGTTGGATGGGGTTAATTGAAAGATTACTTGTATTGTTGGTTATATTTTGTGTTATAAAGTGGAGTTTATCTCCTTAATTCATATCCCTCATGAGTGGAGTAGGGTTGTTGATTGTTTAGCCAAATGGGCTTCAAAGTAGATTGGTGGTTTGAAGGTTGAAGGTTGTGAGAAGTTATCATCCCAATATCTTGAGAGGCTTATCTTGGACCTAACATGGGTGGTTGATGTTTCTTAGTGGATGGTCTTGTTGTTTTCTATTTTTTGTACTTTTTGTGGGTTCTGTGTTTCTTGGTTTTCTCTGAGGGTTCCTGTATTGGACCTTGATTGCTTTGTACTACTGATTTTCTAGATGCAATAAATTTTTACCTTCTTTATTCAAAAAATATATATTTATATTGTGTGTTATATAATATATAAATAGTATATTATTATATATATACTATATAATACTATTTAGGTATTATTTATTATATAATACAATACATGTAAATAGCATATTATATAGTAATATATATAGTATGTGTATATCATTTATTTTATTTTCCTTAACAAAAATTATAAATTTTTTAAATATAAATACATACAAATATTATTTGACAAAATTTAAAATATATAAACACCATCCAATAATTAAAGCCACTTGTAAAAATTCTTAGTCAAAACTCCCTAAAGAGGCTCAAATAAAAATTGTTTTCCAGTTGCAATTTCTATAGATTATCACATTGAAAAGAGAATAGATTATTATATAAGCATGCTTGCTTCAAATGGTTAAAGTTACACAACACATTTTGGGGACCATTGTAAATGATCTAAAAACTTCATGGTGAATTTTTGGGGGTTCGCTCGAAACTATTCAAAATATTAATTACACAAAATACCCATAAACCTTGTCAACGATATCGAGGAGAAAAATTGGTAGAGTTTGGAGGAAAAATATTCAAGATGAAATAATTCATGGGGCAATCAATGATCTCCCTATTGGAAATTTTCCCACCATCACTATTTATCTCTCCCTCTCTCTCCCACTCCCCTTTATCCATCAATCTCTCTACCTCTATATATATCTTTGTCTCCCTCTATTTCTCTTTATCTCTCTATCTTCCTCTCTATATGTGAATTTATCTCTATAGATATGTCTCTTTCCCCTTCTCCCTTTCTCTTACCATTTCTCTATTTTTTCTATCTCCCTTACTATCTCTATTGCTCTCTCTATATATCTCTTTATCTCCCTATTTTCTCTCTATTTTTATTTATCTCTCTTTTTCTCTCTATCTTTATTTCTATCTATTCTCAACTTTTATACCTCCCTATCTCTCTCTATATCCCTTTATTTCTATCTTTGTTCCTCTCTCATTTTTTATCTTTGTCTCTTTCTCCTCAATCTCACTTGTATCCCTCTCTTGCTCTCTTTTCTCTCTCTCCACCTCTCTATATCTTATCTCTAACTCCCTCTCCCTTTTCTCTTCCTCTCTCTTTTCTCTTGCTCTCTCTATATGTTTATCTCCTTAAGTGTTCAATGGGTACACTAAATAGGTCTTAAAGGTGGATTATCATATCCTTGGATTGTTGGCATGAAATAAATAATAAAAAATTATTCTCTTTTCTCTATCTCTCTTTCCCTTTGTATCTCTTATATTTCTCTTTCTCATGTTATATCTCTCTTTATCTATTCCTCTCTCTTTCAATATTTGTCTCCATTTATATCTCATTGTCTCTATCTCTATTTCTCTCTCCATCTTTATCTCTCTCTACCTCCTTCTCTCACTAGCTATCTATCTAAATATTTCTATATTTCTCGCATTCTCTATATTTTGAGTTTCTCTATCTTTATATACATACCTCTATATAGAATTGTCTCCTCCTCTATTTCTCTTTTTTTTCCCTCCTTTCTCTCTTGCTCTCTTTCTAAGGTAGTTCAACTATTAATTTATTTTTTGTTAATTTAATTTTTACTATATAAATCTACCATTTTTTATAGGAAATATGCCTTTACATTGCATTCTCGATAGATATGAGCTACTTTAAAATCATTGAGTATGTCCAACTCGAGTAGGACGTGATTAGCAGTTTATTTAGTTTCCAATTTGAGGTGGAGCCTCTATGAATTGCATTGATTGTAATTAGAGAATATCCTTTGAGGTAAATTTTCTTAGCTCCCAATCAATTGCACATCTTGATCCCATGCCAAGCAACCTCCGTTTCTACTTCATTATTTTTTCCAATGTTTAGAATCATCATCTCTTTTGTTATTGTCTTCCCTTTGTGGTCCCAGATAATGCACCCTGCCCCTTTTGAGCTAGGGTTACCACTTTTTGTGCCATCAAAATTCACTTTGATCCATCCCACATATGGGGGATGCCATTTGACATGTCTCCATTGGTTTGAGGTCTAATTAACCTAACAATCCCCATAAATAGAGGGTATATTTAATATTTTTTTATTATTAAATATACATATAATATAATATAATTTATATATGAAATATTATATATAATAATAAATATAATTAGCTGATAGGCTATTTGTGTGAACTTTGGTCAAAAATTTTGTTAGCCTCCCTAGTTTTTGTGCCTTCCAGCAGTTGTGAAAAAGGTGGCAGATGTGTTTTAACTTTGGTCAAATTTTTTGTCAACCTCCCTAGTTTTTGAGCCTTTTGGCTACCGTGAAAAAGGTGACAGATGTTTTGGGAGTAGGTTGGCAGATTTCTCGCTGCATGAATAGAGAAGGCCGCTGGAATTTAATGTAGTTCACATCAACATTAATTGTTGTATGCGTTCCGTGTACTAGAGATGGTTGTAATAACACCTAGTGTTTAAAACCTTAGGAAAAATAGCGAATGTCTGCGATATTTTTGATAAGCCAATTTTTGGATCTCATTCTATTACTATACCTACTTAAAAATTCATGAGTGAGGAGGGTAAGCTTCTGTGAGGGTGCAAGTTCGATCCAACATTGTCTAGCTTGTGTGAAGGTGGCCAGAGGTTATTCTATGAAGGTGCCCATTTTTTGCAGGAAAGGTAGCGGGAAGAGGTGTGTTTAAAGCAAGCGAGAAGAGATGGATATTGAAAAAACCCTTTGTGATATTGTTTCATTTATGGTTTGTAGTCTGTGTTGATGGCTTCCATTTTCTCGCTAGTTTTTCAATAGAATAAATTTGTTAACATTATAAACTTTTTTGTATGGTTTGAGAAACAAGGTAACGCACAAAAAGCTAGTGGGAAGAGGTGCATATCAAAAAAACCCTTTGCAATATTGTTTCATTTGTGGTTCGTGGTTTGTGGCAGGCTATATTGTTTGGTTTCTGATGAGGTATTGTTCATTGTTTCAAATTTTGGTAAGCGAGTGTTGAAAAAAGATTATACTATTTATAAAAATGAATATTGTTTGGTTTATGGTTCGTGTTTTGTCACTATGGTTTTGCATGGGTTTGTCCCTGTGAATTTTTGTGCTTTGTGGGTTTCTACATCTCGTTCGGTGTTCCAACCAATATTTTTTGAGTTATGGCATATGTTTTGTGGTTATGGTTGCAATAGAATAAAATAGTTAAGGTTATACATTTTATCTTTGGTGCAATAGGGAATTGTTGATTATTGTTCTTTGCCTTAGGTTATATTGTTTCATTCATGAAAAGGTGTTATTGAAAAGGCTATATTATTTCAATTTTTGATAAGGTTCTATTGAGAAAAGAGTATATTTTTGCATGGGTTTGTTACTGTGAATGTTTTTGTGTGTTTCTCTTTATGGATTTTGTTTTGTGGTTATGGTTACAATGGAATAAAATAGTTAATGTTATAGAATTTATCTTTGGTTCCATTGGGCATTATTGACTATTGTTCTCTGGCTTAGGCTATATTGTTTCATTTTCAAAAAGGTGTTGTTGAAAAGGCTATATTATTTCCACTTTTGATAAGGTTTTATTGAGAAAAAAGTATATTTTTGCATGGGCTTGTTACTATGAGTTCTTTGTGGGTTTCTCTTTATGGCTTCTATTCTATAATTGTGTTTGCAATGAAATAAAATTGTTGGCATCATGCAGTTTTTGTCAATTTTTGTTGTCTGCCTTGTGCTATATTGTTTCAATTTTTGATAAGGTGTTGTTCAAAAAAGAGTATATTTTTTGTTAAAAGCAATATTGTTTCATTTATGGTTGGTGTTTTGTGGCTATGGTTTTGTGAGTTTCTACATCTAGGTTGCTATTGAAATGAATATTGCTTGATTTATGGCTTTCGTTTTGTGCTTATGGTTGGAATGGAATGAAATATTTAATGTTATACAATTTATGTTTGATTCCATTAGGAATTGTTGACTAGTGTTCTCTAGCTTAAGCTATATTGTTTCATTTTTTATAAGGTTATGTTGAGAAAAGAGTATATTTTTGCATGGGTTTGTTATTGTGAATTTCTAATAAGGTGTTGTTGAAAAGGCGATATTGTTTCAATTTTTGGTAAGGTTTTGTTGAGAAAAGAGTATATTTTTGCATTTGTTTGTGTGGACATCAAAATTTGCAAATGGTTAGCACAATTCCAATATCCTCATAGGATAATATTACATTCTTCAAAACAAAATGATAAAAACCAAATCAAGCATGTTGAAAAAAAAGACATGAAATATAACCTATCCTATGATGGATTGGTGCTCTTTGAATATGTGAAAGATCCCTTTCCCAACCCTTGCCAAGCTAATGAGATGATAGACAAATGAGATGCTCTTGAACTCAAGTTGCCTATAATGGAGATGCTTCCAAAATGTGGATGATGAAACGAGAGAAAATGCATTGCATTTATAGGAGAAGTTGATAGAGGAGAAGCTAAGATTGAGAGATGTGGGAATAAATCCCATCCAATAGGAGAGAGCCACTTTTCACAATGGGATTGGCCCATGATTGTGCAAGTGTTGGCTAATGTGCCCATTTTAAATTTGAAAATGACAATAAATGAATATGGTTGAGGGTTTTGGGGGGAATTGTGTTTGGCCAAAAAATTCAAACATGAGAGTTAATGAGTGCATATTCTTTGGGAATATTCCCTTGTGAGGGAAAATAGGTGCTTTAATAAATCAATTTAAATGATTTATTGTGCAAGTAGATGAATCTAGATGATTTAGGTGATTAGGATTAAACTAATCAGGATTTGATTAATCTAATAGGAGTTTAGGTGATATGATATTTGATTTCAATTTTTGTATTTATTTTACATCAAATGAGAGGAAAATGCATATGAGTGATTTAATTAGATATCTGTGATTTAATTAAATCAATAACTATAGGAGATAATTAAATAATTGGATTTATTTAATTTTGAGAGAAGTGAATTAATTAAATTGGTTTATTTAATTAATAGATGAAATAATGTTGAATGAAGTATGATTAGATGCATGCGTATATTTTGAATTTCTACATTTTTCCCCTCTTTGAAGCAATGTACTCATTGCATTGGTTCAAATAATGATTCTACTGACATCGAAATTAAAAATATATATATATTTTTTTTTCAGATGCCCCAGCGAAAAGAAATACGTTAGTACATTTCCCCCTCGAGAGATCGAGCGAAAAGATTGAGGTGGATCTCTTGACAAAAAGGTTCAAAATGAATGTATGGATGGTTAGACTATACAATATATATGAGAATGATGACGAAAATGAGATGTTTGGAAGATGCTTAGAATAACAAATTTATATTATTCTAAACAGCTTAAATGATTATGAAATATATATGAGATGGATGTGATGGATGATTTTGTGCTATGATGACATGAGATGATTATGAAAGATGCAAGATGGATGTGGGATGGATGCATTGTTAGAGTGAAAGAGGATAAAATAATGAGAGGGATCAACCCTTAAATCCAAGAAGATGTAGAAGTCCAACAAGTCTACTAGTTGTCGAGACTTTATTGGATATGATGATGAATATTGATGATGTATTGCTTATCCAAGGATAGGAGAGATAAAGAGCATACCTTTCCTTATGTTTGATGACACACGTAGGTGCGATGCATCAAGGTATTAAAAACCAAGATGGCGTGGCACCTAGTGTGATGAACTTTGACTCATCAAACAGATAGGAGTACTCTTGTTCACACTTGACAAACATAACCTTATTCAGAATGCAGTTCAAATATTCCAGACATCTCGGGCCAAAAAATAAAAAGGAAAGCCTTCTTATGTGGTCGACAAGATACCTGAAACATCCTTTCTACAAACAAAACAAAGTATGCATGATGAAGTTTTTTTACAATAATATCCAACAAGCACAGCAGATAAAAAGATAATGATCATTGCCCCATTCCTTTCTCTCTAAACCTATTTTGTTTAGACATCATCGAGAGGTCCTTGGAATGAGCACAAAATAAGATAAGTCAAAAAGACCAAGATGAAGTAAATAAACAAGCTAATGTTCTTCATACTGCTAGCCAAGGCTAAACTACTATGGGGTACCTGATGCTTATGTCCATCATAGGAAAACTTCATCCTAGGACATGTTGTGATCAGGGTTTTGATGAGATTGATTGAGTGATAAGCTATCGATACTCCGAGTTGACCAGCTTTCTTGCTTACTAACTTAGGCTTAAGACTCTAACGATTAGGTGTTCACTTTGGAACCTGATAGAATTGCTTCTGATTGACTCACTAAAGGGTGAAAGAAACAATTGATTTATTATGAGTGATGACAAATCATGGGTGAAAGCGAGATGAAATGGGTGCACCATTTTGGATTTCTTCAATATTTTGAGGCTGTTTTTGGTATTTTTGAGATGTTTTACAATTTTTTTTGGTATTTTCGAGATTTGCGATGAGAGGACTAACTTAAAGACCTATCCTAGGGGTCTTGAGAGCTGATCCATAGATTAGCCTTGCCTACATTATACACGCATAGACCACGTAGTTCGACTGACGACATACTTGACTCAATGATGAGATAGACAGGAAAACGGATTGCCATTGCGACGAATGCCTAAAGGACTGACCTAACTGTGAAATAGATAGGCAAATGGATTGCCAATGCGATAGATGCCTAGGGACTAACCTAAATGTAAAATAGACGGACAAACGAATTGCCAATGTGATGGATGCCTAAGGACTGACCCTAACTGTCTCGGGGGATGATCAAAGATCAACCTTGCCTATGTTCAAGCTCAGAGATGACGTAGTTCGGACAAGGTGAAATACTGACAAGACTCAATGATGAGTTTTTGGAAGATTTTCTGATATTTTGACATGTTTTTGGATGTTTTTGGATGTTTTTGAATTTTTGATGAATTTTTGAATGTTTTTGGTTTTTTATTTTTTTGATGTTTTTTGAGTTTTTTGATGAATTTTTTGAATGTTTTTGAATTTTTTACGTTTCGAGAAGATTTCAAGAATATACACGAATTTGATCTGATGTCGATATAGGAACATGCCCCCAACGTGGTGCGATAGACTACTTCGATAAAGGCAGGAAAACTAACCTTAGGAATATGCCAAGTAGTACTATGGTGGAATATGATATGGACACCAACTCAGGCTATGGTATGGATGCGAGCGGATGGGTGTATGGATGATTAATGAAATGTGATGGAATGGATGAGTGAGTCATGTAGATCTTGGTGGATAGAGAGTGCTTTATTTACAATTGACGCTTATTTGCCAGGTTTTCACCAAGGTACTTGTCCAAAGTGCCACCGAAATGGTTTTCACTAGAGGATGATTTTTTTCTTTACTATTTTCAATCCTTTTTTTGAGTTTTTCGGATTTTTGTATTTTTTATTTTTTTGTTGTTGCCAAGACGTATGTTTGCGAGGTCTTCATCAAGGTAACCATTTTTTTCAAGATTTTTTCTGATTTTTTTTGTATTTTCTATTTCTATACCTTGCAAGTTCTTAGGCATAAAACTTTTTGAGATGACAACTATTCATGGGTTCTGGCAAAAGGCTTGCCCTCTGGTGTCGACAACTGATATGCCCCTGATTTATAGCTTGTGATGAGGATGAAAGGTCCCAGCCAGTTGGGTTCAAATTTTCCTTTGTTGTCCAAGTTTGGTACATTCTTTTGGTTCTCTTTTAGCACAAGGTCACCGACTTGGAAGGTGCATTACCTGATCTTCTTGTTGTAATTCCATTTCAAGCAATTCTGATAGACCTATAGATGATTGAGGGCATCCATGTGTCATTCATCTAGTAAATCTAGCTCATTCAATCTTGTAACCCTATATACCTCATCTATGATGAGTTTTTGTAATGATAGCCTCAATGACAAAAACTTGTTCTCAATTGGGAGTATAGCTTCTGATCTATAGACTAGGGAAAATGGGGTGGCGCCTGTTGGTGTGCGGATGCTTGTGTGGTAGGCCCATAAGGTGGGGTTTAACTATAGATGCCAGTCACAACTGGAGTCATTGGCTATTTTCTTAAGGATCTTCAGGATAGTTTTGTTCATAGCTTCTACTTGGCCATTGCCTTGTGGGTAAGATGGTGTGGAAAAGCAGTGTTGGATTTTGAATTTTTCACACAAGTCACAAACATCCTGATTCTTGAAAGGTATCCCATTATCAGAGATAATGGATTGGGGAACACTGTATCGACAAATGAGGTAGTTCAGGATGAACTTGGATATCTGCTTTCCAGTGATGTAGGTCATGGAAATTTCTTCGACCCACTTTGTGAAATATTCGATGGTGGTGATGATGAACTTATGGCCGTTAGATGAGGTGGGTGAGATTTTACCTATGAGATCGAGCCCCCATTGGGAAAACGCCAAGGTGTAACTATAGGATGTAATTCTTGAGCTAGTGCATGAATGAGGTCTCCATGTTGTTGGCACTGTAGACACCTTCTGCCAAAGTCATATGCCTCTTTCTCCATTGTCGGCCAGTAGTACCAGTTCTCAGCAACTTCTTAGCCAAGGTCATACCACTCGAGTGTGAACTGCAACTGCCATTGTGTACCTCAGTCAAAGACGTCAAGGCTTCCTTAGGTTTTAAGCAATGTAACAGGGTTCCATCGATGCTTCTATGGAAGAGGGTTTCTCCTAGGATGACAAATCATAAGGACCTTTTGACAAAGGTTCACTTGAGATTCGAGGTAATGTCGACTGGGAGGACTCCTAATCTCAAATAGGTATAGATTTCATGATACCAAAGATCACCAAAACCAATGAGTTTGCATGCATATTCTGACTCTGGTACCTTGAAAGTGGGTACAAGAAGCTGCTCTACAAGGAATTCATGTTTTGAGACATTGCGAGGGATATCTAGCAAGGATCTAATCGTTACCATTGCATCAACTACTCTATTGTTTTCCCTTGGTATTTTCTCAAAGGTGATGTCGATAAATGATTCCTTAAGGGCTTTCTACCACCTTTTTGTATGCTATAAGCTTATCATCCTTAGTTTGGTATTCACCATTGATTTGGTTGATGATAAGTTGTGAGTCTCCATAAATATTTAATGCCATGATTTGCCACTGTGTTGCAATTTTGAGACCTATAGTTAAAGCCTCGTACTCTGCAATGTTGTTTGTATAAGGGAATGCCAACTTATAATATCTCGGTATACAGTCCCCCTAGGGGGTGATGAAGAATACATCGGCTCCTAATCCATGTTGTCTGTGGGAACTGTCAAAGTATAGTTTCCAATGACCGACTGCACCGAGATTGAAAAGGGACTCGTCTAGAAATTTTGATATGAGTAGGTTGTCTTCATATATTGGAGCCTCTGCTAGCTGATCTGCAATGAATTTTCCCTTGATTTATTTTCTCTCTACATACTCAATATCATGCTCAAATAGTATCATAACCCATTTACCCATTATGCCCGTAAGCATTGCTTTTGATAATAGATACTTGAGGGGGTCTATCTTGGCAATCAACTTAATTTGATGAGCTAGCATGTAGTGTTTGAATTTATGGGATGAAAACACCACTATTAGGCAAGATTTTTCTATTGATGTGTAATTGAGCTCATGCCCTACCATTGTTTTGCTGATATAGTAAATTTCCCACTTGGTTCCCTTTTCATCATGTTGGGCTAAAAGGGCACAAAGGGCAGCTGTCATTGCTAAGATGTATAGAATCAATGGTTTCCCTATGATCAGTGGCATTAGCACTGGTGGCGTAAGTAGGTATTCCTTGATCTTTTTGAATGCTTGCTCACATTTTTCATCCCACCTATACACCACTCCCTTGTGGAGTAGATGTGAATAGGCAATTTGTTTATCTGCTAGTTGTGCTATGAATCTCCGGATGGACTGGAGTCTTCCTTGCAGTCCTTTGAGTTGTTTTAGTGCTCTGGGTGCTTCCATATCAAGGATTGCTTTTACTTTTGCAGGATTCACCTCTATCCGTCTCATTGATACTATGTAGCCCAAGATTTTTCCAGATTGAACCCCAAAGACATATTTCTTCGGGCTGATTCTAACCTTGTTTTTCTCCAGTCAGTCAAAAATTTCACTTAAGGTCTCTATGTGGTCTTTCCTCTTCTTTGATTTAGCCAATATGTCATCCACATAATCTTTGACTATTTTTTGGATCATGTCATGGCTCTTTGGTATGTAGCCCCTGCATTCTTTAACCCAAATGGCATCGCATTCTAGTAGTAGGTGCCCCAAGGACATGTGAATGTTGTCTTATGCTGGTCTTCTTTTGCAATCATTATTTGGTTATATCCTGAGAAGCCATCCATCAGTGATAGCACCTCATTTCCGACCGTCATATCCACTATCATCCTTAGGACATGCTTTGTTTAGGTCTCTAAAGTCTGTGCAAATGTAGATGCCCCCATTTGGTTTTGAGACCGGTACAAGGTTGGATACCCATTCTAGATAGTCAATTGGACGTATGAAGCCAATGTCTAAGAGTTTTTGTAATTCTATCTTTACGAGCAAAGCTATCTATGGGCGCATCTTTCTTAACCTCTATCTAACTAGATTTGCTCTAGGGTGAATGGCCAGATGATAAACTACTACTTCAGGATCTAGACCTGGCATGTCAGCATAGGTCCATGCAATGTTTTTCTTTATTTCTCTTAAGAATGCAGCCAACAATTCTTGTTCTTCTGTTTGAAGTGTTTGAGCATAGAATGTGATTTGTGGTTTTGTCTTTGTTCCCAAGTTGATAGGATTACACTACTCTGCTAGGACCATTGGTTTCTCTTGATGTAGAGCAGTAGGGGGGAGATTGAATCCTTCATCCTCTGGTGCCTCAGAGAGGTTTTCACCATTGGATGTGTCCTTTATTTTTTACTATTCTATAGTTAGAGAGTGCCACATTGTGGTTTTCACTCAATAACTCTGAGCTTCTTCTCAATATTTTTCTTTTGCAACTGAAGGACTCAATCATCTCCCCATAATATGCTTGGGTGTCCAATGTGATGTCAAAACCTGCCTTGTGATCCCCACACATAACTGTATTCCTTAGTCTCATGAATTTCAAGAGAGCCTCATCATTTTCAAATGAGTATAGAATTGGTGGTCCACATTGGTCATGATCGATGAGTTGAGGGTGTACTAAGGTGATTTGGTGGGTTTGTTGGCTTGACTCAGCTGATGAGGCACTAATCATTAGTAGGGTGGAATCCTCAAAGAGCCTAGGAAGGCCCACCATGGTGTCATCATTGTCGCTACTGGTACAAACATCAATGACATCAAAGGTGAAATTGTCCAGTGCAATACCTAGGTAGATAGGTGGTCTAAGGGTAGTTTCCGACACTTGAGGGGAGGACCTGACTGCCCTATTGGGAGTACCTCTTACATGTACGGTTATACTTAGGGGAGTACATCGAAGGCCAAGGTTCCACATTCTTCTTTCTATAATCATGGGCCCCAACCGTCCATCATTGTTCCTTCCAAGGCTTTTGTTCCTGTTATAGCACATACCAAATATCATTTGCAACCCTCTGTTAGTTTCATCCATGGGTAGGATGGGGGTGGGCCTTTCATCTTGGTATAATGTGTTTGAGATGTCTCCCTCATCCACATTTTCTTGACTGAGATCCCCCCAATGGCAGAATCCAGAAGGATCTACCCTAATAGTGTGGACGGGTGTTTTTGTTGGTCAAGGTTGCCCGTGTGACCTAGGAGATTGTGGTAACTCTCCTATAGTAAATGCATTATTTTTAATCTCTAGTCGCCGCATCCATTATCTTGGATTACGTTTTTTATTTTGGATAAATAAGGGATGGCGGGTGTCTCTATCGCAGAAGTGGAGGTGACGTTAGCTGGGTCAATGTATGAAGTGGATGGCCCTTCATCATTTTTCGGGACTTGGGGGATTTTATAAAACTTGGCTTCCAAGTTTTTGCAGTAAGCGAATGGTTCGGGATCCCCATGTATAGTGACCTCCTCATTCTAGTACATGAATTTTACACACTGAGGATATGTTGAGGCCACTACTTTCATTCCATGGATCCATGGACAACCAAGGAGGATGTTATATGGTAAGTCGAGGTCGAGGACCTGACAGGTAGTCTTCATGGTTGTTGGTCCCACTTGGATTGGGATTTTAGTAGTGCCCTAAGACACTCTTTCTTGATCATCATACACCCTTATTATGATGCTCTTGTTCTTGTTAATGGAATCCTCAATGAATCCCATTTTCCTTATAAGCCTAAGAGAGCAAATATTTAGGCCTGCACCTCCATCCACCAGGACTCTTTTAACTTTTTTTTTATGGACCAGCACTTGAAGGTGGAGCGCGCGGTTATGAGATAGTTGTGGGGGGAAGTGTCGATCAGAGAATGTTAGGATATTATGGGTGATGATATTTCCAACCATAGCTTGAACCTGATCTATTTCAAGGGTGGCAGAGATGGTGAAGGCTACTAACGCTTCATCAAGAATTTTCCTATGGGGAGTAGAAATTTTTAACAGCTCCATGATGGAGATCTGTGCGAGAGTTCTCCTCAGTTGGTCAATAACATTGTAATCATAGGGAATGGATCTTGTATTTGAAATGGGGGTCTTAGATGGTTGTGATGCCCCTGCAATAGTAAGCTTTCCACTACATGTGGTGACTCCACAATCAACCTCGACTCCTCTAACATTAATGGTAGTGACCATTTCATCTACACATGCGACAATGTCTTCATAAACAAGGCTTGCGCTAGCATACTTTTGCTTCCCTTTGTTATTTCCTTGATTATGATTTGGCATCGGATTGGTGTATATCTTGAGGTCTTGATTACTAGCCAGTTGTTCGACATTGATGATCTTGTCCTCAATGAGATCCTGGATGATGTTTTTCAACTTCATCGAGTTAGCAGTTGTGTGTCCCTTTACTTTGTGAAAGTCACAAAGGAGGTTTTCATTATACAATGGCGATTTCACCTAGGGTTCGCTATAATTTTCATGGGTGGGGACCTTGATGATGTTCTCATTGACCAAAATTTTCAAGATGGACTTGATTGACTCCCCAAGGGCTGTGAATTTCTGTTTGGGGGGGAACTTGTTTTGTGGAGGTGGTCCACCTTGATTATTGAGATTATTGATTTGGTTTTGTGGTGGTTGTTTGTTTACCACATTTTTTCGGTTGTTTTTCTACAGTTGGTGATGTTGCGTTTGATTGTTTTTCTTGGGGGCGCTGATGACAACTTTGGCATCCACTATGCCATCATTGGTGACATTTTGATTCTTCACCCATGTGCGAGGTTTTTCATTGAAACTAGTGGATGGGTGACTATCCTGATGTTCATGATAAGTGGGTGTGCTCCCTTGTGTAACAAGAGATCGTTCAATAGTGAGCGCCTTGGGGATCAGTTGATCATACGTAGTGATGCATTGCATCTTCAAATAGAATGCCAAGGTTTTGTTTGTATTGGTGATGATGGTACAGACTTGTTGCTCTTCTGGCATGACCCACTTACTTCGATTAGCTTTCACTCGCCATCATTGGATGAAGGTGGTGAATGATTCCCCCTTACTCTATTTGAGTGTCGAGAGTTCTTCCAAACTAACATCTACAAAAATGTTCAATGTGTAATTTTGGAGGAAAGCATCTTTGATTTCTTGAAATTTTTTGATTCCCGTAGGCAGGCGAGAAAACCATTCCATAGTGTCACCATCCAAGCTTTGAGGAAATAGCCGCACTAGATATGTTTCATTGTAGGTGACTTCCATGCAATGTACTTGTAATCCCCTGATGTGATCTTTAGGGTTTCCCATTCCAATATATTTATCAAATTTGGGGATTTCGAATCCCTTTGGGAATGGTACCAATTCCAAGCTTCTGTCAAATGGATAAGGGTACAAGTTGCCTGGTGTCCTGACTGTCTTCCTAGATTGAAGATCTAGCACTTGCTGCAAAAGAAATTTGATGTATGTTGTCATGTCACCTTGTGGATCAGGAGGTGGAGTGAATACGTTTTGAGGTGTGGGATTGATAGATGGGATGTTGATGTCATTTTTTTGCAAGCTTTGCTGAGCAAGTGACGCTTATGCCTGTTGTTGAGCCAACAATGCCTATTGTTGGTCATGCTGCTATTGTTGCACCAACAATGCTTGTTGTTGGTCGTATTGCTATTGTAATTGGTAGTCTTGCAAGGCTTGTTGATACGCTACTTGTTGTGCTTGTAATTGAGCTTGAAACTATGCTTGTGATTGCGCTTGGTGAGCTTGGAATTTCTTTCGTGCTCAAGCATGTGCTTGTTGGATTGCTTGTGTCATTTGAGTGGCATGTGCGGCTTGCATAGCTTATGTGGATTGAGCAACTTGAGCAGCTTGTTGTTGTCGTAACAATGCTTGGGCTTGTGTATCCTATTGTACCTATTGGACAAGTAATTGCACTTGCGCTTGTTCAGCGGCTAATTGTGCATCTTGTTGATTTGGAAGTGCTTTTTTATGGGCATCTTGTAGAGCAGCTTGCAACGTCATGGTGAATGAATTGGTTGCATTGTGCCTTGGTGGTAATGGCGGTGGATTTGGAAGAACGCCAACTGTTGTGATGAGTGGAACAGTCGTGTTAATGATCAAATTTTGAGCTATGGATGGTGTGATCGAGGTGCTTGGTCCTTACAAGACCATTCCTTGAGGAATGGTAAATGTGTTGATCGCTACGGTTTCTTGGATGATTTCCATCTGTTGTTGTGATATAGATGACACAGCTGGTGGATTTGATGACGTGCTCTAGTTTGAATAGTTGATGGCGGGAAGAGGAGGAAGACCAAACCTGAGTGATGATGTGGATGTGAGCGATAAGGGTGGAAATGGTGGAAAGATGGGTGGTGCAATCCCTGAAAGTGATGATGATGGATCCAAGATTCCCCCTACTCCAAACAAGTCACCTTCTCCTTGTGAGATAGGGAGAGAAGTTTATATGTCGGGAGGATAATCCGGCGTTGTGTGAAATGAGGATGAATTGGTATGATCATTAAATGTGAGAAGGACGTATGGGTGCAATGGATTCACTAGGATGGATTGTTCCAATGTGGACCCTGCATTCAACCCTCGATTGTTCACAAGGTAATTTTTTTGAAGTTCGTGAAACACGGCACTTCCCTTGTTAATAACCGACGGGGTTGAAGCGATAGATGGTATGACCTGGGGGATGTCCTGAGTAATATTTTGAAGTGGAAGCATGGATGCAGGTGAAGGCATGATGCCGAGAGACCTCTCCACAAGGGTGCTTACGTCAAAGTTAGAAGGGAGTTTAGCCCCTTCTTTTACTAATTCTAACATGTATTGGGATGGATACAACTTCAGCACGGTAGTAACAATTTGGTGACTCCTGGGATTTTGCACTATTTCTAGAATTTTTGCTTGTGTCATTCCATTATCAGTGATGTCCTCAATATGACCCTCCTCTTGAGAACTTTGAGGCGGATTGATTAGGAATTCAATTGCTACTGCTAGATTAAATGTTGTTTCAGTTTGGCTTAAATCACTTGAAATGGATGTTTCTTTGGTTTGCTCCATGTTCTTTTTGTGTTGAGATTGAATTTGAACCATAAAATGAAGATCAATTTTCAAGAATGTAAGAGATGAACCTCTAATCCTTTAGATCAGTCTAAACCTTAGGTTCAAAGAAGTGAAGAACTAAGATAATTGAAGGATCAAAGTGATGATGAGGATGAGATAAACAAAAGATGAGTGATACGGATGAATGGAACTCTTAAAGAAAATTTGAAGGAAATGCTAAAAAATTTAGGACTTTGATTGATCATGATTGGATTGATAGTTTGACTAAATGTGTTAAGTCAAACAAAATGTGATAAATGCACTTGTAAACCCTAGGAAGTTGTGTTATCCTAGAGTGGACTTGTACATAAGAAGACGGTTTGACTAAGTGTGTTAAGTCAAACAAGGTGATGATTTGATAATTTGGCTAAGTGTGTTAAGCCAAACAAGATGAACTTGTAAACCCTAGGATCTTGTCTTATCCTAGAGAAAAATTGTGTATAAGATGATGGTTTGACTGGGTGTGTTAATTCAAACAAAGTGGTTTTGATTTTGCCTAAAATTTTAGCATAAAATATTTTTACAAAGTTTCCAAGAGTTGTTGGTGAGGTGATTTTTTGATTGATTTTGATGGTTGAGAGATGGATGAAAGTGATTGAATTTGATCCTAGACATGACCTAGATAACACTTCTTCTTACAAGACCTCATTTTTGAAGAACACGCTTGACTTCCTAAGTGAGAAAAGAAAACTTTCAAAAAGCTCAGGATTTTGTTGATAGTAGAACGCACACAACTCAGGATTGTTTCTTGAAGCTTTTCTGTAAAAGTTGTAAACCAATATTTCTCTGAATTCGAAAAGTCTTTCAAGATGCTCCTCACAAGATTTTAGACTAAGCTTCTTGAACTTTGGTTTTGGGATTTTGATCTTGTGGGAAATCATTTTAGAAAACACATGTGTAATCCAATTTATCTTTTATCTTTCTTTAGTGTATTCTTTTTACCAAAAAAACTTGCTTGATTATGTTTCAAACTATATGTCTAATGTCCCACTTTCATTTTCATCCCACAAGGTCCATTATGTGGAAATCAAGGAAATTAGGGAAAAAGTCTCCTAGGTTTAACCTTAGTGAAAACAAATGATGATAAAATCCAAGCACTTAGAAACCTCTAAGGATATGATCCCTAAGGAAAGCAAGAGTACTTAAATTCGTCAAAGGTATTTGTTTCTTCCAAGGGGTTAGAAATTTGGAGTTCTTTGTGAATGTTTGGTTTTTCAATGTTTTGAATCCAAGAAAAGTGTTTTTGATTCCAAGCACATATACAAACCTAGGATGCTGATATAATATTTTGTTAGGTTCCTACTTGGACAAATCGAGCTGCGCATATTCTATATGGATGACTAGATTCTTGACCACATTAGCTCCCCTCCATGGCACACACTTCTCGGGTCAGCCAAGCATCAATACCCATGAATCTCCCATGGCATACTTTTCATCTCTACAACAAAACCGCATGTATAATGTGGGGCGGCTTCAAAGGACATGACCTTTTGCACCAACAAAATAGATAAGGATTTGGCCTTCTACAAATTTGGTTCGTAATCAAGGTACCTATTCAGAAGGCCAGACGTGAGGCAAGATTAACCCATATAAAGAATATCACCTGCTTGTCTGTAGGAGCTCCTGTAATGATGAACTTTTCTCACCATTCGAATTTGTATACCGGTTGGGAATAGCTTGGCGTTTAGCTCGTTACCGGTTTGAGTCGTTCCCTTGGGGTGAGTACTTTTTCCGACCAAGGCAGGACCTCTAAAGGTACATAATAGTGAGTAAGTGCATTCATAGTTCAATAATCTTTGTTTGTGTGAACAAAGAGAGAACACTCGCAATGCCTTTTTCTCACACTAAACAAGTTTTTTTCAATTTTAAGTTCCCAAATCGAAATGTGAAGGCAATATTTTTGACAACTTTATATCACAAAAGACTTTTGATTCTCAAAATCATCATGAGGTGCAAGAGAAGTGCATACACCTTTTAAATGATATTAATTTGTGAAAAAGATTGCAAAACATGACAAGCACTTGTTCATTTTAAATCTATAAAGCAGTGATGAGTTCATTTTAAAAGCACCAAATGAGATGTGAAGTTTGCCTTGTTCAATTTTTAGTCCAAATCGAAATCTAGTATGTTTCTAAGTTCAATTTTAACCAAGCTGAAAAGATCAAGTCAAATGGTTAATTTTAAACCCAAAATGAAATGTGAGTTGGTTTAAAACAGAAAACAAGGGTAGAAAATGGAAGCTCTTAAATTGTTAAAACAAGCATTAAAAAATGCTTTTTCCAAATCTCGATTTCAAGAAAATCTTCAAGTCCACTCTATTCGCCTTTGTTTTCATTTGATCACAATGTCAACACCTTCAATTTCAACCTTTAACCTATCCTATGATGGATTGGTGCTCTTTGAATATGTGAAAGAGCCCTTTCCCAACCCTTGCCAAGCTAATGGGATGATAGACAAATGAGATGCTCTTGAACTCAAGTTGCCTATAATGGAGATGCTTTCAAAATGTGGATGATGAAATGAGAGAAAATGCATTGCATTTATAGGAGAAGTTGAGAGAGGAGAAACTAAGATTGAGAGATGTGGGACTAAATCCCATCCAATAGGAGAGAGCCACTTGTCACTATGGGATTGGCCCATGATTGTGCAAGTGTTGGCTAATGTGCCCATTTCAAATTTGAAAATGGCAATAAATGAATATGGTTGAGGGTTTTGGGGGGAATTGTGTTTGGCCAAAAAATTCAAACATAAGAGTTAATGAGGGCATATTCTTTGGGAATATGCCCTTGTGAGGGAAAATAGGTGTTTTAATAAATCAATTTAAATGATCTATTGTGCAAGTGGATGAATCTAGAGGATTTCGATGATTAGGATTAAACTAATCAGGATTTGATTAATCTAATAGGAGTTTACATGATATGACATTTTATTTCAATTTTTGTATTTATTTTACATCAAATGAGAGGAAAATGCATATGAGTGATTTAATTAGATATCTTTGATTTAATTAAATCAAGAACTATAGGAGATAATTAAATAATTGGATTTATTTAATTTTGAGAGAAGTGAATTAATTAAATTGGTTTATTTAATTAATAGATGAAATAATGTTGAATGAAGTATGATTAGATGCATGCGTATATTTTGCATGTCTACTGTTTGTTACTATGAACTTCTGTGGGTTTCTCTTGATGGCTTCCATTTTTTGGGTGTGTTTGGACCGGATTGAAATTGTTAACATTATGTATTTTTTGTCGATTGTTGTTCTCTACCTTGGGCTATATTTTCTGATTTTCGATAGGGTGGTGTTGAAAAGGATATATTGTTTCAATTTTTGATAAGGCGGTGTTGAGAAAATACTATATTATTTATTAATTTTTAGCAAAAAAAATTCCATTATGGTTGGCATTTTGTGGCTATCATTTTGCATTGGTTTTGTGGCTGCATTTTTTCTTTGAATTATGGCTTTTGTTTGGTGGTTATGGTTACAATGGAATAAAATAGTTAATGTTAGATAGTTTATGTTTGATTCTATGAGGCATTGGTGATTATTGTTTTCTAGCTTATGCTATATTGTTCCATTTTCGATAGGGTGTTGTTGAAAAGGCTATACTGTTTCAATTTTTGATAGAGTGTTGTTGAAAAGGCTATACTACTTTAATTTTTGATAGGGTGTTGTTGAAAAGGCTATATTGTTTCAATTTTGGATAGGGTTCTGTTGAGAAAGAAGTATTTTTTTGGGTGGGTTTGTTACTATGAATCTTTGTGGCTTTCTTTTTATCGCTTCTATTTTATGGCTATGTTTACAATAGAATAAAATTGTTGGCATTTTGTGGTATCGTTTTGCATGGGCTTTGTGGCTATGGTTTTGCATGGGTTTTGTGTATTGTTGATTTTTATTCTCTAGCTTGCGCTATATTATTCCATTTTCCATATGGTGTTGTTGAGAAAAGACTATACTTTTGCATCGATTTTACTATATTTTTGTCCCTATGGTTACAATGCAATAAAACAATCATCCTTATATAGTTTATGTTGATTTCCATAAGGCATTGATGATTGTTGTTGTCTACCTTTAATATAGTTAACGTTATATAGTTTATGTTAATTTCACTAAGGCATTGTTGATTGTTGTTGTCTGGCTTAGGGTACATTGTTTCATTTTTTGTAAGGTGTTGTTGAAAAGCTATATTGTTCAACTTTGCGATGAGGTGGTGTTGAGAGAAAAAAAATTGCATGGCTTTGTAACTATGATTTTTTATGTTTTGTGGGCTTTTGCATGTGTGTTGGTGTTTAAGCCAAATTTCATTTTTGTGGATATGGTTGCAACGCAACAAAATAGTTAACATTATATAGTTTATGTTGATTTCAATTGGGCATTGTTGATTTTTGTTGTCTGGCTTTAAAATAGTTAATAAAATACAATTTTTGCTGGTTCCCATAAGGCATTTCAAATTTTTCTTGTCTACCTTAGGCTATATTCTCTCATTTTTGATAACATTTTGTTGGAAAGGCTATATCGTCTCATTTTCAATAGGGTGTTTGTCAAAGAATGCTATATTGTTTGTTAAAAGAATTTGTTTTATGTGGCTTTGGTTTTGTATGGGTTTCATAGTGTAATTTTTTGTGCTTTGTGGGTTTTTACATCTATTTCAGTGTTGAAATGGATATATTTTGATTTATACCCTCCATTTTATGTGTGTGGTTGCAACTAAATAAAATAGTTGATTTTAAAAAGTTTTTGTTGGTTTCAATAGGGTATTGTGGATTTTTTTCTCTAGTTTAGGTTACATTTTTTTCAATTTTGGTAGCGTTCTGTTGAAAACCATAGATTGTTGTGTTCTCAATAAGGTGTTGTTAGGAAAAGACCATAGTTTTTCATGTGGTTAAGTATAATACATTTTTTTTCTTCGATTGGTTTTGCCATCTGGGTCGCTGTTGAAACCAAAATAGTTAAATTTTTGGTTTCCTTTTTGTCGTTATGGTTGCAACGCCAAAAAAAGTTGATTTTATATAGTTTATGGTTATTTTTTTTCTCTACCTTGTTAGCCAATAGGCTATTTGTGCATGAGCTTTGGTCAAGATTCCCATTCGCGTTCCCAATTTTTGAGCCTTATGATGGCCATGAAAAAGGTGGCAGATGTGTTTTAACTTTGGTTGGAATTTTCGTCAACCTTCCTGGTTTTTGAGCCTCCCAACAGTTGTGAAAAGGGTGGTGGAATCCTCGTCATGTGGACAGCGAAGCCCACCAAAATTAAACGTTGGTTCGAATCAACATTTACTGTTGTATGCTTTTGATATGCTGGTGATGGTTGTAATAACACCTATTATTTATTTATTTGTGACTTGCATTTAGTGGTCATGGTTGCAAAATAACTAGTTGGAATTTTTTTTTGCCTTCCTAGTTTTTGAGCCTCCCGACCATCGTGAAAATGGTGGCAAATGTCTTAGGAGCAGGTTGGCGGAATCACCACCACATGGATAGAGAAGGCTGCCAAAATTAAAGGCTGGTGTGCATCAACATTTAATGTTGTATGATTTTCGTATGCTGGTGATGGTTGTAATAACACTCACTGTTTATTCATTTGTGACTTGCATTTATTGGTCATGGTTGCAAAATAACCAGATAGTTAATGTTGTGCCATTTATTTTGTTCTCAATAGGGCATTTCCAAGTGTCTTTCTCTAGATTTAGCTATATTGCTTCATTTTTTATAGTGCAACCTTGGGAAAAGTATTCGAATTCTTCCTTGAATAGCTTAAAAAAGGTTTTGGGGTATGTGCAGGATCATGATGGGCCAAAAAGTGGCAATATGATGGGTATGTGGCTGACAACTTTTTTTCATCCAAAATTGATGAAACGAAAAGGGTTTTTAAAGGAGATTCTTAGCTTTCCACCAATATAGACTATTCTTTATTTTGAATTCAATAAATAATTATTATTCATTTTCTATTGAATTATGACTAAAGTCCAGATTTTTAGGCTGATTGAAAAACATCTATAACTTTCAAACAGTATCATATTTTTTTAATCCAAAACATGCGTCACATTCTATGTCACATAATATAAGATTAAAAAAGAAAAAAAATGAATTTCATGAAGTTTTGACCAAGTTAAGGTGATCAGACATACGAATCTTTATATTTTTTAAAAGTTGTCATAAAAAAATTATAATTAATTATTTACTTGGAAAAAATTACAAAAAAATATGCATCACATTGGGACATGATTCCTCTACTTATATCTAAAATATTATAAAAAAATATTATCATTTTAATGTGGTTGGGGTTGTCAGACATACACCTACTTCTTATTTTTTCTCTAAAATTTAAGTACTACTGTATTGAAATTTCAAATTTTCACCAAATAGATTTTATCTTTTTGTAAATAAACCTAGTAATTTAGAAACTAAATTCAATTTTCTAGAAATTCTATTGTTACATATTTTTGAAATAATAAAGATAACTTATTCAAATTTTTATGTCGAATTTCGTAACTCTGATTTTTCTAAATTTTTTGCCACTTAAGGGCCTATTTTTCCCATGATAATCCTGCACATACCCTTTGAGCACATTGTATGTGGCAACTAGTGTTTCTTATTATTTTTAATATAAAGCCTATTATTGTGAGAATTCCTTTTCCATGATGAAATAAATGACACCTTTCTTCCTAGATAAATAACTATGTTCTCGAAAACAATAAATATGAATGTATTGTTTTCCTTTCTAAATAATGTTTTGTTTCATATATAATTTTTATTATAATGAATATCACTCATGGTTCATATTATAATTCATTATAATAACAAGGCGTTTAGAGTCAAATATTTAGTCATCGAATTTTAGAACAAAAAACTTAAGGTTCAATTAAGAATGAACACATATAAGTAGAGATATATATATATATATATATATATATATATATATATATATATATATATATATATGTAGACATGTATATATGTATTTATATATAGACTGGTATATCTAAATAGATGTGTATACCATATTTTTCCCTCACTACATAACTCCTCCCCTTCAAATTTGTGAAAAGAGAAAATATCCAAACTTAATTTCCCTCAATTGAGTTAGTGAGAGGGCTATGAATTCAAATCTTTTGTTACCTGCAATAGATAACCAAAGGTAGAGAACAACGATAAACAATGCCTTATGGAGAATTGCATAAACTATATAGTATTGCAACCATAACCAGAAAATAGAAGCTTTGAATGGAACAATAATGGTTTCAACAACATAGAAAATTCTTTATTGAACAACAACTTATTGGTAATGACCATATACACAGATACACACCCACACATACATATAAATATTCAAATATTGAACACCAATTGTGCAGATGTAACACTATGTGGTAATCCAGCCAAACAAGAAGGAAACAACCATATTCATAGAAAAAACTTGACATATCTGGGTATGTGCAGGATCATGATGGGCCAGAAAGTGGCAATATAATGAGTATGTGGCTGACAACTTTTTTTTTACCTAAAATTGATTAAAAAAAAGGGTTTTTAAAGGAGATTCTCAGCTTTCCACCAATATACATTATGCTTTAATTTTAATTTAATAAATAATTATTATTCATATTCTATTGAATTACAACTAAAGTCCTAGTTTTTAGGCTGATTGAAAAACAACTATAGCTTTCAAACGGTATCATATTTTTTGAATCCAAAACATGCATCACATTCTATGCTTCACATACTATAAGATAAAAAAATAAAAAAATGAATTTCATGAACTTTTGACCAAGTTAAGGTGGTCAGGCATACGAGTCTTTATATTTTTTAAAAGTTGTCATAAAAAAATTATAATTAATTATTTACTTGGAAAAAAGTTACAAAAAAAATATGCATCACATCGGCAAATGAGTCCTCTACTTATATCTTAAATAGTATAAAAAATATTATGATTTTAATGTGGTTAGGGTGGTCAGATAGACACCTACTTCTTATTTTTTCCTTGAAATTTAAGTACTACTATATTGAAATTTCAAATTTTCACCAAATAGATTTTATATTTTTGTAAATAAACCTAGTAATTTAGAAACTACATTCAATTTGATACAAATTATATTCTTACATATGTTTTAAATAATATAGATAACTTATTCAAATTTTTATGTCAAGTTGCCTAACTCTTATTTTTCTGAATTTTTTGGCACTTAAGTGCCTGTTTTTTCCATGATGATCCTACACACACCCATCTATGTACAGAAAAAAGACCTTAATGTTCAATTAAGAACAAACACATATAACTAGATTTATATATATATATCTATATGTAAACATGTATATATCTATTTATATATACTTCTATATCTTAATAGATGTGTATGCCATATTTTTTCCCCACTACATAACTACTCCCCTTCGAATTTATGAAGAGAGAAAACATCCAAATTGAATTTTCCCTCAAATGACTTACTGAAAAGACTGTGAATTCAAATATTGTGTTGCTTGTAATATATTTCCCGATCTGAAGAAAGGCCTTATTATAGTCAACAAAAGGTTTGAATTCATCGCCTTCTTAGCCAGTCAATTGAGGGAATATGGAGTGTGGATATTTTCTCTCTTAAACGTTGTTTAGCATCAACATTAATTATTGTATGGTTTACGTGTGTTGTGGATGGTTGTAATAAGAGCTCAAAAAGAAATAATGTTTTTTGGGAAATATCATAAACTATTTTGCAAATGCTCGAGAAATGGTCTTCCCAATATGCACCTCTACCCGAATGTTTTTCCGCTTGCATCAAATGCACCTCTTCCCACTTTATTTTTCTCCACTCCCCTCTTCCTCCACTGTCTGCAAAATATGGGAAACTAATTTTCACAACTGATACTTTTGTAATAGTTTTGCAACCATCACCCCCATGCAAAAAAGATAAGATAAGCTCTAACCACCTTCCCAGAAATTCCATAGCCGATAATCGTACATGCACCTTCATGGAGGATTTCCCTCCTCACTCACAACTATCTTGAGTAAGAAGGTAAATCCAAAGAATGACACCCAAGAATGCCTTATAGAATATTGTGCATAGGGAATTGTTGATTGTTCTTCTGCAACTTGGAACAAATTATTTGATTTATGCTTTCTGTGTGGTGGAAATAGTTGCAAAGTAATAAATTAGTTTATGTCCTTGATAAGACATTCTTAGCTCTTTTATATGTCTTTAAGGATATTTCTTATTTGTCTATGTGTTAATAAGGATTTGTTAGAATTGCAGTCTATACATTAAGTGTGAGATGGAACATTGGTCTCACTATTGGTTTCAGTGGAAAACGAGAAATAGATTGCCCCCCACCATAATCAACAGTGATATCAATGTTTTCAATTAAAGTTAATATAGAGCCTATTATGCATATGAATGTTGTTTGCATCTAATTTTACATAGTTACATATTTGCACATGGGGAAACTAAAATGAAACACAACAAAAGAAACCCTTCTCTCCACTCTACCATATTGGGCCATGCACCATCACAGGTTGTTACATAGATATATCCATAGGTAGCCTTCAAACAAATGAATGTTGCTTGCATCTAATGTTAGAAACACACACATGTAAAAATAGGAAATATAAAATCAAACACAAGAAAATGAGGCATGCTTCCAACCGTATCATATTGGGTCATGGAGCCTGATGAGATCTCACCAAAATCCTAAGCAAGAACATTCATCATCCACCCCTTCGATCAATGGTGAAATCAATGTTTCTTATTACACTTACTATACACTCAATCATTCTAACAAGTCCTTTTGTGATGCTGAAATAAATAATAACTAAAAAGGTGTATTTAACGCATGCAATACATGTATGTTCAGGTGCAAAACAAAAGTTGGTCCGATATATATATCCCAAGGGTATGTGCAGGATCATGATAGGCCAAAAAGTGGCGATATATAAGTGATATGATGGCCCATGCAGTTGATGATTTTTTTTTTTTACCTAAATTTGATGAAACGAAAAGGGTTTTTAAAAGATATTCTCAGCTTTCCGCCAATATAAATTATGCTTTACTTTGAATTTAATAAATTATTATTATTAATTTTCTATTTGAATTACGACTAAAGTCCTAATTGATAGGCTAATTGAAAAACATCTATAACTTTAAAACGGTGTCACTTTCTTTTAATCTGAAACATGCATCACATTCTATGCTTTACATACTACAGGATAAAAAAAATAAAATTTGAATTTCATAAAGTTTTAACTAATTTAAGGTGGTCAGACATACGCGTTTTTATATTTTTTAAAATTTGTAATAAAAAAATAATTATTAATTATTTACTTTGAAAAAAATTACAAAAAAAATATGCATCACATCGAGACATAAGTGCTCTACTTAAATCTAAAATATTATAAAAAATAATTATCATTTTATTGTGGTTAGGGTGGTCAGACAGATATCTACTTGTTATTTTTTCCCTAAAATTTAAGTACTATTGCATTGAAATTTCAAATTTTCACCAAATAGATTTTTTTTTTTTCAAATAAACCTAGTAGTTTAGATACTACATTCAATTTTCTACAGATTCTATTCTTATATATTTTTTAAATAATATAGATAACTTATTCAAATTTTTACATCAAGTTGCCTAACTCTGATTTTTTGAATTTTCATCGCCACTTAAGGGCATGTTTTTTCCATGATGATCCTGCACATACCCTCAAGTTAGATGCACATATATACGCATTGTTGATTTTACTTTATAGAAGACTATATTTTTTTTGGAATGCGTGTTGTTTGATTTATGCTTTGCCTTTTGTGCCTATGGTTTTGGATGGGTTTGTTACTGTGAATTTTTGTGCTCTAGAGGTTGTGCTATCTAATGTGTTGTTTCATTTTTCTTTTCTTGTGTGCACATATGGATGTATATAAAACTAGATGTAGACAACATTCATATATACATGGCTTTATAGTATGAAAAATAAGAAACATTTTCCACATACAATGTGTTGAAAAGCTCTTTGAAGTTATGTAAATAAGAATTCCTACAGAGATGGTGGCATCAACATTTGATACAACACTCAAAATACGGGTATGTGCAAGATTATCATGGAAAAAATAGGCCCTTAAGTGGCAAAAAAATCAGAAAAATCAGAGTTACGCAAATTGTGATAAAAATTTGAATATGTTATCTATATTATTTCAAAAATATGTAAGAATAGAATTTGTAGAAAATTGAATGTAGTTTCTAAATTACTAGGTTTATTTACAAAAAAATAAAATCTATAATTTAGTGAAAATTTGAAATTTCAATATAGTAGTACTTAAATTTCAGGGAAAAAATAAGAAGTAGGTGTCTATTTGACCACCCTAACCACATTAAAATGATAAATAAAGGTTATAATATTTTATATATAAGTAGAGGACTCGTGTCCCGATGTGATGCATATTTTTTTGTAATTTTTTCTAGGTAAATAATTAATTATAATTTTTTTATGACAACTTAAAAAAAATATAAAGACTCATATGTCTGACCACCTTAACTTGGTCAAAAATTCATGAAATTCTTTTTTTAATTTTTTAATCTTATAGTATTTGAAGCATAGAATGCGACACATGTTTTGGACTCAGAAAATATGATACCGTTTGAAAGCTATAGATGTTTTTCAATCAGCCTAACAATCAGGACTTTAGTCATAATTCAATAAAAAATAATAATAACTATTTATCTAATTCAAAGTAAAGCATAATGTATATTGGTGGAAAGTTGAGAATCTCCTTTAAAAAACCTTTTCGTTTCATCAATTTTGGGTTAAAAAAAATTCGTCATCCACATAGCCATCATATTGCCACTTTTTGGCCCATCATGATCCTGCACATACCCATATAGCTTATTGTTTCAACAATGTTTCAGTATGTATCTATGTTGTTTGAAACTACTATGGGATACATCCAAACCTGCACATGGCATTTTTCATCAATGTTTCCCTTGCAACCATTGGCACCGCACGCAAACTAGCAATGCCCTATGGAAATTAACATAAATTATATCCATTCATTGTGGAGTTCCTATGAAGGTTGTTTTTGGAGGATTATTTTTGTTTTTTTGCATGGCCAATGACCCAAAAAACAATATAAAAGATCAGAGTTTGTGGCAATCAAACCAAACAAGAAGGAAATAGCTATATTGATATTAAAAACTGGGCATATCCATATTTAGATAAACACATTACCTGAAAGATACATGCACATAATGAATATACAAACATACACATTGACACCTTAAATGATACAATAATGGTTTCAATAGCATCCTAGGGAATTCTTTTTTTTTTTTGAAGAGGACCTTACTAGAAAGAAAACAATTTAGCGATAAAAAACCAAGTTGAAGGGAAATGAAATAGGTCAAGAGGTCAAGCTAATTAAATATGCAAAAAAATAGTCAAAGGTAGATAGCAAGACTCAACAATGCAGTATGGAAAAAAATACATATACATACATCACAACGAAGACAAAAAAAGTGCTTATGAAATCCAACTTAGAGAGGAACAATGCAACCAATGAACATATAGGTAGTATTATAAAATGAAACATTAACTATATAAAATTAACTATTTTAGTTTATGCCACAAACTACAAACCAAAAATGAAATAGTATCACAAAGGATTTTTTCAATATCCACCTCTTCCCGCTTTCTTCAAACACACCTCTTCTTGCTACCTTTCCTGCTAAAAATGGGCACCCCCATAAAATAACCTCCACCCACCTTAACAGAAAATAACCTCCAACCACCTTCATAGAAGCTTAACAACGACTGATCTAGCTTGCACCTTCATAGGAGCTCACTAATGTGGCACCAACATTGATTGTTATATGCCTTCCGTTTAGTGGAAAGGGCCAATATTGGTTTCAAAACTGATCCAAATGGAGAAACCCACAAAAAAAAAGATTCACAATAACACAGCCATGCAAAACCTTAGCGACAAACCATGAAGCATAAATGAAACAATATTCTTTTCCCACCTCTTCCACTTCCTTCAATTTGACCTCTTTCTGCTAGCTTACCTACAAAAAATGGGCACCCTCACAAAATAATCTCCCCTCACCTTCACAAAAGCTAGACAATGCTTGATCCAACTTTCACCCTCACATAAGCTTATGCTCCTTAGTGACATCTTTGATAGCAAGTATAGCAAGAGAACAATAGCCAACAATGTCTTATTGGAAATTTTTTAGACATTCACTGTGTTTTCCAAGGTTTTAAATGGCGAGTGTTGTTGGAACCATCATGGAAATCATACAACAATTACACCATTCAAAAAATAAAAGAATAGGCTCCAACCATCTTCACAGACATTCCACCAAAGAGTCGGACCCAACAATGTCTTATTCAAAATTGTGTAGACATTTGCTATGTTTTGCAAGGATTTAAATGGCAGGTATTACTTACAACCATTGCCACTACATGGAAAGCATACAACAATCAAAATCTAACAATGAAAAACCCATTGAAAACCTTCGTCATAGAACGCGAATCATAAATGAAAGTGTATTGGTCTGAACAGTGGCCCAATTCATAGTAACAATCAAACATAAAAAACAAACAATATTACCTTCCAACCTTCCTGGCTAAACTGACTAAATAAATGAAAAACTATACCCTAAGCTAGAGAACTACAATGAACAATGGCCTTTGGGAAATAACATGAATCTTTTTTGAAACTATGTTGCTTTCAACAGTAACCCAGATGGAAAAACCCATAAAACACAACAATCCACAACAACATCCAATGCAAAAATAAACAATATTGGCTTCCAACCATCATGGCTGCACATAGAGCATAAATGAAACAATATACCCTAAGAAAGCGGATAGCAATGAACAATGGCCTATGGAAAATAACATGAACTGCTTTCCAAATACTCTAGAAAGGGTTTGTCCAATATGCACCTCCACCCATACCTCTACCTGGTTACTTAAAATGCACCTCTTCCCACTTTCCAAAACCAATACAACACTCTTGGTATTGGAACTATCGATCAGAGTGATGGACAATGTATGGGCCCTATGCACAGATATGTATGTATGTCATAGTAGATGCAAACAACATTGATTCCATGAGACATTGGTGATTGTTGTTCTCTAGGTTAGGGTGTATTGTTTGATTCTTGGTAAGAGGCTATTGAAGAGGTTATACTGTTTGATTCTCACTATTAGATTCTGAACCAAATATGAAACAATATAGCTAGAGCTGAAGTGATAAAACAATTTAAGCTATTTTCCTGACTTCAAAAAGTTTTTCAACACATTGTATATGGCGAGAAATGCTCAGGGGGGTGAGTTTATATCCATGTTGTTTGCGTTTTATTTTGTATACATACATGTTTGCATACAGGAAAAGAACATGATGGCACTCTCAAATTTTACAAATTTTGAGTGCTCATTTCAAATAAATTGCCTCTGCACTTTCTCAAGTGCACCTGATGAATATGCCCGAGTGACCCAATTTGGAGGGTCATATTTTTGACCAAGATGATGTTCATGAAAAACCCCTTGCTAGACATATTTGATTGACATATGTGAATGTGCATGTAAATTTTCAGCTTCCCACGATGAGTTATGTCAGGGTTTCAAAAAGTAAACCTGAAGGGTTTTTGCACTTTTCTATTGTTTGCAAACTGTCAGTTTTGCAAAGTAGCCTCCTGTTTGAGCTTGCATTTTGCAATTGGTTAATTTTCATGCCAAAAATATTTTTGCTATGTATTTAACTGACCTAAATGATCTCGTGTGTCAGTTTTCAGAGTCTCATGATCTATTTTTCTATTTTTAACAGATTTAAACCAAATGCAATTTCTCTTGTTTTACACTTGCATTCTCAGAAACCTTTTTGAGACGCCAGCTTTGAGCGTCAATATCTTTTGATGGGAGATGATTCAAGAAAATTCCTATTGTGTACGTGTTCAATGTACCTAAATAAACTACTATGTCTGGTGGAAGCCTCCGAGGAGTTGAATTAATATTTTGGCTATGAGGTGATCTCTTGAGTTTTAATTGGTTCAAAACAACTGTTTGTTCTAGAAAGTTCAAGTAAGCGACTTTGACAGTTAATAACTTTCATCTCGAGAGTCATTTTTCTGAACTGTCTTTTGCACTCTATTCTTATATTGAATTTCTACAAGCTTGAAAGTTTTGATTACTCCGGGATGTTGTTTGCCTAGTTTTCAAAAGCAATTCCACAGCTCACTTGGCCTAATTTAATCATTTTACAAAAGTGCCTGAAAATGAGTTTTAATGAAAACCCAGTTTGAATTTCCACGCCTGATTCATTGAGAAGTTGTGTTAGATCATTTCAGCACAATTTTTTTTTTTTCGTCGGGCCCACATGAAGACCCAACTTGCTTTACACAAGCATTAGGTTGTAAGTGTTACACTACAACATGTTGAAGGATGCTCTGATAATAAAAGAAACTGTTTAAGTTTGGAACAAGATCAAACCAAGTTTTGAATGGGTCAAAGATGCATTTAAAATGGGTAGAAATTCATTATATGTTTTATGAGTACCGACATCATTAAATTGAAAACAAAGGATATTATGGGTGGTGGTATCCATCGTAGGTGTGACTATAAAGTTTTGCCATTTGAAAATATTCAGATTTGTCTAAGCCTCCTTTTGAAGATGTAAGCTTTGATATATAGAAAATGTGGAGGCTACTTCTAGTGAAGTAAAAAGAAAAGGTTGAGAGCGCAAGACAATCACTAGTTAAAAACACTAGTGACCTCTCAGTTAGCAAAATTTGGTGCAATAAAACAAAGATACAGAGCTATTGTATTCTCCCATGGATTAGAACCAAGTACCTCTAAACACATAACATGGGACTAACCCTACTCCAGTGCTGCCTACAACAAAGCACAAAACATGAAATTTAGTGCAAATATTATCATTTGGATCATTGAATTTACAGCGAACTAGAGGTGTTTATAATGAAAATAGACTTCACTACTAATGGGATGCCACTTCATAGATAGGAGGGCACGTGAATTGATTCGAGCAATGCCTCCCACTATTGGTTCTTTTGAGAAGATTCATGAATGTAGTGTTCCATTCAACAAACTTGAGGATGCTCGAATATACTATGGTGAAGGACATTTGGCTTAAACAAAAAGGACACTTGAAGCAACATAAAATAAAGATGCAAGGTATGCTTGGGTTGGTATTTCTCTGGGAAATTGGTGAAGGGTTGACACCACTTCAAGCATAATTTTGTGCATACAATAGAGATATTTCAAGTTGTGTGAGGATGTAGTCAAAATCCATGGATAAGTAAGCCTCACGCATAACATGGGACTGCAAGAAATGGTTATTTCGAAGAAAAGGGGTTAGAAATTTCAAAGAAATTGCAAGAGGCACTACAAGCTGCATGATTCCAGGCCCAAATGTGGAGTCAGCAACACCTCCAAATGTTGTTTCTTCTGGTCGCATCCATCTTTGGGGCAATATAGTTGTTGATTTCAAGTTCTCAGTGATTGAGAAATTTGTCCCCAGTATAAAGGGTTGACAATAATCATTAGTGCAGGCTATTCATAATGCATATGCTGAAAAGCCCTTAGTAACTCTCAAGAAAATGTAGTTGACAAAGGGATGCACCCTAATTGGTAGTAAGTGCATAGAATGGATCTATTGATAAGGCTGCAGAAACTTCTAGGAAATTGGAATCGGCCTAGAGCAGTGGGTATGGGGATTCCAAATAATAGATGGAAGGCACACGAGCAGTAACACAAGGTGGATTTATTAAAAAGTTTTCAAACGATTTACAAGGGGTAGAGTTCTTTTGAAATGAATGGAGGAAGCGCGGTCTAAAACTTAGCATGAGTATTCATCAAGGCATGAAGAAGGTACGTGCAGCCTACTGGGCAGAGAACTTACAAATAATGAATAATACCACTCCCAACATGTGCAATTAATGTAAATTATGCCATTACTATAAACGCAAGATGAATTTGCATGAAACTCTAGAGAATTTCAATAGAAAATGCAAAGGGGCTCGAACCAAAGAAGGAGCTATAAATAGAAACCATTGTTGCCATAGCCTGAAGAGAAATCTATGATTGTAGATGCAGGAAAATGAATGAGCAAATAGAATTAGGGCACAAACAAGCTAAAAGAAGTAGGAAGATGATCTATGGTAGAGAATGGAGGTGAGAATCCAAAACGATCTAAATCGTTTTATGCCATATTGTGATCCATAAGTGTGCATGGGTTAGCTATTATGGGTTGGTAAGAATTGGCCATGTGGTGTGGGAAAAAAATAATTAGAAGGCATAGGTGTATTTTAATAGGCCCGATGGTTCGGTTTGTTTTAAAGGTTTTCATTTTCCTTTCAAAGTGAAACATAAAAAAAAAATCAAATGTTTCCAGAGAATAAAAGCAATGGAGGGGTGGGCCCGACTTGTTTGTCTCAAATGAATAGATCGAACAAACATTTAAAAGAAGTAATTGAATGTTTTCATTTTAAAATGAAGGTTTTAATAGAGAATGCAAAAGGTGAAAGGGCACGAGTATATTTTACTTTCCCGTAATATGTTTAAAGCCCTTTCATTTTAAAAGGTTGGTTCCTAAGTATATGGTGGGGAAATTTTTGCTTTGTTGGTAGTGTAAAATGAAGTGTTGGATATAAAGCACAGGTTAATTCTTTTTGCCTGATAAATATTTTAAATGTTTTCACTTTTGTAAAGTGAAACCAAGCTTATGAGTATGTGTTTTACATACACATTTAAAACATTATGAGCACCTACAATAGGTAAAGTGCAACAAGGAAAATAAAGAGCAAAGATTAAATATTTTCATGAAAAATAAAGAGCATTTCACAAGAAAACAAGGCAGAGATTTTTTCTTTCAGCAGTAGGTAAAATGTGGAATCTACGCACATGGGCATTTTTCTGTTGTTGGACAACATGAACAAAGGCAGTTTTGGGGACATAATAATTTTGTTGTAGAGAGAGGAGAGAGGCTTTACAAATTGTCTATCAATGGGAGAGAATTTTCTAGATGTCATTAACAGATCAATATTAGGGCTTCTTCTAGAACATTCAATTCTTCTATGTCTTTTCTTCTTCTCTCATTGTAAGGAGTTAACAAGTTATAAATCTTGGGTTGAGTCTAGGTGAAGTTGCAGAGGAAAATGTAAAATCTTGTAGTTATAGAGGAAATGAAATTTAGGTTCTGAGTCATTTTCTTGTAGGTTTTGAATTCATGGGGATATAATGTTTTATGACAGTACTGGCATTTGAATTAAACTGATAAATTTGAGCTCATGTCTCTCCTATCTACAAGCATATTTGAAATTTGAATAAACTGATCAAGGGTTATTTTGTTCATCTCACTATTGTGGTGTGTGCAATTCTTGTTTTAGCTTTAATTCAAGGAATTAATTAAAATTCTTAAATGAGATTGTAGGTGGATATGTTTTGTATGAGGATTTGATAAGTAGTATTGATTCAGGGTTATAGATTGGTGATATTGTAAGACAATATTATCAAAGATCTTATATGCTATGTGTTGAATCTATTATAAACCCTTAGGTTTTTGTGAATTTAACTCCTCCAATGGAAATAAGGCACTGATCTAAGTTGTATCTGTTCTTTGTGGTTCAGTATTTGTTTGTGTTCACCTGGAGCTTGGTACAAATTGAAAATTAATGACTATATTTTACTGTGAAGTATTGTTGTAATTATCCCACACCCCAAATGCTTAATATTATTGATGAAAAACCAATTCTATTCAGTATTATCCCGTTCTAGTGAGCTATTATTTGAGATCATCTATTATGGATAAAGGTGTTTATAATTATGGTGCAGAGGTTATAAACACATTAGGGATCACCCTCCCGAGTCTTGCAGAGCCCAAAGTGTAGGAGGTCTTTAAAGTCCTTGTCATTTGGTCCAGGTCCTTCGAGCTGCCCTTGATTGGAATTGGCAATTCCATATGTAGATTAGAAGTATGGTTACAGTAAAAAAACCAACAAAATGGCAACTCTACTGGGGACATTGTTGAAGATCATCTTTCCTTATAGAGTCATGAGCTTGTTATGATAGGTTCAATCTCCTTGTCAATTGAGTCAATTCTCATAAATGTTGTCAAAGAATCTGTTGTAATTCATCTTTCAATGTAACTTTTGTCTAGATTTGTCAATATTTCATGATTATTTCATAATACCTCACAAATTGTGAGTGACGACTCCAAGATCTATGCACTAGTGTGCAATATTTGTGAATAAATGAGAAAGAACCAAAGGATTTGTAGTAGAGTTGAATTAGATTCGAGCTCTTGTGATGAATTACCCTGACAAGTTTGAGGAAGGAATCCATATGATGTCTTATTGTTGGATAAGGAGGTGTTACAATGCTTGTGCTGGTTCTTATACAAATTTGACCTATGAAGAAATTCCAATTGATCAAATTTTCATCCTCTACAAAGAGATGGTGACTCTAGCAAAGAACCTGATGAAGAGGTGAATATGGTTTGAGATCTACCAATATTTCCAATCAGAAGAACAATTTACAATTGTTGCAACAGTTCTAAGTATTTTTCACTCTTGGTTTTCAAGAAACTCTTTAATGAAAACCATATTTGAACTTCTTAGGAATTTTTTTGGTTCCCTACTTAGTGATTTAGCACTAACAAAGGGAAAGGATAGTAAATTTAATTTTGCACACTTCCATTTGCTGGATTTGTTGAATGTAATTTCAGTTCAATTGAAAGTGTTTTGTCTAGTGCTCTAATATTTTCTTATCTTGATGGTTAGAATGTATTTGTGTATCATAGGGGTTACCATCCATTTGTATTATCATATGATTCAAGCCCAGGTTGTCATTATGTTAGCCATTGTCATAGTAATCCTTCATTTGGTCACGCTTGTAACGATGCACAATTAGTGAGCCTTAATTTTTAATATCCATGGATCATCAAGGTAAAGTAACTATACTAGTTAAAACCTTGATTAGGCTTGTCAAGAAGTGTCAAGAGTCTAATAATACTCAAGCATCTAATACCCCAAAGTCTAAGAACCCAAGAGTTAATAAACCGAGGTTCAGTCCTGAATGGAATGATAGAAATGAAAGAAGGCTTAAAGAGATGGATGAAAGACACCAGCGATTTCAACAAGCCTAGTTAAGAGACCATCAAACTGTGTCTACTTGTCAATTCATTGCACCATTTTTCAATTCATTTGACCCATTGTATGCTCAGTTAGATTTATGATGGGTTGATTACAAAGTGGAATGTATGCCAAATCAAATTTATAAGAAGATTCCTAGATTTGATGGGTACACCATGTGTGAAGGAGATGCACATGTTCAAGGTTTTTCCAGCTTCATGGAGAAACATTTATTTGGATATTAGGATATGTGGATGATATTCTTTGTTAGATCTCTTGAAGCTAGAGCTCAGGATTGGTATTTAAGCTTTCCTGAGAAGTCATTTCCTTGCTGGGATAAATTAGTGAATGCTTATAGAAAAGAATTTGGAAGAGATCCTCTAGATCTTGTCACAAGATTAAAAGATATTAGAAAGAAAAATGAAGAGTCAAGCATTGATTTTAGTCATAAATTTATTGCTGCCTTGTCACTAGTCCCAAATAATTTCAGACCTAGTACATCGAACTATATCCATATGTATTTTGAAGCTTATGAAGAAGCATCTAGTGCTTTGTTAAAAGAGTTTGAAATATCCAATATGTAGATGGCTTACACCATTTTGGATAATTTGAAGAAATAGAGAACTGAATATGTGTAAGATTTGTTGTCTTCACTTATGAATAAATATGCCGATGAAATCAGCAGTGGTGTGAATGCAAATGATCAGAGGTCCTCAAATAAATGCAGACTTGAAAAGGTAAAAGATGAGAATGATGCATCATCAGATAATGAGGAATTTGTCTTTGAACAACCTACAAGAGAAGTTTACCAAGCTGAAGATTGCAGCCATGATTATGAAAGACATGATGAGAGGAATGAAACATTTGAAGTTTCTCTTATTTCTCCTAAAGATGCAAAAATAGAGAGTACATCCCCTGTAACAATTGAAGGCTATAGGCATGAATATAACTTCTTGGATGATTCTCTCAGTCCAAAACATGCTAATGAGACTTTCCCTTCAAGAAATGAAAGTGAGGCTATGAAGAACAATGAGATTTCAAGTCTTCCAAGCTAGGAACATGATGAAGAATATCAATTGGATTTACTCTTTGAAGAAGAGAAATGTGATCAACAAGGTGATGATACAATTGATTATGTCAATTCTACATATGATGAGTGTAGTCTTGATACAAATCTCCATGATGACAGAAAGGAATTTTCTAATTTAGGGAATTCTCTTGAGAACATTAGTTTTTCAACTACAAATGAAGAGGTATATGATGAATTTGAGTTTGAAAGACAATCCATGAGCAACTGCAATGAGGAAACCATTGATGGTTTTCAGTTTGACATTGGAGATATTTGTGTTTATCCTCAAGAGAATGAAAGTGACAAACTCAATGAAGACACCCAATCTGATGTTGAAATTAAAAGTGATGTGAATTGTTGTTATGATAACCCAAAAGTGAGTAAGAATGAACAAGTGGAAAATATGTTCTCTATGACTGATGCTGACCATGTTTTTGACAATGTTGTTGGCAATCCAATTTCTTATGATTGGGGAGTTCCTATTTATGATCAGCCCAATGAGTTCTCAGACTTTGAAGATGATGATATCATGGGGTATCCTGATTTGCAATTTGATAATGCATCTAATTCAAGTGAAGGTCAAGGAGAGGAAGTGGTTGAAAGGATAGGTCAGAGAAATGATCTACTAAGATGTGAATGAATTTCTGACCTATTGACCACAAAATATCAGATGTGTGCACATCAGGACAGCTATCAGTTGTTGTGTGCAGCCCCTATTGAATTTGGCAGTGGTGATGGACTTCAAGATGCAAGGTATGATGCAAGTGACTCTGATTTTGTTTCCAATGATGAACCTATTGATCATGATGATGATAAAATGGATGAAAAAAAGCAGTCATTTGATGGTAATGATGCATTGTATGATGACTATGATGGTGAGTATGCTAATGTAAACTTAGAATTTTTTTTGATGAGTTTGAAGCAATGGATGACCATGAAGATTGCATATCTGATGAGCCAAATATTGAAGATTGTAATGTAGATTTGAACAAGCCTTTGTTTGATGACTTGAAGGAGCCTGGGCATGAGTCTTTTCATGTGAGTGAAGATGCTAATTTCAAAGAGAAATCAAATTATGCTTCTAAACTTGAATTTCTCCTTTTTGAGGAAGCTTGTGATATTGAAAAAGTTCACATGTTATGTTCAGAAGATGAGAATATTATTATAGATGATGATGAGTTAGAAATATCTTATGACTCCCAATACCAGCATGAGGGAAAAAAATTGCAAATTGTGCTAATGCATAAGTGTATCTCTTTACATACACTTGAAGATAGTTTGCATGATGAGCCAGATCTTTTGGTGAGCTCTTGTGATGGTTTAAATTTTGACATGCAAACTAATGATCAGATTGAGCCCAATAGTTCCAGCCATAAGGTAGAATGTGTGTTATTTTTGTCAAGTGGCAGGAGTTTTCATAGAATGTGGTAATGTGCAATATATTGAAGCAAGTTGTTCTCAGCTTGAGAAGGGTTTATATGATGAATGCAATCAGTTGTTACCACATGATGATCAACATTTTGAAAGTATGCCTAACTTTAAGATGCATAGTGATAGTGAGCATGTTGATAATGTTGTGAATGATTTCTTGTTAGGAGGTACTAACATGTTTAATCAAGTAGATGGTTGTGATCAGACTATGCTTTCATGTGGTCTTGATCATTATCTTTGAATCATGTCACTTGATGCAAAATTAGAAAGTGAAGAAAGTGACAATGATGTGACTTATTTGATTTGGTTTCCACTTGATGACAAAGTTGAATAGAGAGCAAGTTTCTACTTGCCCAAAGATAGCCCGACACTTGTGTTTACAAAGGTGCAGTTGTTCATGTTGTTATGGTTTGATAAGTGCAAGCGTGAGTTGAGGGAGATCAACTCTTTTTCTAGATTGGTGTTTGACAGAGGTAAAAGTTGAATCTCCTTTTTCATTTGGTGACCTAGGGTCACCAAGTGAATTAAAAAAAAAAAGAATGGATAAAAGAGTAGTTTGAGGATGCCTGATGGACTCAAAAATTGGTCTACTCCCCAAAGATCTGGAATCTTGCTATGCCCACAGGGGGCATACATCCTCAGTTAGAGCCACTGATGGCACTTTCAAGTTTTGCGAATTTTGAGTGCTCATTTAAAAAAAATTACCTCTGCACTTTCAGAAGTGCACCTGATGAATCTACCAGAGTAACCCACTTTGGAGGGTCATATTTTGGAGCCACATGATGTTCATGCAAAACCCCTTGGTATACATATTGTGTTGACATATGTCAATGTGCATGTCAATTGTTTCAGCTTCCCACCATGAGTTATGTCAGGGTTTAAAAAAGTAAAGCTGGAGGGTTTTTGCCCTTTTCTATTGTTTGCAAACTATTAGTTTTGCAAAGTAGCCTCATGTTTGAGCTTTCATTTTGCAATTAGTTGATCGTCATTCCAAAATGATTGTTTCTATGAATTCTCCCCACCTAAATGATCTCGTGTGTTAGTTTTTCGAGTCTCTTCATCTGTTTTTCTATTTTTAATAGATCGAAACCAAATGCAATTTCCCCTGTTTTACACCTACACTCTGAGAAAGCTTTTTGAGAGGCCAGCTTTGAGCGTCAATTTCTTTTGATGGGAGGTGATTCAAGAAAATTCATTTTGCACAAATGTTCAGTGTACCTAAATAAACTACTATGTTTGGTGGTAGCCTCCTAGGAGTTGATTTGATATTTTTTCTACGAGGTGATCTCTTGAGTTTTAATTGGTTCAAAACAACTGTTTGTTGCAGAAAGTTCAAGTAAGCGACTTTTACAATTAATAAATTTCATCTCAAGAGTCCTTTTTCCAAACTGTCTTTTTCACTCTATTCTTGGATTGAATGTCTACAAGCTTGCAAATTTTCATTACTCAAGGACATTGTTTGTCCAGTTTTCAGAAGCAATTCCAGAGCTCACCTGGCCTGTTTTCATCATTTTGCAAAAGTGCCTGAAAATGAGTTTTAATGACAACCCAGTTTGAATTTCCATGAAAGATTCTTTCAAAAGTTGTTTCAAATCATTTGAGCACAAACGTTGTTTGAAAATGAAATTTATTTTTTAGCTAGGCCCACATGGGGACCCGACTTGCTTTACACAAGCATGAGGTTGTGAGCATTACACTGCAACCTGTTGAATGATGCTCTAATAATAAAAGACATAGTTTAAGTTTGGAACAAGAACAAACCAAGTTTTGAATGGGCCAGAGATGCATTTAAAATGGGTACAAATTCATTATATGTTTTATGAGTACCGACATCATTAAATTGAAAACAAAGGATATTATGGGTGGTGGTATCCATGGTAGGGATGACTATAAAATTTTGGCATTTGAATATATTCAGATTTTTCTAAGCTTCCTTTTGAAGATGTAAGCTTTCATATATAGAAAATCTGGAGGCTTCTATGGTGAAGTAAATCGCAAAGGCAGAGAGCACAAGACAATCACTAGTTAAAAAAACCAGTCACCTCTCAATTAGCAGAAGTTGGTGCAATAAAAAAAAGATAAAGGGCTATTGTATTTTCCCATGGATTAGAACCAAGTACCTATAAACACATAACATGGGACTAGCCCTACTCCAACGCTGCCTACAACAAAGCACAAAACATGAAATTTAGTGCAAATATTATCATTTGGATCATTGAATTTATAGGGAGTTGGAGGTGTTTATAATGAAAATAGACTTCACTGCTAATGGGACACCACTTCATAGATAGGAGGGAACGTGAATTGGTTTGAGAAATGCCTCCCTCTACTGGTTCTTCTGAGAATATTCGTGAATGTAGTGTTTCATTCAACAAACTTCAGGATGCTCGAATATACTATGGAGAAGGACATTTGGCTTAAACAAAAAGGACACTTGAAGCAACATAAAATAAATCTGATGCAAGGTATGCTTGCGTTGGTATTTCTCTAGGAAATTGGTGAAGGGTTGATGCAACTTCAAGAGAAAAATTGTACATACAATAGACATATTTCAAGTTGTTTGAGGATGGGGTAAAAATCCATGGATAAGTAAGCCTCACGCAAAACATGGGACTGCAAATAGTGGTTATTTCAAAACAAAGGCACTAGAAATTTACAAGAAATTGGAAGAGGCACTACAAGCTGCATGTTTCCAAGACCAAATGTGGAGTTAAAAACACTTCCAAATTTATTTTCTTCTGGTCACATCCATCTTTGGAGCAATATAGTTACTGATTTTCAGTTCTGAGTGATTGAGAATTTGCGCCCAGCATAAATGGTTGACAATAATCATTATTGCAGGCTATGCATAATGCATATGCTGAAAAGACCTTAGTAACTCTCAAGAAAATGAAGTTGACAAAGCGATGCACCCTGATTGGTAGTAAGTGCATAGAATGGATCTATTGATAAGGCTGCAAAAAATTCTAGGCAATTGCAATCGGCCTGGAGTAGTGGGTATGGGGATTCCAAATAATAGATGGAAGGCATGCGGGCAGCAACACAAGGTGGCTTTGTTGAAAATTTTTTAGAAGCTTTACAAGGGGCAGAGTTCTTTTGAAATTAATGGAGGAAGCGTGGTCTAAAACTCAGCATGAGTATTCATCAAGGCATGAAGAAGGTACGTACATCCTATCGAGCAGAGAACTTCCAAACAATGAATAATACCACACCCAACATGTGCAATGAATGCAAAGTACGCCATTACTGCAAACACAAGATGAAGTTGCAAGAAACTCCAGAGACTTTCAAAAGAAAATGCAAAGGGGCTCAAACTAGAGGAGGAGTTGTAAATGGAAACCATTTCCACCATAGCCTGAAGAGAAATCCATGATTATAGATGCAGGGGAATGAACAAGAAAATAGAATTAGGGCACAAACAAGCTGAAAGAAGCAAGAAGATGATATACGGTAGAGAATGAAGGTGAGAATCCGACACGATCTAAACCGTTGCCCGTCATATCATGATCCCAAAGTGTGCGCGGGTTAGCTATTGTGGATTGGCGATAATTGGCCATATGGTGCAGACCCAAAATAATTAAAAGGCACAGGTCTATTTTAATAGGCCCGATGGTTTGATTTTTTTTTAAGGTTTTCATTTTCCTTTCAAAGCGAAACATAAAAAAAATCAAATTTTTTTGAAGAATAAAAGCAATGGAGGGGTGGGCCCGACTTGTTTGTCTGAAATGAATAGCTCCAACAAATATTTAAAAGAAGTGATTAAATGTTTTCATTTTAAAATGAAGGTTTTAATAGAGAATGCAAAAGGTGAAAGGCCACGAGTATATTTTACTTTCCAGTAATATTTTTAAAGCCCTTGCATTTTAAAAGGTTGGTTCCTAAGTATATGGTGGGGAAATGTTTGCTTTGTTGGGAGTGTAAAATGAAGTGTTTGATATAAAGCACGGGTTTATTCTTTTTTCCTTATAAATATTTTAAATGTTTTCATTTTTGTAAAGTGAAACCAAGCTTATGAGTATGTGTTTTAAATACATATTTAAAACATTATGAGCACCTACAGCAGGTAAAGTATAGCAAGGCAAATAAAGAGCAGAGATAAAATATTTTCACAGAAAATATAGAGCAGAGATAAAATGTTTTCAGGGGAAAACAAGGCAGATATTTTTTCTTTTAGCAATAGGTAAAGTGTGGAATCTACTCACATGGGCATTTTTTTTTTTGCTGGACAACTTGAGCAAAGGTTGTTTTTGGGACAGAATATGTTTGTTGCAGAGAGAGGAGAGAGGCTTTACAAATTGCTTATCAATGGGAGAGAATTTTCCAAATGTCATCAACAGATCACTTTTAGGGCTTCTTCTGGAACATTCCATTCTTCTATATCTTTTCTTCAGCTCTCATTGTAAGGAGTTAGCAAGTTATAAATCTTGAGTCAATTCTAGGTGAAGTTGCAAAGAAAAATGTAAAATCTAGTGGTTACAAAGGAAATGCAATTTAGGTTCTGAGTCATTTTGTTGTAGGTTTTGAATTCATGGGGATATAATGTTTTATGATAGTATTGGCATTTGAATTAAACTGATAAATTCAAACTCATGTATCTCCTATGTACAAGCATATTTGAATTTTGAATAAAGTGATCAAGGGTTATTTTGTTCATCTCATTGTTGTGGTGTATGTAATTATTGTTTTAGCTTTAATACAGTGATTTGATAAGTAGTATTGATTTAGGGTTACAAATTGGTGATATTGTAAGGCAATATTATCAAAGATCTTATGTGCTATGTGTTGAATCTGTTATAAACCCTTAGGTGTTTATGAATTTGACTCCTCCAATCTAAATAAGGCATTGATCTAAGTTGTATATGTTCTTTGTGGTTCAGTATTTGTTTGTCTTCACTTGGAACTTGATACAAATTGAAATTAATGACTATATTTTACTGTGAAGTATTCTTGTAATTATCTCATGCTCCAAATGGTTGATATTATTGATGAACAACCAATTCTATTCAGTAATATCCCATTATTTTGAGCTATAATGTGAGCTCATCTATTATGGTTAATGTTGTTTATAATTATGGTGCAGATGTTATAAACACATTAAGGGATCACCCTCCCAGGTCTTGCAGAGCCCAAAGTGTCGGAGGTCTTTGAAATCCATTCTAGTTGGTCCAAGTCCTTCGAGCTACCCTTGATTGGAATTGGCAATTCCATAGGTAGAGTAGAAGATCAACCTGGTTATAGTAAAAACAACCAAAAATACAATGAAATGCAACAAAAGAAAGACATACTTTAGTGTTTGTTGTATGCTTTCTGTCTACTAGAAATGCTTGCAAGGTAATAAAATAGTTCATCATCCTCTCAATACGACATAGTTGGTTGTCTTTGTGTGGCCTACGAAAAAACTCTGCATTATTTTCAATAGGGCGTTTGTGATTTTCAAGTTGTGGGTTTAGCAATCCATGTGGAAAATGCATATAAATAGATACAGAGCCAGAGATACATATAGACATAGATGTATAACCTGAAAGATACATGTGAAAGATCCATGTACACACAAATACAATCACATATATAAATTAATTACAGACACATTTTCCAAGATGTTGTATGCAATGAAAACATTGAATTGCATGCATGCATGTTTTTGTATATGTATATGTAGATATATACATGTATACAACCATGTCTACAATTATATATGAGAACAAATCAAAATACAAAGAGTTTTTTCAAATTGCACCTCTTTTTGCTTGGTTCAAGTGTATCTCTTCCCGCTTGCTTTGTCTTTTTTTCTTTCTTTCTTTAGCATGTGCAAAAAATGGGCAATAAATTATCACAACCGACATTTTTGCATTGCTTTTGCAACCATCACCCCATGCAAAAAACACAGAATAACCTCCAACCACCTTCACAGAAATTCCACTACCAATGGTCGCACTTGTAGCTTCATGGAAGCTTTCCCTCCTCACTCACAATTACCTTCAAGAACAAGGTAAACCTAGAGAATGACACCCAATAATGCCTTATCAAAAATTGTGCAGACATTCGCTTTGTTTTCAAAGGATTTTAAAGGGGGAAGTTTTTACTTAAAACCATCGTCACTACACGAAAACCTTACAATAATTAATGTTGATTCCATTTCATTGGCCTTCTCTCTCAACACACCAAACGCTTTTTACAAAACAATCTACCACCTTTTCTGCAATGCCGCAAAGCTCAAAAATTGGGAAGGCTGACAATTGTTTTGACCAAAGTTCACACAAAATAAAAAAGTACATAAACATTCACTTTGTTTTCCAAGGTAGCTTGACAACGCATGATCAAACTTGTACCCTCACACAAGCTTCCTCTCCTTTTTCATAGTTGTGATAGCTAGTAAAGCCATAAAATGAAATCCAACAATGCCTTGTTGAAAATTGTACAACCATTTGATTGTACTGATGGATAGTGTATCTACCCTATGTGTGGGAATGTATTTATGTCATAGTGGATACAAACAACACTGATGCATAGTGATGCATACTTTTATTTTGTTGGCACATCCTTGGAATCATAAGGTGTATTTTAAGTGTTGTATAATAATGTTTTTCCATATCTAATAATACATATATAGATTTGTGCACATGGGGGAAATAAAATGAGTGGCAATGATAGTGAAGAATTCCTTTTGGATAATGTGAATATAAATTTCCCCAAGCTCCCTTTGGGTTATTTTATTTTTTGCTAAGTACCGACCACACCCATCTATTGAATGCAACATCAGGCGTCTTTCGCAAGGCTTTATCTGAATACTGTCACTTGTTAGCTGAGCACTCCTCGGAAGGATTCTTTCCTATTATTTTCTATGGCACCCGCCATGCTTCCATGTGTCGGCAGTTCACACTCTCCAGTGCTTCTTCCATTCTCTTCCCTATTTTTCCCCAACCACATGCCATGTAGGTTCTACCCGCACACATTCCTTGGTGGTCCCCACCTACAACGCAGTATGTTTGGGAGACCTCCACATGTCTTCACTGCAAAAATTTGGATCGCATGAAGGGGAGAATGAACATCAGGCCCCAAATGCTTGCCACATGGATCTTCTAAAGGCTTCTTCACACAAGGGAATGAAGCAAGCAACAACCTCACAGCATTTTCCATGTATTATGATTGTCGTCATAAGTGGATGACACATGTCAACACTCTGTTCTTCTGGGACCACTGCCATCATTCATAGGGGATGCATTTGGCGCTGTGGCAACCTTGTTCATGGCTCAAATATTTTATGTTGCAATGGCCGAGTAAAATCATTACTATATACATCATTTCTCATGATCGAAGGATATTTTCTATTAGTAGCTCACTAGATTGGGGATTTTATTATAAATATTGCTTCTTCTTTCGAAGCAGGGGTTCAGATTTTGACAAAGAGATTGGTGGAAGAACTAGGCATTTTATTACTTTTAGATTATTGCAAAGAACTTACAGACTGTGCCGTTGTTTGGCCTTTCTATTTTCTTAGGATATTTGATAAGTTTTACTGTGTCATTATGGTACTAAGTGTTTCATTTGTAGAACTTCTATAAATTTAATTCAAGTTTGCTGGTTTAGATCATGTCTTTGAATCTTCTTTTTAGTAAATATGCATGAATATTATTTTATGTCATTCTAGGACATAGCAGATTGTTGAATGGACCCTTAAATCACATCCACAAGATAGATTTATCACGCTTTACATCTAAATATTTTTGCATTGCCCTAGTTAGATCTTTTATTTTTATATCTACTTCCTTTTCCCATTCAAAACCCCAATTATAGAAGAAGTCGACTTCTTTAAAATCTAGAGGTTACTCAGTTCAGCGCAATAGGTCCCCCCTTTAATTGAGTTTCCCATAAAGGTTGTTACCTTGTCAATTTTTGGCATCAAAAGTTTATTTTTTCTAGCAGGCCCGATGGGACCTTCTAGATGTTCTTAAGCCTTGAGCAGGTATACAAGCCATCGGCTTGTCACAAGATCCCAAACAACAAATAACCCTGGTTTGTTGGTATCACCACTAGGAGCAGTACCAACTAGAACTTGTCACGTAAACATTCTAAATCCTCCACCAGCGATTTTACCTATTGCTAACCAAAATTATGTGGCATGGGACACAAAAAGTCCCCCTGTAGCCCCAGTTGCACCCACCTTTTGGGCCCCTATCCTGGTCTCTGCCCTCAAAGATATTCCTAAGTTTACTAGAGATGGCTCAAGAACACCATTTGAACATCTGCAAGATACGGCGGATGTGTGCTTGGTACATAGAGTTATAGATCAGACCATAGCATTGAGGTTGATCACAGATTCTCTCAAAGGAAAAGCATTAGATTAGTATCACACTCTGTTAGCTAACACTATCGGTACTTGGGACCATCTTGGGGATTCTTTTAATGAAAGATTCTCAAATGATGAAGATAGGTCCCCGCTATATCATCAGCTAGTGACAATAAAGTGGGCCCCATATAAAGCCATGACATAATTCAATGCCTGGTTCCATACGACCTAGCAAAGGATCCAGACTACCATCCATCCACCAGCTGAATTGGCATTTATGTTCTACTTAAAATCTATCAATGCCGATATCTCAATGATGATCCAACACTTGGTGAAAACACATTACCGGATGCATACAACATGGCAGTTAAGGTGGAGAATTATCTGATCGATGTCGAGAAGTTTCCACCTTGACCAATTATGTTGATATTCCCCGAAGTATCAATTTCCACCTAGGAGATGCCATCCACTAGCACACCCACATTGCCCTCGTCTATGTATATATATCCAACTATGCCACATAATGTTGCTTCTACATCCGGTGCTTTGAAGGATGAGATGAGCAACATAAAGGAGATGTTATAGAACTTAAAAAATGAAGTAACCACTATCAAGTACAACTAGGCTGCTCCTCCAAGAAAAGCCTATCAAACCTATCAAGGTGGCAGACCCTCTTACCAATAGAACCAATATCAAGGAGTTGTGTGCACAAATCCGCAAACCTAGACAAATAATCAAATGGTACTAGTATCGACTCCGCTGGGAGCTGCTCAAACAAGTATAAGAAGAGAGATGACCACTGGGAAGAAAAATCTCACTGAAGATGTCAATCCCTAGTGCGTCCCCTATGGTGACATGCATATGCCTCAAAATTTTTTGTGTGCCAATTTATGGAAAAAATTCATGGAATAGGGCAACCAAGGTGTAGCACCAAATTCAGGAGGTTATACATATACCTCTCCCCAAATGGACAACACAGTTCTTACTACACACATGTATGGAATTTCCATAGAACAATAAAATGGAATAGCTCCCGACCAAGCCCTTTTCTCATTGATGGAAGGAGAGGAAGTAGTGTTCACATATCAAGCATCCACATCAGCAACCCCGCAAGTAAAGTCTGACTACAATACTCGATCGAAAAGGAGATTCATGGGAAAATCGGTCACTCCGTAGCCTAGAAGCATCTTGGACCAACCCCCTAGCCCTCCCACAATTGCTCCATAGCTTAAATCGTGCAAAGAGATTTTCATCACCAGAGCCAAGGAACAGAAGCCTCCAAATCCGTCACCTTTCAACTTGGTGGAACAATTGAAGAAATATTCTACTAATGTATCCCTTTGGGATATGTTAGCCATTCCAGAGAAAAAATCATTACTATAGAAGGCCCTGCCCAAATATGTGATTTTTCAACTGATAGAACAAGCTCCTGAAAAGGCTATTGACTTATCACCTCTAGGCAAAGTTCTCGCGAATACAGCAGAGGAGGATTCAACCAAAGTCAAAGAAGAGAAAATGAAACCTAAACCATTTTTCTTAACCCTAATTATGGGAAAGAAATTGTTGCATAACTCCATGATTGACTCTGGTGCTAGCACCACAATTATGCCCAAGAAAATAGCGGAAGCCCTAGGGCTTAGCTATGAGCCCTTAAAGAGAGGAGTTATGCAACTAGATGGGAAAAAGGTCAAAATAATAGGCCTCATTAAAGACCTCCCTGTGACCTTGTTCTCATTTCCTAGCATCACGATGCCATAATATACTATGATCATAGATATCCCTCCCATGTTTGACCTCTGCCTGTCTTGGGAATTCACGTCAAATATAGGTGGATATAATTCTTTGGATTGGTCCCATCTAATTCTCAGGACCAAGCATGAAGCTAAGATGAAGATTATATCAGAACCTTTGCATTCAAAAAATGTAGCTGATGAAGCCATCATCAACTTTGAAGCCACTTATACTTCTTTCACAAAAGAAGAAGTCATTGGTATTGAGCCCCTAGGAGATGAGAAGGCAACCAAAGACCAGGTTGTATGAGAAGAACTCTTCTTGAGATAATATGCAAAAACTAATCCTTTCAAAAATTATCATGCTATTGGGTTGGGAACCTACATCATCTATGATGAGGATCAAGAGTTCCCAAGGTTATTAAAGGACTCCATGGCCGATCAAGCCTTAGAGCTCTCAACATTGCACTTTGATGATGCTAGATGAAAAGTCAGTGCTGGCACCAAGATATGCTTAACATATCCATCCAATGAGCAAGTTCTCAGATCATTTTTCTTCTAGTTTTCTTTCTCAAACAATAAAACCGAATATGAAGGTCTTATGCAAGGGCTAAGCCTCACAAAGCGCATAGGTGTCAAACAAATAATGGTGTTCAGAGATTCTGAACTTGTAATCAATCAAGTCAGAAACATCTCCACAACAAAAAATTATGAATTTTATCTTATAGGCATAGGGTGTGGGACCTCATTGAAAGCTTTCAAGCTTTTAACATTCACGCAATGATAAGGGAGCATAATTCAACTGCAGATCACATGGAAACAATAGGATCTCAATTTGATCCTATCTCTAATTTAATTAAGAATGCACACTCTATGTGAGTGATTGTTTGACCCTCTATCCCAAATAATGATCATAGTTGGAAATTGTTCCAAAGTGATGAACATATCACCTCATTCATTCAACAGTTGGGAGAGTTCACCAATTAGTTCTAGCTGAAGATTGAAGAAGCATATGAAGGGTAGATCATTTAGTTGAGATCAAAGAAACTTCGAAAAGGGATGGTAACTCTTAAAAATTTGTTTGACTATGATGATGAAATGAATGAGAGGAGAAAATTTGTAGCAAACCAAGTAGACTATGCCGACCTTGAGGTCAAAGACGGAAGAAAATTGAAGGTCGATAAAGAAGTTCTGCATCGTGACAAAGATAGGCTTATACACTTTTGTGAAAAATACGAAGGGGTCATGGCCTGGTCTTATGATGACCTCAGGGGATATGATCTTGACATCATCCAACACAACATCGAACTAATAGAAGATGCTAAACTTTTCTGACAAAAAAAGAGGCCCATCAATCCAAAGATTGAAGCCCTAATGGCATTAGAGTTAGGGAAGTTGGTCCAGTCAAAGATTGTCTTTCCAATGAACAATAGTACATTGGTATCTAACCTCATTTCTGTCTGAAATAAAAATAGAGACATTCATCTTTGTGTTGACTTTCATGACCTAAATAGGGCCTCACTAAATGATCATTACCCCTTGCCTTCCATGGAATCAATCTTGCAGACTATGGCCGGTTCAAAGATGTTTTCTCTATTGGATGGCTTCTCGGGCTACAATCAGGTTCAGGTCAAAGGGGAAGATCAACAAAAACCATGTTCACCACCAAGTGGGGAACATTTGCATACGCTAAAATTCCCTTCGGCCTCTCATATGTAGGAGCCACCTTCCAATGGGCAATGGACATAGCCTTCAGGGGACTGATCAACAAGATTATCCTCATCTATTTAGATGATCTAACTATATTTTCCAAGTCCAAAAATGACCATTTTGATCATCTAGAAGAGGTTTTCAAAAAATTCCAAGAGCTTAGGGTATCCCTAAAGCCAAAAAAATGTTTTTTCGGAGTACTGTAAGTAAAATTTTTAGGGCATGTAGTGTCCCAAGAAGGAATCGCTATTGATCCCAAAAGGGTAAATGCAATCAAAGAACTTCCCCTTCCAGTAAACAAGAAAGAGTCCAATATTTTTTGGGGAAAGTCAACTTTGTAAGTAATTTTATTTATGATTTTTTAGGAATAATTAGACCGATCACCCTGATGCTGAAAAAGGACCAATTGTACAAATGGACAAAAGAAGTGAGAATCCTTTGAGAAATTGAAACACACTATTTCTTCAACTCCTATGTTGGTAAATCCAGACTTGTCAAAATACTTCATAATGTACATCGTTAGTAGCAAGACAAGCATCGCCACTATTCAGAAGAACGATGGAGGAAAGAGAGAACATCTGATAGCATTTCACTCCCAGACCTTGAAGTAATATGAGATGAACTATAACTTCGTTGAAAGGAAAGCATTCACAATTGTAAAGAGACTCAATAAGTTCTAACATCTTATAGCTTGCAATAAGGTGATCGTTTATGTCACACATTCTAGTGTGTGTGAGTACATCATGGAAGGAGAAATCACCAAAAAAAGGGCCAATTGGATCACTAAGATCCTAGAATATGACATCGATGTCAAGCCTACAAATACTGTCAAAGGAAGAGGGTTGTGTGAATATTTGGAACACAATGAAGAGATGGAAATTGAAGAAGAGAAAATAGAGCTAGTCCTAACAAATCAGTCTGAAACAAAAGGTTTGTAGGAGTTGAGAAAATACAACTTCACAAACCCCGAAGATCACTTGCATGCAAATAACCTGTCACAAAAGAAGAGATAGAGACAAACAAGCAAGGGTTCTCAAAAAATTGAAAATGTATATATCAGAGAGAATGAGAGAATGAATTGATATGAAATACAATGGGATCAATCCTTATAAAAAGGAGATCATGCAAACCCTAATAAAATCCTAATAGGAAAAACCCTAAAAGAAGCCCTAATAGGAAAACATTTAATAATTAATATAATTATTAAATGTCACTTTATGCAAAATATCGTGAAATCTTAAGAAGGGAATAAAGGTAACTTAATCAACATAATTAAGTTAAAACCTTTACTTTAACACCCCCCCTTAAGATGAGCAATAGTGCTGCTACAAACAAATGCAAGAAGGCAAACATGGGTCCCGAAAACTAGGCCAGATCAGGTACCCAAATACAACCAAATCTCTGTAAAGTGGAGAAATAGAGAAAACCTCATGGGAAAAAGCACTACTCTGAAAAGAGATGCAGAATGCCAAGAAGAACATCACTGAAGCAGAAGAAGTTGCAAACAACTATTGAAAGATGACTTCTATAATGTTGAAGAACCTCCGCTGAAGAAATAGAAGATCCCTTCCAAGGCGAAACCAAGGAAGAATTAGCACAAACAGTATAATACCCCCCCATAATGCTGAATTGGGAGATCCTGATAGATCCACTGAAATGATGTGAAACACCCTGTAGTGCATGAAGGAGAAGAAACAACATCTGAAAGTGCACAAGAAAGCACTTGCAACTAAAAAAGTGGTGTGCAAAACAAAGCACACATGCATGAGGCTGGAATCATATGGATCCATTGTCATCGTGGAGGGACACTCACTAGAAAAATGTGTGATGGCAAAGAAAGGAAAACTACACAACCCCCCATGGTATGGATTCATTGTCGTCATGGAGGGACACTCACCAGACAAAGATGTGATGGCAAAACAATTGCAAACTACACAACCCCTCATGGAACTTTATAATAATAGTGTGAGTACAAAATATGGCACAACTTTATGTGCAAAATCCCCAAAAAATGCATGTACAATAGTGTGGCACTTTATCTCAGTGCGTTTACATAAAAGATTGCTTACAAATGATGCTAGAAATACATGAAGAACAGCCACAAAAAATGACTATAGAATACACCAACAAAATAATGAAGTGCTGAGATCCACACCACTAGAAAGAGGAGAAAATCAGCTTTCCGATGATATCTCATTTGCCAAAAAAAGATATCGTATGCCCAAGTTATGACCTCTTGAAGAAAACAGGTCCAAAGGGGAAAAAAACCAGCGCTCGATAAAATTTGACGGTCATACGACCATCGCAGCAAAAATATTGACTTAAATTTGATGGCTAAATGGTCATCGCCACATTTCTTCAATAAGACTTATACATGAAAATTTGTTTCTTTAATAATAAAGAAAACAACAAAAAAAAAATTACAAAATTAATTTCTTTTTCTATATAAAAAAAATTAATAAAAAAAATATGAAAAGGCTGATGACCTGTACACTGCGCAGGTCTACGCAAGTACAAACCTGCACAAGTATGGACCTGCGCAGTACCTTGTGCAGGGTACTGCGACTAGGCCTTGGCAAGCCTTTAAAAGGCCTTTTTTAATTTGATTTTGATTTTTTTTTAAAATGCAGACAAAAAATAAATTCCAAAACAAAAAAAAAAAAATTACCAAGAGTTTTTCTCCGATCTGCACGTAGACAATGGTTGTATGACCATATTTGCAAAAAAAAATTGCCCTAAAATTCAACTTTGTCCAAAATGGATGAATGAATAGTCGATTTAGGGGTTTGGGACCACTGCAGACACAATGGCAAGGTCTATTTGAGCTGAAAATGCTTCGAAATCACAGGTATGCCCTGGATCAAAAAAACAAACCCCAAACTCTTGAAGCTCCAAAAATCTTCAAAACAAGAACATGAAGCAGCAGGTCTGGAGCTCTAATACCATGTAGGAGTTGAGAAAATACAACTTCACAAACCTCGAAGATCATCTGAATGCAAATAACCCATCACAAAAGAAGAGATGGAGACAAACAAGCAAGGGTTCTCTGAAAATTGAAAATGTATATATCAGAGAGAATGAGAGAATGAATTGATATGAAATACAATGGGATCAATCCTTATAAAAAGGAGATTATGCAAACCCTAATAAAACCCTAAAAGAAGCCCTAATAGGAAAATATTTAATAATTAATATAATTATTAAATGTCACTTTATGCAAACTAACGTGAAATCTTAAGAAGGGAATAAAGGTAACTTAATCAACATAATTAAGTTGAAACCTTTACTCTAACAAGGTTGCTAGCTAGTGGATAGAGTAAGGTTTATGCACACTACCAAGTATCTGCCAAGACTTCCTACTCAGAGAAGAAGATTCTACTGACTGCAAAACAGTGGGTACTCACTTATTGAAGGGATCCTCTTCAAGAGGAATTTCAATGGCATCCTATTACGGTGCGTCACCAAGGAGAAAGCAAGGAAAATTATCGACACCTTCCATAAAGGCCCTAAAGGCAGACACTTCTCTATGAAGACTGCCGCCATCAAAATTTTGCGGGCTAGGTACTTCTGGCCTACACTATTCAATTACTCCTACAACATGATAAAAGCCTACAAAGAATTCCAATTCTACGAAGGGAGAAGAAAAAAATCTGCCATGCCTCTCTATCTGATAGTAGTAGATGAACCGTTTATATAATGGGAGCTAAACTTCATTGGGATGATCAACCCCACCTCCAGTGCAAGTCACAAGTGGATTCTCACAGTCGCATACTACTTCACAAGGTGGACTGAAGCCCTACCCCTGAAGAATGCGATAGAGGAAAAAATTGTGGAGTTTCTCAAGGGGCTAGTAACGAGATTTGGCATGCCAAAGACTATCATCTCGAACAACACCAAAGCTTTCTTAGGCTCCAAGGTATGTCAATTCATATTTGAGCATGACATATTCTTGGAAAAATAATCAAAATACTACCCACAGGGGAATGGCCTAGCTCAGTCGACTAACAAAAATCTAATCTGACTCATTAAAAGGATCGAGTAGGATCATGAGAAGAAATGGCACAAGAATATTTGTACAACATTATGGGCAGATCGCATAACTCCTAAGCAAGCCCTGAAAACATTTACATACAAGCTAGTGTATGGGAAGGAGGTATTGTTGCCTATCTCTATAGAAATACATGTGCTACAACTACTCAATTCTCTAGAAATTGAGGAGAACAAAGCTATGGAGGTTTGGTTGGCCAAATTACTGGAAGTATAAGAGAAAGGGAGAAATCCCTAATATCCATGTCCAACCATCAGCAAGTGGTTAAGAATTGGTTTGACAAGAAAGCTTCAGAACAAGATTTGAATCCAGAGACTTGGTACGAAAGTTCAACAAAATGGCCGCAAACTCTGACCAACATGGAAAATTTGACAAACTCTGGGAAGGTCCTTTCAAAATAATTCAGTGCAAAAAAAATAATGCATTTGAATTAGAAAACATAGAACAAGAAGCACTAGGAATTCTAGTTAATGGGATTCACATAAAATTGTTCAATTATGCTTCAGTCACTTCACACAGGTGTAAATATGTAAATAATGTACTTAATTTCCCTTTCATGTTTTGTCGACTGGTCTTTTCAACAATTTTGCAATTATAGGAAGCATGAAAATTCATGAAACTCATTATTACAAGAACATAAAAAGACTATCCTTCTCATGTTGCAGAAAGTGAATAAATATGTGAAGAATTATGTTCAATCCATACTACTGAAACGCAAGAATGAAGACAAGGAGTTTAATATAAGTAAATATATTCATTATATATATATATACTTTAATAAAAAAACATTGTCAAAATAGCTATGTGGCCATGTGCTCAAAATTATGACTACATGTATATGAATTCCTTATATGTATGTGTACACGAGCCTTTTTTCTTTAGGTATATATGTACAAAAGGGGAGAAATAATTTTGAACTTTAGGTATCGAGAACATGGGCATTATCTTCATCAACAATAGAATTGTTAGGGGCAACAAGAGGGTTATCACCAGCAGTAATGGGACCTGGAGTAGTAGCATCAACACCCAGAATGAGTGGCGTAGGGAACACAAGGTTCCTGAAGTCAATGTACCAATCCACGTCATAAAACAACACTACATTGTAGTAGCGCAATAGAAAGTGGAATACATGGATGGCTCTCTCATGATGCTCAGTGATTCAATGGAGTTGGAACGCGCTCAAAAATGGAACCCATGGTACCACCGCATCTTCTTCGATGTGCCTCCATAGGTCACTAGCAATAGGGAGGCCCAAGCAATACAGCGCATTGGTCACTGCTTCACCAAGGCCTCTAAGGTACCTCTTTGGAAAAATCATGGATTTTGGAACCTGAATGTCAAGCAGCGAGGAAAAAAATGGGTGCAGATATCAGTATTCACCCAATACTTGTCTTCATACTCAATACAATCCTTGCCCAGAACCCATTTCATGACTATAATAGCCAGTGAGTGCTTGGTTTTAGTCATACGCTTTAGGTGCCTACTGGAAATCTCTCCCAGAAAGGTTGTTTGAGATATATTGCACACTAGTCTAATTGGAGTGTTCATCGTATTAGTCTCTGCTCAATCACCTAAGTCTAGGCCCTATGAAAATTCAAAACCTACTCAACCGCCTAAAAGATAATCCTATCTAAATTGCCCAATTCTACTTGTGCTAATCGCTAAGTGTGATTCCACTACTATGTCAGGACCTATTAATAGAAATATCTGAGGTAGCCTACATACCAAGTGAGGTGATAATCGAGTGTTAACTTGAAAATCCCACCAAAAGGCCAGCTCAATTACGTCTGTAGGTACGAATTGTTGTGTGCAAGATTAAGGAGCGTCAGTCAGTTAGTGCAAATTGGTGGAAATCCCAAGAAATGGATCATACAGACAAATGTTGAGGTGTCACGATGCAGGTTGTTTCAAGATCCAAGGTTGAGCATAAATCTTTTTAAGTATCGATTACATTTTTAGCTTAGTTATGTTTTTTGAGATATTAATTGCTAAGGCGTGCGAGAGGATGGCAAGCATTTCATCGGTGGCTCAATTTCCCAATAAAATCGTGTCGAAAGGATGTTATCACTAATGTAATTATGAATTCTTTTCTTTTCAAAAGAGGCAAGTATTTCATTTCGGATGGATAAAAGAGCTGGAAGTACATGTCGAATTAAATGCAAAAAGGCAACCATTGTCTACCGATTAAAGGCATGAAATTAAAGGAAAAAGCTAAGTGTCACATGCAAAGTCTAAACAGAGCTTAAAGGTTCTTAGGTATGAAAAAGGACTTAGAAGAGAAGATTGTTAGGGATATCATTGTAATGCATATTGCAAAAAAGAAACTAAACATGAAGGTAATTGTAGAAGATTCACTGCCCTTGTTTGAATTGAACTTGAAGTAGGAGGATGTCTGGTTTTGAGTTCAGAACCTTGCACACTGCTCTAGGTTCCATTCATACCACTTCAATGTGTTTTTTGGGTGGAATTTTGTAAAGGATGGTGGCTGCTCAGAGTTCCCAAATAAAATCCAATAAGAGAGGGCCCAAAGTTTATTTAAATCCATGTGCACAACACCAACCACCTACGTCTTTGAGGATATCTCTTATGCTTCGTCTGGTATACCAGACAAGCCAACATCGGTGAATAAACGGGTTGCAGAAAAGAAGAGTCTTCATAGGGATCAAAGTAGAATTAAAGAAGAATGGGACAATATGCATGACCCCATCCTTATAAGGAACCCTAAGATGCTTAGGGAGCCAGCCTATGAAAGAATGAAAAGGAATAGCGACTCAGATTCCTTGGCACATAAATGTTGGTTCAGTGGACTTCCATAATATATGGTCCCGTGTGTACACTACTGCCCTGAATTAGTTGATGAGGCCATCAGACACTTCAACCCGGATACCAACACCATTGAAGATCGGGAGTTAAGTGTTATAATCTACAAAGAAGCTATCTGGGGTATGTTGTGCATCCCAAAAAAAAACTCCAAACTACCTCAAATGGATTCATTCACTCCAACCAAGGAAGAGACCTATTGGAGGACCAAAGATTTTTCTCTGAACTTTTATAACATAGAGGCATAATGGTAGAAAGAAGCTTAGAAAAATCCAATGGCGATTCTGATGATGCATAAAAGCTTCAAGGATGATATGAAAGATGCCTTCTCAATTATGGTGTTTATTTGCAGCCTAGACATTGATAGAGAGGTTTGGGAGTTTCAACTAGGCTTGGGGTTTTAGTTGTGCAAGCAACATTCTCTTTTCTAGCATGATTTAACAAAATTCCTCATCCAAAAGATGCTCAACCAGATAATAGAGTACCAACTACAATAGAGGTTCAAGTTTTCATCCTTCCTCACCTATATGTTCTTGCATCAGAACCCTGACTTCTTCCAAAAGCATCTGGGGCTGTCGATTTTTTATGAAAACCAAAGGAAGAAACTAGTTTCCACTTCGACTCCTCTCCTCTCTACAACATATGATTATTACACATTATTGGATTATTTCTTAAGTCCGATTTTGCATGATTTGAGGGAAGACAACAGTGTCTTACTGTTTAGCTCAGACCAGCCTAAGTTCATGCAAAGCTTCACTCTGAAGTGTGACTAGTTTCTAGGTGAGGACTTCACATTTGTTCAATTGTGTGGCTTCACTGAAGAACCCTTTCGGCTCTCGAGGTGTCCTAAAAATCAAGTATTGTGCTTGAAGTATTCTGAAAGGTATCAATTATTAACTTCACCTTTTGTAGTAGAAAATCAAAGAGGGGATTTTTCAGTTGCCCGATGAGCTTCAAGACCGTGATCATGGAAAATAAGAAGACTCATGACCTGCTTGAAGCAAAGCTAGCTCATCTAGGGTTAGTATGGATGTGTGACAAATGGAATTACAACCCCAATGATGACTTACTGAATGAGTATGTCAAGGTAACACACAACCCTTGACCTTACCGGGAGAATCTTCGAAACCCAATGACGAATGTAGATGAACTTATGGTTGAACTAGCTTACATTTCGAATAAAGTTGGTCGGCCTCCCTGGCACAAATTATACTACTGAACAAGGAAATATGATAAGACAAAGCAAATTGGGGCTACTCTTTGCAATAATCTGGCGAAGAATTACAATAGGAAGCAAGAGAAGATTAATGATTTCTGGATATATTTCCAAGAGACCTGGTACACTAAGGCTCCTTTTGATAGCGTGGAAATGGATGAAAAGTTCAAAAAATTGTGGAATGATGAGCATCAAGATTCCTATGACAGTAATAAAAAAGGCTCTAGTTCGGAACATGCCGAGGCAAAATCAAATGAAAGGAACCAGAGCTAGAAGCTCAAACGACCTTGACGCAACAAAAATGGAAACCCATGAAGCAACTTGGCAAGGTTTCTTCAAATGTGAAAGTGAACATATCATACATGAGGTCTTTGCTGACTCACACCTAGACTACAAGAAGGACCAGAACAACCTATCCACAACAATCTGAAATCGTAGTGGTAGGAGAATCGCTACCAGTAAGCGACAGTGCACCGAAGCATCTTTTGGAGAGTGTTCACATGACCTTGAAGTGAGCCAAGAGCAAGTGACGAGCCAAGGATCACAATCATCTATGCCATAGGTATCTTTTTCTCCCTTTTCTCTTGTTTCACAATCCTTGATTTCACCTGTTGTGTTCGTTGCGCCTCTCTTTTCAAGTACCGACCCCTCTTTTTCAGCCTCTACTTCGATGATCATAAGAGATTTCGTACAATTCTCTCATGCAACCCCATTTTCCCTTACTCCTCCATGGACCCTCGTACCATTTTCCTTGGCCCATTCCGCATCTCCAAGCACCCCACATGCTGCCTCTACCACCATTATTGATACATCTCATATCATCGCCATGTCAGACCCGATCCACTCTTCCCAAATGATGGAATCCACCATGACATTGCTTCCCTCGAGCCCTCCTACCAGTTCACAAGTTGGATATTAGAATATCCCTCCTTTCTCTCCTCAAGCAGTTAGTGTTCCAAGGAAGAATTTACTCGAGACTGTTACCTTCTCATTTCCTTTTTCCCTTCCTCCTGATGCACCTTTCGTAGGCGGACTCATCAAGTTGCCATCAAAATTCTTATCAAAAGGTGATAAAACTAAGCAAGCATGAGAAATCAAAGCCTAAAAGCAAAAAGCTATAGATGCTAAGAGGCTAGTAAGGCCAAATGTGCATACTATTTTTAATGAGGGTCAGTAATTGCTACATTTTGTGACTATGTACCCGACTATCAACACACCACAAGGAGATATGCAGTTGGATGACTACAATATATATGTGTAGACATGGAAAATATACAATTTGATCCTACACATTTCATCCTGATCTTACTAACATTTTTTCATCCTAAATAACCTTCTTAGCTCATCATCACTTTTCATCCCTTAATTAAATAAATCATTATTTATCTGATTAAGTCATTCTCTCATGTTAATTAAATTAATCAATCTAATTTAATTAACCCTATGTCTCTATTTAATTAAATAATCCATTTTATTTAAATCCATAAAGTCTTCCTATTCAATTGAATAAACTAAACCTTATTTAATTTAATCTAACATCATCCCCTTTAATTAAATAAATCAATCTTTATTTAATTAAATCTAAATCCATTATTCCTCTCAACTTTGATTTATTTAAATCCTAAAATCTAAATCAAATTGTCAAATCAGCTAATCTTCATCTAAATTAATCAAATCGTGATTAATGCTAATCCTAATCACCTCAATGCTCTAGATTTTGCAACTTGCACCAATAAATCGATTTAATTGATTTATTAATTCATATATTTTCCCTCAACTTGGCATCAAAAGGGAATATTCTTCAAATTTGAAAATCCCTCCAAAAGGGATGGGTACATCCAACAAGGCATTAAAGGCCTCTCACGTCTCCTTTGCTTTGAGCCAAGTGACATTTACTCCATTCTCCTCTCCCTCCAGCTTGTTGTTTCATCAAATTCAAATTTCCACCTAATAATGTATTTATTGTGCACATTCATCAAAATTTGTTCATTCCTCCTCCAATCACATCTTGAAAAGTGCCACAATTCCATTGGTCCATCTTTAATCCCACATTCATCCATTTTTCCTCTTCCTCCATCATTCTCTTCTATAAATAGAAGTCTCTCATTTGGAATGAGGATTCACAACTCATGCAACATCATTATCTTCAAATTTTTCATAGCATCTTTGAACATCTATCCTCAAGCATATCCATTCTTCATACATTTGTATCATTTCTTAGCAAGGTTATGTAGGAATTCAACCAAGGAGTATCTATCTTCATCAAATCATCACAAAGCTTATGAGGAGTTGGGAAAGGCCCATTTCCTACACACAAATTGGCACCAATCCCCCATGGGATTGAGTGTTTGCATGTTTAAATAGAATTTCAATTAGTTTTCATGTTTTCTTCTTCATTTCTTCCTATTTTGAGCATTCTAGATGAATTTCATGGGGAATCTTAGTTCTAACTTTCATATGAATCGAATGTTATATTTTTTTGCTATGTTTGTGTTGGTCTAGGATTGGGGTTCACATTTTGGCGCTAATAAATCATCGCTTCTTTCACCCTTCAGTAAATAGTCAGAAGCAAGTCTAATAGGTTCAAAATTAAAAGCTCAATCGTCAAAGTCTCAGGTCCAAATCAGTAAGTCAAAGAGCTAGTCAGCTCAAAGTATCAATAACTTATCATCCAATCAAATCTCATCATCATCTGATCACAACATGTCCTAGGATGCATCCTTCCTGCAATGGACATCAACATTAGGCATCACCATAGTTTAGTCTTAGCTAGTGGTATGAAGAACATTAGCGTGTTGATTTACTTTATCTTTTATTTTGATTTATCTTATTGTGCTCACCCCAATGGCCTCTCGATGATATCTAAATAGAAAGATTTAGAGAGAAAGGAATGGGGTAACGATCATTATCTTTTTATGTGATGTGTTTGTTGGATGTTCTTGTAAAATAAATTCATCATGTGTGCTTTGTTTGGTTTGTAGGGAGGGTGTTTTAGGTATCTTGTTGACCACATAAGACGGCTTTCTTTTTTATTTTTTGGTCTGAGATGTTGAGAATATCTAAACTACATTCTAAATAAGGTTTCATGTGTTAGGTGTGAATAGGAATACTCTTATCTGATTGTTGAGTTAAATTCCATCACACTAGGTACAACGTCATCCTAGTTCTTTATACCTTGATGCATCATATGTATGTGTATTATCAAACATAAGGTAAATAACACTTTTAAAATCCAAATTCCTATTAAGCTTTGCATCATCATCATGATCTCTAATAAAGTCTTGTAGATCATGGGCTTGATGGATCCTCTTGTCATCATCTCTTTTTATTCTTCTATATTTACTAACATTTCTATCCAAGTATCAAGTGTGTATATATCAAAATAGACATGAGGTTACCCATGGCTGATGACTGTCTACATCATCAAATCTATCTACATCAAACATTCAAACTAATCTTGAACCTCTTTGTCGTGAGATCACCCAAAAATCCAAATTTTCGTCTGATCTATCGAGGGGGAAATATACCAGCACAATCCTTCTCACCGGGGCAGTAGTGGGGCATCTAAAAAATTGGATCATTTTTTAATTTTGATCACAACAGTTTATTCTTTGATCCAACACAACAAGTGCATTGCTTCAAAGAGGGGCAAAATGTAGACATGAAAAATATACAAATTGATCCTATACATTTAATGCTAATTTATTAACACCATTTCATCCTAAATCATCTCCTTTCTTAGTCATTTAATTGAATAATTTATGGGTATGTGCAGGATCATCATGGAAAAAATAGGCCCTTAAGTGGCAATAAAATTTAGTAAATCAGAGTTAAGCAGCTTCATGTAAACATTTGAATAATTTATCTATATTATTTCAAAAATATGTAACAATAGAATCTGTAGAAAATTGAATGTAGTTTCTAAACTACTCGGTTTTTTTTTTTTTTAAATCTCTATTTGGTGAAAATTTGAAATTTCAATGCAGTAATACTTAAATTTCAGGGAAAAAATAAGAAGTAGGTGTTTGTCTAACCACTCTAATGACAATAAAATGATAATATTTTTTTATAATATTTTAGATATAAGTAGGAGACTCATGTCCCAATGTGATGCATATTGTTTTGTAATTTTTTTCCAAGTAAATAATTTATTATTATTTTTTTATTGGAACTTTTAAAAAATATAAAAACTCGTATGTCTGAACACCTTAACATGGTCAAAAATTCATGAAATTCAATTTTTTTTCCTTTAATCCTATAGTATGTGAAGCATATAATGTGACACATGTTTTGGATTCAAAAAATGTGATACTGTTTGAAAGCTATAGATTTTTTTCAATTAGCCTATCAATTAGGATTTTAGTCCAAATTCAAATAGAAAATGAATAATAATTATTTATTAAATTCAAAGTAAAACATAATTTATATTGTTGGAAAGCTGAGAATCTCCTTTAAAAACCCTTTTCGTTTGATCAATTTTGGGTAAAAAAAATGTCGTCAGCCACATGGGCCATCATATCACTTAGATATCACCACTTTTTGGCCCATCATGATAGTACACATACCCTTGTACTTGATTAAATTCATCACTCTTCATCTCTTAATTAAATAAATCTACTTTATCTAATTAAGTCATCATCTCCTTTTAATAAAATAAATTAATTTTATTTATTTAATTCTGTAATCCCCCTTTAATTAAATAAATCGGGTATGTGTAGGATCATGATGGGCCAAAAAGTGGCGATATGTAAGTGATATGATGGCCCATGTGGCTGACGAATTTTTTTTTACCCAAAATTGATGAAACGAAAAGGGTTTTTAAAAGAGATTCTCATCTTTTCAACATATAAATTATGATTTATTTTGAATTTAATAAATAATTATTATTCATTTTCTATTTGAATTAGGAGTAAAGCCCTAATTGATAGGCTGATTCAAAAAAATCTATAGCTTTCAAACAATATCACATTTTTTGAATACAAAACATTTGTCATATTCTATGCTTTGCATACTATAGGATTAAAAAAAAGTAAATTAAATTTCGTGAAGTTTTGACCAAGTTAAGGTGGTTAGACGTACGAGTTTTTATATTTTTTTTAAATTTGTAATTAAAAATTCATAATTAATTATTTACTTTGAAAAAAAATTACAAAAAAATATGCATCACATCGGGACATGAGTCATTTACTTATACCTAAAATATTATAAAAAGATATCATCATTTTATTGTGGTTAGGGTGGTCAAACAGACACCTACTTCTTATTTTTTCCCTAAAATTTAAGTACTACTGCATTAAAATTTTAAATTTTCACCAAATAGATTTTTTTTTTCTAAATAAACCTAGTATTTTAGAAACTACTTTCAATTTTCTACAAATTCTATTCTTACATATTTTTGAAATAATATAGATAACTTATTCAAATTTTTACGTCAAGTTGCCTAACTCTAATTTTTATGAATTTTATTGCCACTTAAGGACCTGTTTTTTCCATGATGATCTTGCACATACCCAATCATTTTATTTAATTAATCCCTAAAGTTATCTCATTTAAATTAAATAAATTAATATTTATTTGGTTTAAATATAAAATCATCCCTCTTTAATTAAATAAATCAAATCTTTATTTAATTGTCTTTAATCATTTTCTTCTCATTTTGATTTAAATCAATCCTAAAATCTAAGTCAAAATGGTCAAATCAGCTAATCTCCCTTAAAATTAATCAATTCTTGATTAATCCTAATCTTAATCCATCAAATCCTCTAGCTTTTGCCACTTTCTCATGAAAATCATTTATTTGATTTTTTAAATCTTCAATTACTTTCAAAAAGGAATCAATGGTTGGAATATTCCCCAAATTTGAAAAATCCCTTCAAAAGGGTTTGTACATCCAACAAAGCATTCAAAATATTTTGCATGTCCTTTTCTTGAGCCAAGTGATATTAACTTCACCTTTCACCTCATCCTCCAAGCCATCTTTTGAATTTCAAATTTCCCCCTCTTTGCACATTCTCCAAAATGTGCTCATCCTTCATCCTCTCACATGTTGACAAGTGGCGCTTTATCAATTGCTTAAATTTAGTCCCACATTCTTCATGTTTTGCAATCCTCCATCATTCTCATCTATAAATAAGAATCTCTTCTATTGATTTAGAAGAAAACTATAGACAAAGTCATTATCTGCAAATTCAAAGCCAAGTTTATCCATTGTTCATCCAAGTCTCTATTTTTATCATTTCATAGCTACGTTATGCAAAAATTTCTCCAAATGAGCATCAATCTTCATCAAATGATCACAAAACTTAGAAGGCATTGGAAAAGGGCCATTTTCCACATCAAAATGACATCAATTCCCCCATGGGATTGAGAATTTTTTTCCTTTGAATAGGATTTAATTTTTTTATTTGTGTTCTTCATTTATTCCTTGTTCTTTGCATTTCAAATGCATTCTATGGGGAATCTTAGTTCTAACTCGCATTTGGATCTAATATTGTGTTTGTTTTCTATGTTTATGCAGGTCTAGGATTGGGGTTCAAATGTGAACCCCAATCCTAGCCCTACACAAACATAACATTAGATTCATATGCAAGTTAGAACTAAGATTATCCATGAAATTCATCTACACTGCTCAAAATTGGAAAAAATGAAGAAGAAAACATGAAAACTAATTGAAATCCTATTGAAACATGCAAACACTCAATCCCATGGGGGAATTGGTTCCGAATTGTGTGTAGGAAATGGCCCTTTCCCAACTCCTTGTAAGATTTGTGATAATTTGATGAAGATAGAGACTCCTTGGTTGAATTCCTGTATAACCTAGCTAAGAAATGATAAAAATGGATGAAGAATGGATATGCTTGAGGATAGATGAAGATGCTATGAAAAATTTGAAGATAATTATGTTGCATAAGTTGTGGATCCTCATTCTAAATGAAAGCCTTCTATTTATAGAAGATAATGATGGAGGAAGAGGCGAAATCGATGAATGCGGGATTAAAGATGGACCAATGGAATTGTGCCACTTGTCAAGATGTGATTGGAGGAGGAATGACCGCATTTTGATGAATGTGCACAATAAATGTTATTAGGTTGAAATTTGAATTTGATGAAATGACAAGTTGGAGGGAGAGAAGAATGGAGTAAATGTCACTTGGCTCAAGGCAAAGGACATGTAAGAGGCCTTTAATGCCTTGTTGGATGTACTCATCCTGTTTGGAGGGATTTTCAAATTTGAAGAATATTCCCTCTTGATGTCAAGTTGAGGGAAAATAGATGAATTTATAAATCAATTAAATTGATTTATTGGTGCAAGTTGCAAAATCTAGAGGATTGAGGTGATTAGGATTAGCATTAATCGGGATTTGATTAATTTAGATGAAGATTAGCTGATTTGACAATTTGATTTAGATTTTAGGATTTAAATAAATCAAAGTTGAGAGGAATAATGGACTTAGATTTAATTTTAAATAAAGATTAATTTATTTAATTAAAGGGGATCATGTTAGATTTAATTAAATAAGGTTTAATTTATTCAATTTAATAGGAAGACTTTAGGGATTTAAATAAAATGGATTATTTAATTAAATAGAGACATATGGTTAATTAATTCAGAATGATTAATTTAATTAATGGGAAAGAATGACTTAATCAGATAAATAATTATTTATTAAATTAAGGGATGAAAAGTGATGACAAGCTAAGAAGGTGATTCAAGACAAAATGACGTTAGTAAGATCAGGATCAGATGTGTAGGATCAAATTTTTTATTTTCCATGTCTATATTTTTCCCCTCTTTGAAGAAATGCACTTGTTGTGTTGGTTCAAAAAATAAACTGCTGTGATCCAAATTACAAAAAAAATCAATTTTTCAGATGCCCCACAGCTGCCCCCTCGAGAGATTGAATGGAAATGTTTGATTTTCTGATCGAGATCGCAATAAAATGAGAGAGGACTGGTTCTATTGATGTCAAGATGAAAAGTAATTCTTTAGAAAGATCAAAGATTTTACGTAGACAATTTTGATGATGTATATATAGTCATCGGCCATGGGTAGCCTCGTGTATATTTTGATACAACACACAAATTTTGGATAGAAATGTTAGTAAAGATAGAAGAATAAGAAGAAAATAATGATGAAAAGAGGATCCAACACTTTATTAAATATGATGATGAATGACGGCGATGATGATGATGATGATGCATTGCTTATCAGGAATGGGGATTTTAAAAGGGCCATTTACTTTATATTTGATAACACACACAGGTATGATGCATCAAGGTATTAAGAACCAGGATGGTGTTGTACCTAGTGTGATGTACCTTAACTCGGCAATCAGATAGGAGTATTCTTGTTCACACTTGACATACAAAACCTTATTCAGGATGTAGTTCAGATATTCTAAACATCTTGGACAAAAACATAGAAAGCAAGCCTTCCTATGTGGTCACCAAGATACCTAAAACATCCTCCCTACAAACCAAACAAAGCACGCATGATAAAGTTATTTTACAAGAATATCCAAGAACAACAGATAAAAAGATAATTATCATTTCCCCATTCCTTTCTCTCTAAACTGTTATGATTAAGCATCAATGAGAGGTCCTCAGAATGAACACAAAATAAGACAAGTCAAAAAGACCAAGATAAAGTAAACAAACAAGCTAATGTTCTTCATACCGCTAGCCAAGACTAAATTATGGTGATGCCTGATGTTGATGTCCATTGTAGGAAGGATATATCCTAGGACATATTGCTATCAGATGATGATGAGATTTGATTAGATGATAAGCTATTGATACTTTAAGTTGATTAACTTGTTGACTTACTGACCTTGACTTGAGACTTTGACAATTGAGATTTTACTTTTGAACCTACTAGACTTGCTTATGACTATTTTTTGAAGGGTGAAAGCGACAATGATTTATTATGAGTGATGATTATTGTGGGTGAAAGTGAGATGGGATAGATGCACCATTTTGGGTTTTTTAAAAATATTTGGATTTTTTTTTTGGTATTTTGAGGCTATTTTGATTTTTTATGAGATTTTATGAATGTTTTGGATTTTGTATCTCGGGGGCTGATTAAAGATTAGCCTTGCCTACGTTTAAGCTTAGAGACAATGTAGTTTGGATACCATGTTTTTAATTTTTTCTTACTTTTGACCTCTATTTTTTTGGGGGATTTTTTATATGTTTTGGATGTTTTTTGGATTTTCGTGTGATTTAGATTATTTAGATATGGATATATGACGATATCAGTGCTCTTTTTTGGGTTTTTTGCTGAAAATGAAGCTAGGTTTGATCGATCAGATTGATGTATTGATGATGATAACATTATTGAGGATACACAATAATGCAAGGATAGTGTTAAGAAACATGATGATTGGGAAGGATATCCCGAGATGATTATGGATTGATTGGATTTTGATTGATCAGGATAAATTTTTTGAGGATACACAACAATGAAAGGATAGTGTTAAGCAACACAAGGATTGGGAAGGATATCCCTAGATGATGATGGATTGATTGGATTTTGAAGCTTGATTTGGAACAAAATTTGTTTGGATGATTTGACGTGATGTTGAGGCACACATTAGGTGCAACTGATATTGGCTATTTGGATCGATGTTCGATGAAAGATAAAGCTTCATAAGGAACATCTTGTCAAAATATTCCTTGGGTTAGTGATTTGGCTTTTTCCTCACAAATTTTTTGACCAATTTAATTTTATGTTTTGGTATGTGTAGGATCATCATGGAAAAAATAGGCCCTTAAGTGGCAATAAAATTCAGAAAATCAGAGTTAGGAAACTTCATGTAAAAATTTGAATAAGTTATCTATATTATTTCAAAAATATGTAAGAATGGAATCTGTAGAAAATTGAATGTAGTTTCTAAACTACTAGGTTTATTTATTTATGTTTAAATCTATTTGGTTAAAATTTGAAATTTCAATGCAGTAGTACTTAAATTTTAGGGAAAAAATAAGAAGTAGGTGTTTGTCTGACCACCCTAACCACAAGAAAATGATAATATTTTTTTATAGTATTTTAGATATAAGTAGGGGACTCATGTCTCAATATGATGCATATTTTTTTGTAATTTTTTTCCAAGTAAATAATTAATTATGAATTTTTTATTACAATTTTTTACAAATATAAAAAATTGTATGTCTAACCACCTTAACTTGGTCAAAACCTCATGAAATTCTTTTTTTTTTTAACCCTATAGTATGCCAAGCATAGAATGTGATGCATTTTTCAAATTCAAAAAATATGATACCGTTTGAAAGTTATAGATGTTTTTCAATCAGCCTATTAATTAGGACTTTAGTCGTAATTCAAATAGAAAATGAATAATAATTATTTATTAAATTGAAAGTAAAGCATAATTTATATTGGTGGAAAGCTAAGAATCTCCTTTAAAAACCCTTTTTGTTTCATCAATTTTGGGTAAAAAAAAATTCGTCAACCACATGGACCATTATATCACTTAGATATCGCCACTTTTTGGCCCATCATGATCCTGCACATAATCATTTTTCAATGTTTGGATCGCCACATAATTTAGAAGATATAGATCAAGATTTATTCCCCAAGCAAAATGTAAATATTTTCCCCCAGTGTCTAGCAATGTATGGAATGTCATGGGTGGATGCTTGGATAGGTGTATGGATAGATGGATATGGTAAGCATGCAAAGGATGCCAAGGATTATCTTGTGATAAGATAATGGGTTCGGATAGAGGATGTTTATTTGGATTATGCTTCATGGCTCATATATCATTGAGTAGGATAGGATCAATGAAAATGACCCATCTCAAGATGTTTACCATAAGCAAGTATAAAGTGTACACCAAACTTTGTCAAGATCAAGATAAATTGGACTATGGATGCAGATGGATGATAATGGATTGGATAACTGGTTCATGGATGGAATGTTGGCTTTATTATGGATAGGATAAGATGCTTTCACCTGAACTCATACATGTAGATGCTCAATTCTACACATGATGCCTGTTTGCCAGGTTTTCATCATGGTACTTGCCCAAAGCGCCACCGTTAGTGGTTTTCATTAGAGGAAAAATTTTCTCTTTAATTTTTTCAATCTTTTTTCTTATTTTTATTTTACGGACTTTTTGTTTTGATTTTTTTGTATTTTTCTATGAAAGATTTTAAGCTCATGCTAAACCACCTGGTGGTGTTGATGTATATTATTTTATCATAATGTGCTATTGATATCCTGCTTGAAGAAGTTTCTTTTCTAAGATACGTGCACTTGAATGCAAATTTTGAGATTCTTGATCTACTTTGTCAATACCAGAGTTAACTTTTACTTTGTGTGCACATCATGATAAAGTATCTTCTGAATCCTTATAATGAAGGGTTTATGCCAATACATGGTCAATTTGAGAATTGGATATCATGTGTGGAGGAGTAGATGGATTGGTTGACAACTTGGAACCTTTGACTCTCCAAACTTGGGAAGATGAGCAATGATGGGTGGATATGAAAGTGTGCATGGAATTAGGACCAACTGCTTGATATACTTTTTACTTTGCTTGGGAAGCCTTCTTTTTCCTTTGTGGAAATATTTGATGGATACTTTTCCCTTTTTAATTTTTCCCCATAGTTTCTTTTGACTAATGGAGTTTGATAGGGATCATATATCTTTGTATTTTTTGGTATCCATATGTATTTGATTTGTCTGGTATGCTTCTTAGCTTCTTTTTCTTTGATAGTGTTCTTTGTGCTTTGATTCAAAACCTTCTTTTGATGTTGGTCCCAATTCGTGGATGGGATGATGGGTGGATGAAAATTCATGATGTGGTTGGTTGTAGTATTGGCATTGGTCTCACCATAAGGATTCTCTGATAAATGATGTCATGTTGAGAGGGAATTATGTGATAAATGACCACTGCAGATGACGTTATTTTAATTTTTTGCTTTGCTAACTCTGGAATATCCTATTTTGTCTAACCTATTTCCCTAAGTGGATAATGTTGGATATCTTCGTACATGATGTCCTCAATCTGAATTTGGGATATATCTAATCCTGATTTTGACAACTCAATTTGACTGTAGGAATCAACAACCTTATCTTTTTGTGTAATAATGTCAAGAGTAAAGGAATCTTGTTATGAATGAAGATCATCTATGTGTCCATCCAAAGAAAGCATCTCATGGGTAGATGGAGGATTATGTTTTACATGGATGTGATCATCTTGTATAGATAGGAGAATGTCCATTATATCATTGTATTAGCTTGGAGATACAAATTCTTGATCTCAAATGATTTTGGATTTACTTTCGACATGCTTTGGATCAAGTTCTTGACATGGGTCAATTTCGAAGAATGGATTTCTTATAAAGGGTTCTTGGATATCTTTATTAGGTATAGGAAGTTGCTCAAATGTCATGAGGTCAAAGGATGTCCATATGGTTTAGAAAGGATCATTTCTAGACCTTGGTGAAAGATGTTGATCATGCTTTGGAATAGATTCTTGAGATATGTCCTCTAACTCATTAGGTGATTTAGAGACATTTTCAACATGATCATTGGTTGAAAGATCCTGATCATCATTTTCAACAATTATGGTGGGGATATTTTCAATGCTATTGCTAGTGATTGAATCCTGATGTTGTGTGTCCCTTTATTTTGTGAAAATCATAAAGGTAATTTTCATTGTACGAAGGAAGTTTCACCATGGGTTCTTGATAATTCTCATAAACGGGGATTTTAATGAGATTCTATTGGACTAGCCATTGCAAGATAGACTCAATCGGCTCCCCCCCAAGTGGTGTGTATTTTCATTTATTACCTTGTGGGATTTTTACTTCAAATTGACCTTATGGTGATTGATTTTGGAGAGGTGATGATTGGGTTTGTTGTTGATCTTGATATCCAACCTTTTGACATTGGATATATTTTTCTTGATGTGGTTATGGAGACAACTCAATGATTTGATGACATGGTTCAACCAATGGAAGAGTGTATTGATTTTTGGGTGATGTCTCTTGGTGATATGAATCAATGAGTTTTTTGAGTGTAGCAATTTTGTTCCACAAGATTTGATGTTGAAATTCTTGATATCATTGACTAAGTTGTTGAACAAGCATATTTGGTATGTATACTTGTGGTGTTTGCATGGAATCATACACCGATTGATCTTGAACAATTTTTTCATTTCGTATGATGTTTAGATTTGGCACTATTGGTTGACTTTGAACATTGTTTTAGTTTGGAAACATATTGCCTTGATTTAGGTAACTTTGATTGTACATGGTGTTACCTTGACTTCGATCAATACATTGAGTTTTCCATATATTGCTTGGATTTTGAACAACATTGGTTTGATTTGAAAATGCATCTTTCCCAAAATTAACCAAGTGTGGATTTGATACATTCATGTTTGATAAGTTTGCACTTGGTATATTCACATTTGGTATGTATGGATTGGATGGTATAATGTTGTTTAGAAGACTCATGCCTTGATTGTTTGGTTGATAGATTTGTAAGTTTTTTATTTGATTTAAATCTACCATAGGCAATGGTGTTCTAAACTTCAAATTGGGAAAACTCACATTTGTATCATTGAGGTTTGGAGGAGATAAAGATACCATGTATGGATTGAACAAATGTGAGTATTGGCTTCGATAGTTTGGTTGACTTGGATTACTCATGATGTATGAATCAAAATTATATTCCATGTTTTCTTGTGTTTTGAACTTGTTGACCTCTAAGGGATTTAGAACCAATGATGGGATGAAAGATGAAAGGGTGAGTGGCATGGGTGTTTGAACTTTTAGGAACCTTGGAGGGATACTAGACTTTATGACATTTATTTATTTATTTTGGATTTTATTTGGATAAAGGAATTATAAACCCAAAGATTTTGAATGTTATCTTGGAATAAATTTGTCCACAAGTCGATAATTTAACTAGGGGTATGAGGAAGGATTCATCCACACACACTTAGCCAAACAAGGTGATTTTGATGTTGATTTGAAGGATTTTATCCAAAGTCTAAAAGGAATGATGTTTCCAATGGTTAAAAATTTGTTTGTGAGATGGGATGATAAATATTTAGATGGATGAAGTGTTTTATGATCCTAAATAAACCTAAGAAGGACCTGTTTACTAGACCAAGATATTGAAGAACATGCTTTTCCCTAAGAGTAGTTCAAACCAAAAGACCAATGTTTGCATGGAAAACCATATGACCAAAAGATAACAAGCATATGTGTGGGATCAAATTAAAGTTAGTATTGTTTAATGAATTGCTTTTACCACATCCATTTCTTGCTTAATTTTCCAAATTGAATGTCTATATCTCAATTCTTTTTCATTCCACAAGGTCCATTATGTCAAAATCAAGATTTCAAGAGCATAGTTTCCTGTGTTGACTTTGGGGAGAACAAATTGAGATATGAGTCCAAATGTCTAGAAGCCTTCTAGGGATAAGAACCCCTAGGGAAAAGCAGTAACACATGGAATTTCCAAGGATATTTTTTCTTCCTAAAGGGTTTGAAATTTTGAAGATTTTATGAATGTTTGTCTTTCCAATGTTTAGGATCCAAGCAAAGTGTTTTTGATTCTAGGAATATGCACAATCTTAGGATGAAAAGACAATATTTGTTATGTCCCCAGTTGGATATATCCAGCTGCACTTACTCTTAGTGGATGATTAGATGCTTGACCACATAGGCTCTCCCTTACAGTGCACTCGCTTCTTGGGTCAACCAAGCATCAGTACCATGAATCTCCCATGGCATACTTCTCATCTCTACTAAAATTCATAAGAATGTGGGGTTACTTTAGAACGACTATTATTGCTCCAACAAATAGTTAAGAATTTTGGATTCTACACAAATTGGTTCTTAATCAGGGAACTCGTTCAAAAGGCCACACGAAAGGCAAGATCAACTCATATAAAGAGTATCACTTGCTTGTCCATAGGAGCTCTTGTAATGATGGACTTCCCTCAACATTCAAATTTGTATACCGATTGGGAGTAGCTTGGCGTTTAGCTCATTACTGGTTTGAGTCGTTCCCTTGGGGTGAGTACTTTTTCCCACCAAGGTAGGCACTCTAAAGGTGGATAATAGCAAAGGATTTCATTTTTAGTTCAGCCACCTAACGCATTTAGGTGGGAGCACACACAATGCCTTTTCTTCACACTCGTGTGTTTTGTTCAATTTTTAGGCACCCAAATTGAAATGTGGAGGAAATCATTTTCACAACTTAAGATCATCAAAATCCTTTTGATTCTCAAGATCATTGTGAAGCGCGAGAGAAGCACATACATATTTCAGATGATATTATTTTGGGAAAGTGATTACAAAGCAAAGATGCACATGTTCATTTTAACTCCTCAAAGCAATGATTAGATTCTTTTTAAAGTACCCAAAAGGAAAGATGAAAGTTGTTTTGTTCAATTTTTACCCTTAAGAAAAATCTAGTAAGTTTTTCTTAAGTTTTTTTAACCCTTTGTAGCAAAATGAAATCTTTTGTAGTGTGTTCTTTTTAGAGCCCAAAAGAAATTTAGTGGACCTAAAAGTAAGAAGGTAATCAAATCCAAAGGGATTATAAGTTCTCCCAAAGTGTTTAAAAACACTTAATACAATGAGATGATAAAATCATAAAGAACCCTTGGCCTTCGTTTTCCTTCCTTCACTTTTGATCAAGAAACTTACTTTTTTGGCAGATTTCAACAATTGTCAGATTTTGCCATTTTTGGTAATTTCCCATGCATAACTCTGAGAGTCTTGTTTTTTCCCAAAAAAATTTTAAAACTAAGATAGGATAAATTTCCAACTAACATCCTAAATTTGAAACATGAGATTCGATTTATTAACAAAAACGACTTAAAAAAAAACTAGAAAAATACATTAAATTGCCATTTTGAGGGCCAAGATGAAAGTTTCAAGCCCCAAAAAAGTGCCAACATGGCCACCAATCAACTCAAGGTAAATTGCGAATCCAGATTCCACCTAATAACGAAACTACATGTAAAATTTCAGCCCAAGCGAACATCTGAGTCAAAAGTTATGACCTCTGAAAGTCCCTGCATCACAAAAACTAGTTAATACTGTAAAAACAGAGGCCAAAAAACTAGTTAGAAGTCAAAACAACCAAAGTGAAAAAAAGAAGATGTTGAAAATAAACTAAAATTTTCCTTTTACCAAACTCCAGCGAAGCAATTCACATATGTGACGTAGTTTCAAAAGGTCAGCGACGTAATATAGCACCGCTGATGATTGACAGTGACTATGATTGCGGCCCTATTTGGCAAGCGACATTGTTTGGAATTTGGAAAACTAGCGATGCACTTTTAAATTTGAATTTTTTGGGTAGGAAGACTCCAACGATGCAATTTGGAGTTTGGAGCAGCGTAATATAGTGTCGTTGGACTGCTAGCGGTGCAGTTTTGCACTATTGAACTAATAGCGGGGGAGTTTCCTGTAGGCACAGAAAAAAATAAAAAAACCATAGATTTTTGGAAAAACATGATGAATTTCTCTAGTTCTGCCCTCATTCTAGTGCCAAAATGTGAACCCCAATCCTATACTTGCACAAACAAACACAATATTAGATCCAAATGCAAGTTAGAACTAAGATTCCCATTAGAATTCATTTCAAATGCAAAGAAAAAGGAATAAATGAAGAACATAAATAAAAATGATTAAATCATATTCAAAGAAATAAACTCTCAATCTCATGGGGGAATTGGTGTCATTTTTATGTGGAAAATGACCCTTTCCCAATCCCTTGTAATCTTTTTGATGATTTGATGAAGATTGATGCTCCCTTGGAGAAATTTTTGCATAACCTAGCTATGAAATGATAAAAATGGAGACTTGGATGAACAATGGATAAACTTGGCTTCAAATTTGCAGATAATGACTTTGCCTCAAGTTTTCTCCTAAATCAATATAGGAGATTCTTATTTATAGATGAGAATGATGTTGGATTGCAAAACATGGAGGATATGGGACTAAATATAAGCCAATGATAAAGCGCCACTTGTTAACATGTGAGAGGATGAAGGATGAGCACATTTTCGAGAATGTGGAAAGAGAGGGAGATTTGAAATTCAAAAGATGGCTTGAAGGATGAGGTGAAAGGTGAAGTTAATATCAATTGGCTCAAGAAAAGGACATGTAAGATATTTTGAATGCTTTGTTGGATGTACAAACCCTTTTGGAGGGATTTTTCAAATTTGGGAAATATTCCAATCATTGATACCTTTTTGAAAGTAATTGAAGAGTTAATAAATCAAAGAAATGATTTTCATGAGCAAGAGGCAAAAGCTAGAGGATTTGATGGATTAAGATTTAGATTAATCAAGACTTGATTAATTTTAATGGAGATTAGCTGATTTGACCATTTTGACATAGATTTTAGGACTGATTTAAATCAAAATGAGAAGAAAATGATTAAAGACTTAATTAAATAAAGATTTGATTTATTTAATTAAAGAGGCATGATGTTAGATTTAAACCAAATAAAGATTAATTTATTTAATTTAAATGAGATGACTTTAGGGATTAATTAAATAAAATGATTTATTTTATTAAAGGGGGATTACATAATTAATTAAATAAAATTTATTTATTTAATTAACAAGAGATGATGACTTAATTAGATAAAGTTGATTTATTTAATTAAGAGATGAAGAGTGATGAGTTTAATCAAGTACAAATTATTCGATTAAATGACTAGCAAAGGAGATGATTCAAGACGAAATGGTGTTAGTAAATCAGGATTAATCGTATAAGATCAATTTGTATGTTTTTCATGTCTATAGTATGCCATAGGCCTCAACCTAAGTATAGCTCGAACTCAAGACAAAGTGGAGCTCATGGAGGAAATGCAATGGGTGGTGACCACTGGCTTTCTTAAATTTGATCACTAGCTAAGGAAGAGGGAAGAAGAGATGAAAGGTGCCAAGGAAAGGGTCGAGGTCTTGCTCACCAAGGAAAAGGTGAGGGATGCTGAATTTAAGTACTTATCCCAACAAGCAGAGGTGGAGCAAGCTAATTAGCTCCGAGAGGAACTTGCAAAGTTTCAATCTCTCAATCCTAACCTGATCGCTAAGCTACAATAGAAGAACCAAGGATATCAAGAATAGTTGGCATGGTTGGGGGAAGAAGTGCAACAAAAGGATGAAGAGTTTCGTCGCCAGCATGCTTAACTAGAGAAACATATACAACAGAAAGATGCGTGTTTCTAAATCCACCAACCCCAACTGGAGAATGAGGTTCAAGAAATGAAGTCTTCCTTGGAGAAGGAAGCAGAAAAAAAGGAACGAGATGAGGCAAGCTAGATTGCAGAATCACAAATCTTGCAGGGACAACTCTCCGCAGTGAACCAAAAGGTTGCGGAGTTCACGCATAATATGGAATTGAGGGATACAGGGATAGCCCTATTAAAAAACTCTTCCCAACCCCATGTCATTAGGTCAGACCTTCTTCAAGTAGTCCAACAGTTATATGTTTCATAGTGGGAAAGAGTGAAGGCTTTCTACCTAACTCTACAGCCGACGTTCCAATTTATGGTGGAAGCAATAGGTTTGGGCATGGAGGTTCATGAAACAATCGATAAGTTCCCTCAATCCATTGCTGAGAGAGTTCTTGAAGCTAGGAGGTTGTTGGATAGGTTGTATATGGCCCTAGATGAAGTCTTGGTAGACACAAGAATTGAAGATCAGAAGCTTCTTGCTAAAATAGCTAACACCTATTTATCCATTTTCATGTGGCCATCCTTCATGCTGACGAGTGTTCCACCACATTGGATCAAACCATGAGTAGCATGCGAGCAAGGTTCTCCCACCTAACTCAGATGGTCTTACCATCCCCGTTTCTGGGAGATGAACTGGTGGCCACGATGGAGCATATTGCGGTGAATATTGAAGAAAAGCAACGAGATGCGTCTACTTTTCAGAGGTTCAATCAGCCCCTTGCTTCTAAAGATATTGAGAGCATCACTCATCTAATTGCATGACTTCTTGAGTCTTGGGTCAGTATGTCAACGACGTTGCCTTACAAGGAAATGATCGATTTGCATGAAGTGCAAGAAATGTTTCATGACATATTGAATCCATCCAAGGCCAAATGGATACCTCTGCAAACCACTCTCTCTAAGCTCTGATCGTGTCACCCAATGGAGAAGGCTCTAGTCTACAAACCAAAAATATTTGTGTTCCTCATTCCATAGGTGAAACGCCCTTGATAAGTTGCCAAAATCTATGAATATAAATTTCCCCAAGCTCCCTTCAGGTTATTTAATTTTTTTCTAAGTACCAGCCACACCCATCCATTTAATGCAACATTGGGCGCATTTCACAAGGCTTTATCTGAATGTTGCCACTTTTTAGTCAAGTGCTCCTCACAAGGATTCTTTCCTTCACTTTTCAATAGCACCCACCATGTTTCTCGTTCATGGCTCAAATCTTTTCTGTTGCGATGGCCGGAGAAAATCATTACTATATACATCATTGCTCGTGATCGAAGGATCTTTTCTGTTACTAGCTCACCAGACTGGGGATTTTATTATAAATACTACTTCTTCTTTCGAATCAGGGGTTCAGATTTTGACAGAGAAATTGGTGGAAGAACTAGGCCTTTTATTACTTCTAGATTACTGCAAAGAACTTACAGATTATGCCCTTGTTCGGCCTTTCTATTTTTTTAGGATATTTGATAAGTTTTACTGTGCCATTATGGTATTGTGTATTTCATTTGCAGAAATTCTATAAATTTAATGCAAGTTTGTTGGTTTTGATCATGTCTTTGAATCCTCTTTTCAGTAAATGTGCATGAATATTATTTTATGTCATTGATTTAATCATTCAGGCTTGTATCTTTATTTTATGTCATTCTAGGATATAGCAAATTGTTGAATAGGCCCTTAAATCGCATCCCCAAGATAGATTTATCATGCTTTACATCTAAATATTGGCACACCACCCTAGTTAGATCCTTTATTTTTATATTTTCTTCCTTTTCCCATTCAAAAACCTAGCTAGATAGAAGAAGTCGACTTCTTTAAAATCATGAGGTTCCTTAGTTCAATGCAATAGGTCCCCCCTTTAACTGAGTTTCCCATAAAGGTTGTTACCTTGTCAATTTTTGGCATCAACAAATAACAACATAAACTCTATAGAATTTACTATTTTATTATGTATCGAAAATGAAATGATATAGCCAAAGCTAGAGAACAACAATTAACAATGTGTTTTGGAAAACAACATAGCTTGTTTTATTGTGTTGCAACCATTGGCACGTAATTGAAACCATATATGAAAAAACATTAAATTTTCCTATGTAGATATGTATGTATGTCAAAGTAGATGTAAACAATGTACCTCCACACTCTTCCCGATGTTTATTACTTTGTGAAAATAGTTATTATCTGTTTGAACCTAAACACGACATTCTTCAAATGATATATTGTATATTAACTGTTATATACCAATATTGAAGCTTTTTTCGTAATTATTTATTTTCCCTCATATTGTTGATGTCTGTATAAAAAAAATTGAAAGATTAAAAATATGGAATAATAAATTGTATTGTAGACATGTAAAATATACATGCACCTGATCCTAATCTTACTAACATCAATTCGTCTTGAATCATCTCCTTTACTAATCAATTTAATTAAATAATCTCAATTTGATTAAATTCATCATATTCCCTCTCTTAATTAGATAAATCAAATTTATCTCATTAAGTCATTCAACTCTATTAATTAAATAAATCATTTTTTTTAATTAATCTAATCATCCCTCTTTTAATTAAATAATTAACTTTATTTAATTAACCTCTAAGGTCACATCATTTAAATTAAATAAATTAATCTTTATTTGATTTAATATAACACCACCTTCTTTAATTAAATAAAACAATATTTATTTAACTAAATCTAAAATTATTATTCCTCTCAACTTTGATTTATTTAAATCTTAAAATCTAAGTCAAAATTGTCAAATCAGCTAATTTCTACTTAATTGATCAAATCCTGATTAATGCTAATCCTAATCACTCCAATCCTCTAGATCTTGCAACTTGCACAATAAATCAATTTATTTGATTTATTAATTCATCAATTTCCATTCAAAAGGGCATCTTTTGTGGAATATTCCTCCAATTCAAAAATCCCTCCAAAAGGGATGGGTACTTCTAACAAGGCATTCAATGCCTCTTACATGTCCTTGGCCTTGAGCCAAGTGACATTAACTCCATTCTTTTCTCCCTCCAACATGTCACTTTGAAATTTCAAATTGGAATCTCATAGCATTTATCATGCACATTGATCAAAATGTGCACAACCTTCAACCATTCACATCTTGACAAGTGGCACTTGGCCATTGGGGGTTCAATGATCCCACATTGCTCAATTTCACCTTCTTTTCCAATTTGGAAATCTATAAATGAGAGACTCTTCCTCTCATTCTAACATCCACAACTTGAGTAAACTTACTATACTCAACTGCATCCTCAAGAAACATCTAGTTTCATCCATTTCATCAAGATCTGAGCTAGGTTATGCCAAAATCTCATCAAGGAGCTACAAACATCACCAAATCATCATCAAGCTTACAAAGGAGTTGGGAAAGGGCCAATTTCGACACACCAATTGGCACCAACTCCCCCATGGGATCAAGTGTTTGCATTGCTTAATTAGGATTTCATTTATCTTTTGTGTTTGTTCTTCATTTTTCCTATTATTGAGCATTGTAGATGGATTTTATCGGAAATTCTTGTTTTATCTTGCATATGAACCTAACTATGTGTTTGTTTGTTGTATTTGTGTAGATATAGGATTGGGGTTCACATGTATATTAAGTGTTGTATGAATCATTGGACACTTTTCCTTTATTGATCCTTTGCTATCATATTCTTGATGTTTGTGCATAAAAATTGAGAGATCATGTTGTGTTTTCAAGTCATAGAGCTTGTAGTCAGCCGCCGGTGTTACAACTCTCATCTTTTAAAAGAGAAGCCCCAACAATGTCAGTGGACTTTGGCTCTACCCAGGCTGATGAACAATCCTCAAGAAGCAGTCTTATAAGTTTGTTCCTTGTTTTCTTCTTGTTGCTAACAATTAAATTGATACTTTTCCATGTGCATCGAGCAGCCTATGAATATGGTTCATTTGAATTAACAATTGTTGTGATATATTCTAACTAATTTATATTCTAAATCTTCATATTTTCTTTTCCTTCCAATTTTCTAGCCATTTGGGAGTCACCTATGTGTTAGGGGGAAAAATGCTACCGTTTTTCAATGTGTTGAAATTGTTGTTTGCTTCTAGACTCGTCTCACAACCATGAATATCTCATTGTTTCTACTTCACTAAGTGAAACTACCTTCTAGGATAGAAATGTACATCCAGCCTTGTTAACACATGCAATATAATCTATTGATGTTGGATATGTTGTTCCATCTTCGATTCTCCAACTAATGTCTTTTCAAAAAATAGGAGGCGATCAAAGCCCTATTGACCGCTACAAAGTCATCCTCTCTGATGTAACCTACATGAAAATAGGGACTTTGCCTACAAAATACAATGACCTTTTGTTTACAAGGGCATTGAAAATAGGTTTCATCTTGTGCTTGACCAACTATTTATGTAGGAAGCTCTAGGAATCAAGGTTAGATATTGTTCTGCACTACTTGTAGTTGTTTTATGCTTTCTCGTTTGTAGAGACCACCTTTAAAATTATTTGATGTTTGCTTCATTCCAGCACAATTATCATATTGTCCTTAGATGTCAAAATATCAGATTTCCATCTAATTGGAAAACCTAGATATTTTTTAGAGATCAAGAAGAACAAATAGTTGGTTGTGAGTCACCATCCCCATTCAAACAAGCCTTAACATTTGGGATTAATACATCCGCAAGATAACATAATACTCCTACAAATATCAGTCTTGTTAAAGGGTTGAATGTTTACCAAACTAAATGGAAAATAAAAGGCCACATAACAATGAAAAGGGATGTGCATCATTACAACAAACAAGGACGTGAGGACCAAGTGTTCAACTTTGACATTATTGACAGTGAGGGAACAAAAATATGAATCACTTGTTTTAATGACATACCAGAATTGCATTATGATAGGATTGAAGTGATTTATACTTATTATGTGTTAAAGAGCTCAGTGAGACAAGTATATAGGAAATTTAATAAGTTGAAAAGCCACATGGAAATCATTTTGGATCAAAACTCAATGTTGAAATTTTGTGACGATTAGGCCATTGTGCCAAAGAAAGTGTTTAAATCCATACCTATAAATGAAATTACAAATTGTAGCAATAACAGTTTGATTGATATTATTGGGACTATGGTGCACGTGGGAAAGGTATCAACTATACAAAGAAAGGATAAGTCTGAAACAATTCACAGGAATGTAAAACTTAATGATTTGTCATCGTTTTGCATTGATCTTAATCTATGGGGCTCAAATTGGGAAGCAAAGGGTGATGAGTTAGAAAGGTTGTGCACCCCTGCTTCAGTTGTCATCCTTTTATTAAAAATGCATGTGTTGGGTATTTTAATGGAACGGTTCTGAACACAACTGTAGGGACTCTTCTATACATAAACCCCATCCCAGAAACACAATCCTTGACCCAACGAGGACATTTTGAGCCACCAGCTATTGAGCCCTTGTGGACGGTCTCTCAAAAGGTTTCTTTGGAAAATGGGAGAGTCACCATTCTATATATCTTGGATCACTGCCTTGGCTTGCTAGAAAATTTGTAGGCTACTCTCAAGGGAACAGTTAAATATATAAAAACTAATGCATTATGTTACACTGCATGTCCCTTGCAGACCAAGGATAGAAAATGCAAGAAAAAGTGTGAAGAGTCCGCCCAAAATACATGGTTCTACCCTAAATGCTAGACAACAATAGCTGATTGTGACTTTCATTATTTATTGGAGCTAAAAGTAGAAGACCACACAGGTGAGATTTGGACTACTTCTTTTGATGAGGCTGCAAAAATATTATTGCAGATGTTAGCAAAAGAGATCTACATGTTACAATATGAGTTTTCTACCACAATGACCATTGAGATTATTATCAATCATGTCACTTACACCTCATTCATTTTCACTATTCTTATTAAAACTCAGACCTACAATTTAGAAACAAGGCTTAAAACAACAATAGCCAAAGTTGCAAGAATTAACTTTGAAACTGAGTGGAAGGTGTTGCTTTCATATTTGTCTATAATTTCCCCTATCCTTCAAGAGTCTCCAGAGATAGTTCTCATACTTCCTTGAATACCAAAGAACCATGCCGAATTGTGACTTTGAGTATTTGTTATAGTTTCTATTGACTGGACATTTGTTTCCTCCTCTTTCTTTGTAGTGCTTGTCACATCAAAAGAAATTTCCTTTCTCCTATTGTTTTTTGTTCCTCATTTAACTGGTTATATATTAAGACAATGAAGTCTAACTTATAATTTTTTTCAAAAACAGATACACTTGTTCTTTTCTGTATTGTTTATGTTGCTTAGACTTTTGTTTCAGTTTAAGTGTATGTTCCTCATTTTATTGTATGTTATTTGGCTATATAGTTATGTGGTCCTATCTAACACATGTATCAATATTTACAACTATTCTTATATATAATTGTGTATATGGTTGTATGCATGTATATATTTACGTATGCATATACATAAATATATATGCATGTAATTGAAATTTCTGAGTGCATACAACATTTTGACACATATGTGTGTAGATATATGTGCCTATAATGGATTTGTATGCGTATATGCATGTAGACTTGAATATTTATAGGTATTTGTGACTTTTTTTTTAATATCAATATAGTTATTTGCTTCTTTTCTATTTCAATTGCCATATAGTCATATCTCTGCACAATCGTTCTTAGCTATAATGTTGGCTCCCCTGAATGCATGGATATTAAATGTTGTCATGCCTTTGCATTCATAAAAAACATGTCACATATGGTTATCTTCCACTTTATTGTAGTTGCATAAAACTTTATTTTTGTTATAGTATTTTTATGTGATGTTTAATGATGACTATTCTCTATGCCCTCGACAATGCTTTTTTGATTTTGCTTCGGGCCAGCTTATTAAAATATACTGTTGCACAAGATTAAAATACATAATATAATGGAATTTTTTTCATTTGATTTATAATGTCCTAATCTTGTTTTGAATGTTCTGAGTGCATACAATATCTTGATAGAGTTCTATGTAGATATATGTGTCTGTCATGTATTTGTATGTGTGAATGTGTATGTTTGTATATGCATCTAATGCTTCTTAAATGTTCTCCCTACTAATTTTCCATGTCTAATCATAATGTCATGTTGGATATGTATATAATATGGTTCTTGGCTATAATTTTTATTGCATATCTTTTCCACCTCAATCTACAGCCCAACACTGAACAATGCCTTATTGAAAAAAACATAAACTCCTCAATTACTTTGGTAAGTTTTAAATGTAAGGTATTCTTGAAACCAACGCCAATATATGCAACCCATACATTAAACAATGTTGTCGTCACAAGCTGGACCAAGTGATGTTTATTTCCTGTGCCCAGTGAACATACACATATGCATGTGCATTTAAACTTATCTATATTTCTTTCACATGTATTGACAACTTTGGGCGTGCATATGTATGTATGTTGTTATTAAAAAAAGTCATTATTGTAGTGGCTCAAAATCTTCATAGAAAGTAAACATATAGAACAACAGTCAACAATGCCTTATGGAAAGTAACATAAACTATTCAATTGCTTTGGTAACTTTAGAACTATAAATATTATTGTGGCCATTGTCACTAAATGGAAAGCATATATGAAACATTGTTGTTATTGGTCTATTTTATTTCTTTGTAACCATCGTGTGTATATGAAAACCATAAATAAAATAATATTGATTGCTTTCCAGCGATTGCCTCTATATGTAAACTTTTACCCAATAGGTTATATGTGTGAACTTTGGATGGGATTTTCATCAGCCTTCCTAGTTTCAAAGCTGCTCGATAGCAATCAACAATCGATATATATTTGCATCTATCTCTGCATACATATATATCTGTGTCAGTTTTTTTTTCCACCTACATCTTTATCTATTGGATACGGATATGTGTAGGATCATCATGGAAAAAATAGGCCCTTAAGTGGCAATAAAATTTAGAAAATCAGAGTTAGGCAACTTGACATAAAAATTTAAATAAGTTATCTATATTATTTCAAAAATATGTAAGAATAGAATCTATAGGAAATTGAATGTAGTTTCTAAACTACTAGGTTTATTTATTTTTCTAAAAATCTATTTGGTGAAAATTTGAAATTTCAATGCAGTAGTACTTAAATTTCAGGGAAAAAATAATAAGTAGGTGTTTGTCTGACCACCCTAACCACAATAAAATGATAATATTTTTTTATAATATTTTAGATATAATTAGAGGATTCATGTCCCGATGTGATGCATATTTTTTTGTAATTTTTTTCCAAGTAAATAGTTAATTATGATTTTTTTATTACAACTTTTAAAAAATATAAGAAACTCGTATGTCTGACCACCTTAACTTGGTCAAAACTTCATGAATTTTTTTTTATGTTTTTTAATCCTATAGTATGTGAAGCATAGAATGTGACATATGTTTTGGATTCAAAAAATGTGATATGGTTTGAAAGCTAGATATTTTTTTCAATTAGCCTATCAATCAGTACTTTAGTCGTAATTCAAATAGAAAATGAGTAATAAATATTTATTAAATTCAAAGTAAAGTATAATTTATATCAGTGTAAAGCTAAGAATCTCCTTTAAAAATTCTTTTCATTTCATCAATTTTGGGTTAAAAGAAATTGTCAACCACATGGGCCATCATATCACTTAGATATCACCACTTTTTGGCCCATCATGATCCTACACATACCCATACGTTCAATGCATATATACGCATCTGTTGCTTTGAAATATATTTCCACAAAAATGTATGTACTTATTTTTGTTGTGTTTCATTTTTGTTTCCCTATGTGTAGATATGTATACATATGTCAAATTAGATGTAGACAACATATATTGCTCCCTATGTTTATTGTTTTCAAAAAATAGTTGTTATTTGTTCCCTTCTCAAAAGGAAATTCTTAAAATAATAGGGTTTATATTAGGCCTAATAAGAAGCATTGATATCAGCATTCATCACATTGGTTGGTGGTGTATGTTCTTGCTCGGGGGTTTGGTGAGAGTCTATTAGGCTCACTGACCCAAATATGGTAGGATGGAGACCAGGCCTTATTTTGTTTTGTTCCATTTTACTTTCCCTCTATGCAGATATGTATATTTGGGAAGTTAGCCACAAAAAAAATTCATCCATGTGTTCAGCTGTGTAGGTATGTGAAATCAGATCCAAACAAGTGATACTGGTGTGCCAGCCTGTGCCAAGTGATGTTAATCTCTCAACCCATACCAAGTGATATTTATTTCCTTTCCTCCCATTGTGATTTCTATATTGATAGGTCCACGTATGGCTATATATGTGTGTTGTCTGCTTATAAATTTTAGCTTGTAGTAACAAATCATTTAAAAATCTTCACAACAAAACGTGAAACATAAATGAAACAATATTGGTTTCAACATCAAGCCAGATGAAAAATCCCACATAAAACACACGATATTATCTCTTTTGCAACCATACACATAGAATGGTGGTGATAGATGATGCAATATAGCCTAATCTAGAGAATTGCAACCATCACCACAAAATGAAAGCCATAATTAAAACAATATTGGTACGAATAGTGACCCAAATACAGAAATGTGCAAAGATAAAAAATTTCCATCTTTCCCACGTCGCACCCAATATTCATCCCTATGTGCAGATATGCATGTATGTGAGCTCAGATGCAGAGAATATTCATATATACTCCTTCCTATGTTTATTTTTTCATAAGGTACCTGGTTTTTTTCTTTTTGTATGTCTATACTTAAACTTATCCATAGAAATTAATTGGTGTTTTCCTTTACATAGCCCTGCCTCTATTCATTGACATTTATCATGACCTTTAACAAAAGAACGGGTACATATGTTTCAATTGATAGTTGTAGTTTTGTTGTTCAAGACCCGCATCATGCATTTATTGAAATTGCTTGTATCAACTAGAACATGTGGTACCTATTCTTTTGTGAATTCATTGTCTTAGACTTTGAATTTTCAAGTTCTTTTTTCAAAAAAAAGTGGGGGCATGATCCACAACATGGATCAAATTACATGTAGGAACATATGTTTAAAACCTAGAGAAACATAGCAATTTTTTGTGAAATTTTGGATAAGCCATTGTTGGGTCGTGTTTTGTTTCTATACCTGTTATCAGAGCCGTGAGTAAGGAGGGAAAGCTTTTGTCAGGGTGCAAGCTCGATCACATGTTGTCCTACTTCTATGAAGGTGGTTGGAGTTTATTCTTTGTTTTCTGCATGGGGCAATGGTTGCAAAAGCAAATGAAAAGGAGTTTCCTACAATATTTCTTTACTCGCTTCTTGTAGCAAAGCTAGCAGCAAGAGGTGTATTTGTACCAAGCAAGAAAAGGTGAATAACGAATAAAAACCTTTGCACTCTTTGTTTCATTTGTGATGTGCACAGACATTCGCTATGTTTTCCAAGGCTTTAAAAGGCATGTGTCACTTACAACCATCACCACTACATGGAAACCATGCAACAATTAATGTTGATGCCATTTTTCTCGCCCTCTTTATTGATGCAGAAAATGATTTTAATCTAACAGAAAAAAACCACACACCACCTTCCCCCGACCACCACCTTTTCCTCCACCCATCGGAAGGAATCCAAAGTGGTGAGGCTAATGAAAATCCCAACCAAAGTTCAATGTAGACTGCCTTCCATCATCTTGCAATCTATGTTCTCCCAAAACAACCAACCACTTGTAGGTAGCACATGCCATTTCAAACCTCGGGAAACATAACGGTCGATTGTGTCGAGTCCATGATTTTTTTAAGGTTCAAGTGCAGTTACCCATTGTGGAATTTATATGAAGGTGGTTAGATGTTATTTTTTGTTCTTTAAATGGGGTGGTGGTTGCAAAAATACTACAAAAGTGTTAGTTGTGATAATTCTTTGCCCATTTCTTTCAAGCATGCATCTTGTAGATAACACTTAAAAATATAGTTTATCATTCCAAGAATGTCGCATAAAGTAAACATAGGACTTAGCATGCATCAATGGCGTTCTTCTATGACATACATACATATCTATACATAGGGGAAATACATTGTCCAAAACTACGAACAGTGGTGGTATCAATGTTCTATACAACACTGAAAATACAACTTATCATTCCAAAAATGTGCCAACATTTATCAATGTTGTTTGCATCTACTATGACATGCATACAAACTTGTAGATTGCATTGTTCATCATTGTGGTGAATGGTTGCATCAATGTTCCATATAACAGTTAAAATACAACTTGTCATTGCAAGAATGTCCCAACAAAGTAAACATATGGATTAGTATGTATCAATTTTCTTTGCATCTACGATGACATACATACATATCTGCACACATGGGAAATCCATTATCCATCACTCTAATCAATGGTGTCATCATGAAAAAATTTCTATTGCTTTACCAACCATCCCCCCATGCAAAAAAACACAAAACAAGTGATTTGTATTTCTGCTTGCTCACTGTCAATAATGTCAAAGCTCAATATTTGGTCCTAACAACCTTATTTATTGTAATGGCGTTTGTCCCTTTTAGTTGTCAGATGACCTTTTATTGCCCATCCTCTACCTGTTGTTTATATGTAATTCCACATTCATACTTTTCCAGACCCTATTTCTCTATCTATATATATCCAAGGAACATGCCCCTATAAATGCATCCAAGGCATACAATCCCTATATACCTGCTTGGAAAACAAAATCTGCACTGATATATACATATGATCGAGAGCAAGCATCATTTTTTTGTGCTTGGTTTTATATTTCCTATGTGCACATCTATTTGTTTCTGACATTATATGAAAACAATATTCATATCTTTGAAGACTACATATGGATATATATGTGTAACCGCGTATGACAGTTCATCTGGTAAATATGGTATGGTGGAGAACATGCTTTCTTTTGTTGCATTTCATTTTATTTTATTTTCCCTATGTGCAAATATATATATGTGTTATTATTTCTTTCAGACTCAAAAAAGAGTTGCTTGAATGATATAATATATATTGACTGTAATAAGGAACATTGATTTCACCATTCATCAAAGTGGTGGATAGTGTATGTTATTGCTATGCATAGACCCACCTTTCTTTTTTGCTAGATACTGCAGGATACATACCAGCAATTACAATGCACTATGAATGAAACAAGAGGATCATTTCCAAAAATTGTGTTCATTGCCATCATCACAAAATTTTGGTATTCTTAATGGTAATTGTGTTGCTTCTCTTTCCCTCTTCATTTCCATGCATATAGAATTTCCACCATTTCTAAATTCGCTTCCTTATCATTTTTTGTATGCGACATGTAATCATGGTATTGCATATTTCTCCCTTATAATTATAGAACTCTTTAAATTTCATAATTTAGATATTGGATAACAATGAAACATGTTCAACTCACTAAAGTTTTCATTTTCTTTATATATACTGTAGGATACATGCTAGGAATTGCAATGCACTATGAATCAAACAAGATGATCATCTCCAGCAATTTTCTTCATTGCCATCATCATTAAATGTTGGTATTATTAGTGGTAATAGTACTGCTTCTCTTTCCCTCTTAATTTCCATGCATATAGAATTCCCACCATTTCTAAATTCGCTTCCTTATCATTTTTTTTATGTGACATGTAATCTTGGTATTAAATATTTTCCCCTTTTACATTATATAACTATTTACATTTCATAACTAAGATATTGGTTACCAATGAAACGTGCTCACCTAGCTAAAGTTCACATTTTCCTTGTGTGTTCCTATAAATGAGTTAAACCATTTTAGGTTGCAACTGCATTCAAATTATATACAAGGTGTAGTGATCTCCAAAATGCTAAATAGCTTTAAAATCGGGCATTTCCATGGTGTATGTCCTTCACCTAAATTCTAACTGTATATAATGTAAGGCTATATATCTTTTATCCCATGTCTTATTTCACAACTGCGTGCTCATTTATTAAAAAATGTATAGCATTGATTTGAACACAACCAATTTCCTCGGGTCCAAAAGCATCACTCTCACCATTGATCAAAGTGGTGGAAAATTAATGTTTTTGCTCGAGGGTTTAGTGAGAGCCCTCATGGCTCCATGAGCCAATATGGTAGGGTGGAGAGTAGGCCATTTTTTTTGGTGTACATACTGCAACCCATTGAATGCACAAGGTATGCCAACATTTTTTTTTATTGTTGCATTCCATATTAATTCTTATACATTGTACAAGTCTTTAGATTTCCTAATTTATTTATTCTCTATCAATGGCACATTTTTATTGAACTTAACTTCACATTATCCTTTGATCTTTTTAGACCATACTCAAGCCAAACAATCCTCCTTTGTGGGTGTTTTGACGCCATTAGATCTTCTATAAAGTTAGCAGGGCCTAAAATATTGGTTTCACCATTGATTAAAGTGGTGGACACTTTATTTTTTTGCTCGAGGGTTTGGTGAGAGCACATGACACTCCATGACCCAATATGGTAAGGTGGAGAACAAACCTTCTTTTATTTTCTTTATACTGCATTGCGCCATGTGGACAAGGTATGCCTATATCATCCATCCCTTCTATTACAGGTGTATTGCATATTATCTACTATAAATTGGAGAACTTTTTATATATCTTGATCTAGATATTATCTTCCAATGATAGATTATCGCTCCACTAAACTTTACATTTTGTTGTTATTCTTGCAGAGCATACTGTAGCCATAATGTGGATTTTGATGAAGTCATGTGTTATAACCGACCTTTCAGAATAATTATACTGACTACAAAATCAGTTACAATGGTCAAATGAACAACTACATCCTCATACACTTTATATTAAGTGTAATAAGGAACAGTGATTTCACCATTGACCAGCATGGTGGATGTTTTATGTTCTTGCTCGAGGGTTTGGTGAGAGCCCATGAGGCTTCATGACCCAATATAGTAGGGTGGAGAGAAGGCCTCATTTTGTTGTGTTTCATTTTTTATTTCCTATGTATAGATCTATATGTTTCTCACATAACATTCAGACAAGATTCTTATGTTTCATAGACTATATATTAAGTATAATATTAAAGATTTTTTTGAGCATTGATTACAATGAGACAATAATCTCTATTTTTAAATCTGGCGCTCATAATGTATATATGTAATCTTTTGAGATAAGCTTTCAAATAAATCTATTATTCTTTTGACATAACCAACATGTATTAGTACCTTTATCTATCCCCTATTGTTTTTCTCTACACATAGATTTGCACATGCTCTCCCTCAATTCACATTCCTGCCATTTGTGCTTCGCTTTGCCTATCAGCTCATCATTGCATGTCACTACACACAACTGCTAGTTATATTGTATATGAATTTTTTTTAGTATTTAAAATATATATTATATATTAATTATGGAATGAATTATATTTATCTGTTAATTTAATTTGTACTATATATAAATATATTAATTAATAATTATAATAATTTAATATTTGTAAAATAAATAGTTTTTATTATAAAATATAATATATAATAATAATTTATATATAATATTGAATATAATAGTATGTATAAATATATTATATATAAATTAATTTGTACAATATAAAATCTATATTATATATATATATATATATATATATATATATATATATATATATATATATATATATATATATATATTATATATTTTATTATATTTATATTTAATAATTTCTAATATAAAATATAATACTCAATCTTGCCACATATTTATATTATGTATTATAAATAATTAGTCCACATGTAAATCAAAAAATAACTAAATGTTGGTCAAGATGGACCCATATTTGAACACATGGAATCCTTTTGAATGTTATATAAAAGAAAAAACATAAAAGCATTCATTAACAAATGAAATAAATAATTTTTTATTTCAAATAAAATATCATAACTATCCACTTAAGTGTGTCATTTATAAAATAAGATGTTCATTTAAACAAGTATTCTTGTCATAGTGGAAAATACTTATTCTTATGTGTACAACTATTGGGGTAGCAATGTATATGCATTGGAGTAGTTCATATTAATATCTTGTCCTATCACAAATATAAAAGGTGAGTGCAATAAATACCTTGTATTTTTCGATGAAATGTGAAGGATTGTCAAAAACAAATAGTGCTCAACTATTGATCCATTTGCTTCTGATATAAATTATATTTGAAAATAAAATGTGTGTTATTTATAATAACAAATAGTTTTTGTGTTCAACTATTGGTTCATTTGTGTTGGATATAAAAGTTAGAGGTAGAAAATATTTATGGCTAGCAATAGGTATTTGGTCCATTTAGGTTGCATATAAGTTATATTTTAAATGAAAATATGATATTTTACTAATAACACATGATTTTTTTTGGCGAACCTTTAAAAATTTAATTTTTGGATGCTTTTGACATACATGTTGATGTGGCAAGTTGTACATGACGAGTTACACTTCTAAACCTTATTTGTAGATAGGTAAGAAGCCAGTTCACATTTCAAAAAAAATAGAGGTCCTACAATATTCCATGTAACCACCACCTGATCACAAATTTAACCTGCATGACTACTAGCCTCTCTCCCCTATGCCTCTAGAAATGTCACTATAACCGTGTCTAAGATGATGATGTGGCATATACTAGTATTGGTGGTTCCAAGATGACTAGCAGGACCACTCTTGTGCTGGAATCAAAATTCTCACCTAGTTTCCCCTATGTTTTTCTTAAGAAATTAGTAATTACAAAAAAATGAAGCATTCAAAAGTTAAAAATAATTTCAAATAAAAGATTAAAAGAAACTCCTTAATTTATTTCTTATTAATTAAATAGTCACAATTTTTTAGTCATATATGTGATTTATGGGGCACATTGTGTCATGCTATCAATGATGGGAGATATGGGTAAAGTTTGCATGAAAACTATTATGAAACTTGATGCTTGAGGTCTTGCTCATTTTGTGAACAATATTGTTTCTTTCAACCATTTGAAAGTGATCTAGAGATCCTTCAAATTGATTGTTATCACTTTGTTGTTAATGGGTTTTTACAGATATTTACTAATTATTTCTTGATGTCTTCTTTTTTTAATCCTATAGACTTCTCTGAATTTTAGGTTAAAACCTCCTTTTCTCTAATCGGTCCTTTCTCTTTGCTTAAATATTTTTCCTTGATCTAGAAACACATCTTTTGTCGAGATCCCCAATCCTCACAAAACCCTATTTTCTCCTATGGCGGCAACTAGAAATTCTTTTTCAGCAAGCCTTCCTTTCGTAGTGCCTTTGTGGATTTTCTTGAATCCATTGAAATTTTCTCCATATGCTTTTGCTCTACTCTAGAATTTTGAATCATCGATGCATACCATTTTTTAAATTAGACCTTTATATTAAATATAATTTCAAAATGTTTTTTCTTTCAACAAATTTTCACATAAATGTTTCCTCCATATTAAAATTAATTATAAAATAATTGTATCAATTATTCATTATTTATACATGATTTAAATGCCATATTTATTAATAAAAATGATAAAGAAAAAAAAATTCTTAACGATCCTTTTCAATTCATTGTTTGGTTTCCATATTTATTATACTTTAATTAAATTTCTAAAATGGCTTAATTGTTAAAAAATGGTAGTAATAAGAATATGCATTTTTTCATCCATTTTTGTGTGCTCAACCATGAAATCTTTATCCTTTGCTTAAATTTGTTTGTAAATTTTTTATCTATATTTTATGAATTGTAGATACAATTGTTTTGTCGTTATCAATGTGTTTAACTAGTGTTCCATGGTGACGTGTCCCCCCCCCCCCAAAAAAAAAAAATCTTGGAAAACTCAAGATGGGGACATTTTCGAGATGAGGGACATCTAGGAAACGTACCCTTGTCGGCCCCTCATTTCTTTGTTGTCCCCTAAACATTTCTCCTTCCAAGGGGAAGTTTCTTGCCAAAAGGGGACTTCTAGCCATCTCCAAGACTCCTAGACTTCTTTGAGACTTCAAGGAAACCCTTGGGAATCCCCTACGAAAATTCATAAAAAGAATGATATTTTTTTTAATTCAAAAAATAAAAGTAAAAACTATTAAAACTTAAAAGTTTTGAGTTAAATTTATTATTTCTTACCCTAAAATGTCAAAGCTATAGTATACCTATGGACTATTTTTTATTTTATTTTCATTTCCCTTTACCATGCGTGAGATGTGGGAGTCTAAGATAGTGCGTGGTGTTGAGAAATATGACTCAAAGTTACTGGCTTGATCAAATTCCTGGAGCAGTTATGTTTTCATCCATCATTGGCTTGAGTTAAGTCACTAGTTTTCAAGTTTTTCTAATTGATGTCGTGGGGTTCTAAAGTTTCATAACGTCCTGACTTAGCGACTATGAAGCTGAGGATTTTCCATTTGTTGTCGGCATGTCACAAATTTTGAGAACTTTGCAACCTCCGGCTTGAGGTTCAGGAGTTCGGGTTTTGAGCGATTGTCCCCTAAACATTTCTCCTTCCAAGGGGAAGTTTCTTGCCAAAAGGGGACTTCCAGCCATCTCCAAGACTCCTAGACTTCTTTGAGACTTCAAGGAAACCCTTGGGAATCCCCTACGAAAATTCATAAAAAGAATGATATTTTTTTTAATTTAAAAAATAAAAGTAAAAACTATTAAAACTTAAAAGTTTTGAGTTAAATTTATTATTTCTTACCCTAAAATGTCAAAGCTATAGTATTACTATGGACTATTTTTTATTTTATTTTCATTTACCTTTACCATGCGTGAGATGTGGGAGTCTGAGATAGTGCGTGGTGTTGAGAAATATGACTCAAAGTTACTGGCTTGATCGAATTCCTGGAGCAGTTATGTTTTCCTCCATCATTGGCTTGAGTTAAGTCACTAGTTTTCAAGTTTTTCTAATTGATGTCGTGGGGTTCTAAAGTTTCATAATGTCCTGACTTAGCGACTACGAAGCTGAGGATTTTCCATTTGTTGTCGGCATGTCACAAATTTTGAGAACTTCGCAACCTCCGGCTTGAGGTTCAGGAGTTCGAGTTTTGAGTGATAGAGTGATCCTTTTGTTGTTGGCGAGTTGCGGGTTTCTGGTTTTTCCTAACCTCTGCTAGAGATTCTGAAGTTTGAGTTTCTCCCAACTCGGTGACCTCATTATCGGCATGTTGTGGGTTTTGGGAACTTGACAACCTCTGACATGAGGTTTTGAAGTTCATTTTTTTCACGACATAGCGACTTGGATGTCAATGGTTGTGGGGACCACTTGGAGTGTTGGGAGTTAATATTTAAGTATTTTCGAGGAGAGTTGTTGCGAATATTGTAGATTCCCTTTTGATGTTCCAAAATTGCATTGTAAGTGGTGTACGCGTGTCTTGGTGGACCCCTCACCATGACAAGCGGATGTGGAACCTGATAGGATAGTGGATCGTGGTTGAAGGCCAACAGGTGGTGATGACGTGGAGGACAGATGACATGTGGTCCCATGTGCTCGGTGAACATTGGTGAGATGGTAATTAATGTATCTTTGACTCGGTGGCATGGTGTTAGGTGGATAACCCTACGTTCGATGTTGGATATTTGTTCAACCACTTATTTGATGGCCAGAAATGTTGGATGATGGTGTGTGGCTCAAGGTGGAACCCTAAAGCGATGCAGTAGTTGAATAGTCAAAGAAAGAGAGAGAATGTGTTCACGTCTTTTGTTTCATCTTTCATGGTTGGTTTTGTTTGTTGAATATGTTAATGGTGTTTTTGAAACTAGTTAAGCATTAACTTCTCTCTAAGGATTAATGTGGGAAATGAACTATGTATGTTTCTACCTTGTGGCATAGTAGTACGTGTCTTTGAGGTGATTTGAAGAAATGAAAATTATTGAGGGAACTACTGATCTTGGATGCCCCTTTTCTGAGATGCCCCCATTTTTTCCACACAAGTGATATTAGAGCTGGTAAAGGGAGGTCAAGGAATTTCCCGATACCAACAACTAGTATCAGAGCTAGTAAAGGGAGGTCAAGGACTTTCCTGATACCAACAAGTGGTATCAGAGCCTTCTTCTGGGTTTTTTTCCTCCCAAGAGATGTTGGTTCTGGGTATTCCTTTTGTGAAGATTTATCAGTTTGTTATGCTTGAGGAAATCTAGAGGAATCGGCTAATGTATCATTGATCCTCTAATGAGTAGAAGTTCTTTCTTTTCTATTTAAGTTTTTGAAACAACACACAACATGGAATGTGGAGAAGGAGAAACTTGAGTTGGTCATATTGAAATGATGTGACTTGAAGTTTGTCAGTTGGCAGTGGTGTAACCCTCATGCATGGGGTGGAATATTTTTCTTTATGGTTGTGTTGCAGTAGAAGCTTTCATATTGGGTGTCTGTGTGAGAGACTCCCTGGTGATATGGAGAAGCTTGGGTTGTTGTTCAGTCATGGAGTAATGTGCTTATGCTGGGTGTTTTTTCCTCGTATTGGAAGGCATAGTTTTTTGGTACCCCAATTGCATGTAGGCTATGGAGTTGATCATTAGATGATCTAGAAGCTTTTGAAATATCTCGTCTCTCTCTAATGCATGTGCATATTGGTGGTTTTAGAGCTGGCTTGAAATGGGCCTAGAGTTCTTGAACTATTGTTTCCTTTTAAGGATGGTTTATACTTGCATGGCTCTATAGTTTTGCAGGTTTTACATGGTCAAGAATAACTTGTGGTAATGTGGAGCTACACTGTTAAGCTATTTTATAGACCCTGAGTTTTGGGGTGTGACTAGATGAGATAGTTGTAGTTCTGCATGGTTTGTGGAGGTGTGATGTCTTCTTTGCATGGGATTTTTGGTACGTGATGTGTCACTCAGCATTCTTGTGGTGATGCTTGGTGCTTTCCTGGACTATGGTGCTTGTTATGGAAATGGTTGGTGAATCAGATCTGAGCTTGATCTGGTGTTTGAGTCATGTTGTCTACATGGTTATTCTCTTTGAGATCTCAGATTTCCAGTGCGATGATGAGTTTGCATGTTTTTGTTGAATGGATATACGGGTTGAGCAATATTGTGGGTTGTCTTTACCTACATGTTTGTTATGAGGCAACTTGGAAGTGGATTGTCTATATCCATGAGGTTGATTCAGAGTTGGTGAAAACATGTTAGTTGGCCTTATCTATGGCCACTTGTACATTGGTGTAGCTACTTTGAGATGCAAGGATGAGTGATGTTGAGTACTTGAGTATTCGGTTATGGGGACTTGTAGCAAGTTGTATCATGATGTCATGGATAGCTTGGATACACAGGTTTGTGTAAGCTTTTGATAGTGATGGTGTTTTTTTCTTAGTTTGGAGATCTTGGTGCCACTTGGTATTGTTGTCAGATGGACATGTTGTTGTGTGGAATTGAAGGAGTTTTAGATTAGCAGATGGTTGGTCATGATGTTTGGAGAGCTTGGGTGTCACAGTTCAGTTGTAGCTTTAGCAATGACTATGGATTCATCACTTGGTGGTGAATGATATTCTTTAGTGTTATAGATGTTACTAGGAGGAGATCTTAGATCCTGTTGCTACAGAAGGGTTCTTTTTCATTTGCATGGACACTATTTGAAGATGTGCAAAATTCTTGAGCCATGTAGGACTCTTGTGAGTCTTTGGTTGAGATGTTGGTGGTTCTTGATAGATGATGTTGGTTTAGAGTTGTTTCATTTCATGTTTACTCTTGATTGCACATTAGATTTTTGACATGATACATTGCTCTTGAGAGCATGGTATGTTCACCTAGAGCATGAGATCTCCTAAGGGGAATGTGTAGATCATGATGTCATGACAAGTTCTTGGTTCAGATGATTGGAGCCTTGATAATGGTTTGGTAATTCTCTATGTTTTGGGTGCATTGGTCATATGCTTGAGAACTTCATGATAGTGTAGTGATGCATTTAGAGTTTAGCATGAGATGATTAGTTGTAGGTGCTCATGGATACATGCAGAATAAGGTGACATAGTTGGAATTCAGCTCGGTGTATGTAGAAGGATTTTCTATAGGTATATGATGTGTATACTTTTCTCTTTGTGGTCTTGGTTATGGAGACTTGTGGTGAGGGTTGTACAGGTTGTGCATATCATTGTGGATGGTTCATTGAAACTACATGTTCACACTCTCTATGTGATGTTATTGGTAAACTCATTATGCCTTGATCTTTTTAGATTTGAAATTACCCATGCAGTGGGAGTTTTTGGATGTGTTTTGTCTTCTTTCACTGGTTGGTACATGGAGCTTGTATTTGTTATTGATGGCTTGGTTATGGAGTGGCATGACTTTGTTGATCTGGATACCTTGGAGGTATGTGTGATTAGATGGAGTAGCACTTACTTTGTGTGCTATTTTTATTCACATTGGTTGATCAGTTGGATGGGAGCAGTCGGTTTTTTGGTTGTTGTTCTAGCCGATGTTCTATCTTCTTTCTAGAGAATGACTTCATGTTTGTGTTCGTGATTGAGGGATTTGAATTTGGTGTTGTTTTTCTTCTATATAACTTGTTATAATAGTGGAGTGATGGTAGTGTTGTATCCCTTGCTTTCTATAGGATCTGATGCTTGTGTTCTTGAGACTGGTGCATATACGCGTTGGCTCATTCCTTTTTCTTGCGGTGGATTGCTAGAATTGTTGCCTAAGTTGGTGGACATCTTGGATGTCATTGCAGGTGTCTTGGTTAGAGCATGGAAGCATTGTTTAAGATTCTTTAGTTTTCTTTAGAAGGAGTCAGTAAGTTCTTCATCAAGTGGGAGAATGTTGAGAAATGTGACTCAAATTTACTGGCTTGATTGACTTCTTGGAGGAGTTGTATTTTCCTCCATCATCGGCCTAAGTTAAGTCGATGGTTTTCAAGTTTTCCTAACTAATGTCATGGGGTTCTAAAGTTTCATAACCTCTCGAATTAGCAATTGTGAAGTGAAGGATTTTCCCTTTGTTGTCGGTATGCCATGACTTTTGAGAACCTCGCAACCTCCGGCTTGAGGTTCAGGAGTTCGAGTTTTGAGTGATAGAGTGATCCTTCTATTGTTGGCAAGTCGTGGGTTTCTAGTTTTTCCTAACCTTCATTAGAGGTTCTAATGTTCGTGTTTCTCTTGACTTGGTGACCTCGTTATCGACATGTCATAGGTTTTGGGAGCTTCACAACCTTTCATATGAGGTTTTGAAGTTTGATTTTTTAATGACATAATGACTTGGATGTTGACGGTTGTGGGGACCACTTGGAGTGTTAAGAGTTAATATTTAAATCTTTTCTGTGAGAGTTGCTATGAATATTGTAGATTCCCTTTCCATGCTCTGAAATTGCACAAGTGGTGTACACATGTCTTGGTGGACCCTTCACCATGACAAGTGGATGTGGAATCTGATAGGATGGTGGATCATGGTCAAAGGTCAATAGGTAGTGGTGATGTGGAGAACATATGGCATGTGGGCCCATGTGCTTGGTGAACATTGGTGAGACAGTAATGAATGTATCTTCGATTGGGCAACTTTGTGTTAGGTGGGTAACCTTAAGCTCGATACTGGAGATTTTTTCAACTGCTTATCCGATGGCCAAAAATGTTGGATGATGGCATGTGGCTCAAGGTGGAACCCTAAAGGGGTGTGGTAGTTGGACAGTCGGAGAAAGAGAGATAATTTATGTCTTGGAACGGAGCCGAAAAGGTAGAGTACGAGGTGGTTACCTGGGTGTTGGTTGAGAGGGTAGGTAGAAAACGGGCCGAGAGGCTAGGTTGTCGTGAGTAGAGAGATGAATCTTGTCGAAGGGGAGGGCTGAGCGACTATGTAATAGAGAGGTCAAGAGGCCGATGGTCAAGTTGTGAGGTTGTGTAGCCAAACAAGATGTCTCTTACAAAGAGTGGTGATCGCGATGGGTTATGCTGCGAAATATTCTCTAGAATAGAACAAGATGTAAACTCTATAAAGGCAGTGAGCCTGATATTGTATTGTAACTATTTTTGTTGTTGAATAATACAATGGCAATTTGGGCTTTTGGAGTGTGGGATTTTTTACCCAAAAGGGTTGTCCCCATGTATATCTATGTGTTCACATATTTGATTTCATCTTTCATGGTTGTTGGTTCTATTTGTTGAATCTGTTAATGGTGTTCTTGAAAATGGTTAAACATTAAATTCTCTCTAAGGATTAATGTGTGAAATGAACTATGTTTGTTTCTACCTTGTGGCATAGTAGTATGTGTCTTTGAGGTGATTTGAAGAAATGAAAATTACCGAAGGCATTATTGATCTCGGATGCCCCTTTTCTGACATGCCCCCATTTTTTCCACACACGTGAGAAGAAGGGCGATTTCAAGGAAGGGAAGCAGGTTACTAGGCATGTTTAACTCTTTTTTTCTCAGTTTTGTTTTTTATTCAAAATTTATACCCCACATCCCACAAGTTGTGTGTTATGCAACATGCTTGCAAAATGTGGAAGCACAGGAAAGGCAGGTGAACTATTTGAGTGAACACCTCAAAGTGATGCCATCTCATGGAATACAATGATGAGTGTGGGCATACAGGCCATCTCTTTAAGGAACTTAAACAAATAGCTCAACTGCCTTTCTCATGCTTCCACATTTTGTAGGTTGTGCACTATCATGGGGGATGCTGGTTGTTGAGCCGGGAGACTGGAGAAAAATAAATTTAGAAAAAAATATTTGAATCATTTAATAATCAAAATTTATAAATTTAATATTATTACAATTTTTTAATTTTAAAATAGGCTGCTACCTTGTCCCAAAGCTCCCATTTTTGAAAAATATGGAAGATATGTTTGCAAAATGTGGAAGCATAGGAAAGGCATGTCAATTGTTTTAACTTAATGCCTCAAAGAGATGTCATCTCATGGGATACATTGAGTGTGGGCTTTGCCCGTGCTTCCACATTTTGTAGGCATATCTACCAAAGCATTTTATTTTTTCAACCATAATTACTAATATCAATATGATATATCAGTTTTGTGCATATCCTGCAATATTGCAATCCATGAGACCACATTTCCTTCAGGGATAGGGACAGGGATAAAAAAATTAACATTGTTTTTTGTAGCATCATCATCATAATGAGTTCATATAGAATAAGTGATGATGAGCATCAAGAGGTTAAGCTAGAAATTCAAAGTGAAAATGAATCATGTCCGATGATCATGAATTATAATAGGAGAGGAGGGTGAACATGGCTCAAATACTCAAACTGGCACAAGTTTTATTGGGAGTAAAAATGATAGCTTCCCTTCACGACTCCTCCAAAAATGGGCCAAGGGCCCCTTTGATCCAAAATCACATTTAAAATAATTTTCATCTAAGATAGATGAAAATCCTAGGACAACTGGGGGCACTAGAAATTGGAAGTGCTGCATGTGTGAACTTACATGGTTTGGTACATTAATAGAGCTAATTCTCACTTTCTTCTTGTTCGAGGAAAAGGTGTAGATGTATGAAAAATGGTGGAAGGTAACTTGAAGTACAAGGATGAAATTTTAAAATTATGGCCCATTGTAATGAGAATGAAGTACCTATAAATGTTAATTTTCTACAAACGAATAGGGGTGATCAGATTTCAGTAGTTTCTACTTCTACTTTGAAAAGTCTAAGGCCATTGAATTCATCCAGTTCAAGTGTAGTAGAGCCTAAGGGGAAATCTAAGATGTCATCTTGACAACCATTTGCAGATTTATTTAGTGTGCAATAATAGGATGAAGGAGTTGATGCCATTGGAAAAACCTTCTTTTCCAATAGCATTCCATTCCATGTGGCTCACTCTCCTTATTATAAGGAAGTTGTGTCAAAGATAATAAGGGCGGGACAATCATATATGCCACCAAGGGCGACTAAATTAAGGACAAACATCTTGGATCAAAACTATTCCAAGATTAATATTTTGATGGAGAAGATGAAGAGAACCTAGGTCGCAAGTGGATACAACATAGTCATGGATGAGTGGACGGACATTAAGCATCATCCACTTATCAATATCATCATTAAATATACAACGGGCCCTTATTTCCTTGGGGCTATTGATTGTTCAAGGCATAGAAAGGATATTCATTATAAACTCTAGATCCTCAAGGATTCTATAGAGGAGGTTAGACCACTAAATTTGGTGCAAGTAGTGACAAATGTGGCCCATGTGTGCAGAGTTGTAGGTAAATTGATTGAGACAACCTATAGACATATTTGGTGGACTCCATATTATGTGCATGCTATGAATAATACACTTAAGGACATGGGTAAAATCAACTGGATCAAATCAATTGTCAGTGATGCTAGAGATGTACCAATTTTTATCTGTAGCCACCCTACTTCACATGCACTTTTTAGGTACTTCTCTAAGAAGGAATTCATGAAACCTATAGAGACTCAGTATGCATCATACTTTATTCTCTTGGAGAGGATGCTTGAGTTATAAGAGGCTTTGCAACTAATGGTAATGACAATAGAATGAAACCAATGGCCTGATTCAAAGGCATAGTGGGGGTTGAGGGTTAAGGAGGTGGTTAAGAATGATGTCTTTTGGGCTAATGACAAATATATTGTCTCCAACATTGCTCCAGTCTTCACAATTATTATATTTGAGGATTCTAATGCACCTTCTCTTGGAGAGGTATATGAGTGCATTGATTCCATGCTTGATCAAATGAAGGCTATTGTGCAAGAGGACCCCACAATGTAATTCTACATTGAGCATATTCATCCAATCATTCAACGTAGATGGAAGAATCTCAACTCTCCCTTACAGATGGTTGCCTATGTATTAAACCCAAAGTGGTACATGCAAAGGCCCGACAGAATCACACCTATAGATGATGTTTAGGTGAAGGAAGGTTTTATGAAGGGCATTGAAAAAATGTATGATCCTATATAGGCCAGCTTGCTTCATACTAAGTGGACATAATTTTCCACTCTTTGGGGATATTCAGAGGCGATCAAGATAGATTTGGAGACTATGCCATAGGAGGCCCCAAGTTGTGGTGGACTATGCATGGGCCTAAATCTTTGATTACTACTCTAGCCATTCGTTTGTTGTCCCAGGTTTCTAGTTCTTCTACTGCTGACAGGAATTGGTCTACTTATAGCTTCATCCACTTCGTTAAGAGGAACAAACTTACTTCTAGGAAGGAAGAGAATTTTGTGGCTATACATAGTGCTTGTGTCTCATTGATTGCAACTCAACTACATACAAGGAGAGTCAAATAGCCAGATGGGATGTAGAACCAGAAGAGCCAACATAGATAGATGATGATGCTACATAGACAAGGATGGTTGGTATTGGTTTAGATGAGCTTGAGCATGTGGGGTCCAACAGTTCCAGAGATGAGGAGATTGATATGGAGCTTGGGGATGATTAGATCACTAGAGGCATCAGGCCATTAGCCATTTACTATTTAGTATTTTGTTTTTGAAGTTTGAAGTTTGAACATTGTTGATTGTAATTATGAATCACGATTATGAAATTCAAATTATGAAACATCTAGTTCTCATTCCAATGTTTATTAAGTATATTTTTATTTTGATTTTCAATGTTCACTAGTTCAATGAAATCATTGCAATGTGTTTAAACTTTAAACTTTACTTATTCCTTAGGCTTCTACAATTATACATCTTTCTATAACTAATTTTTCAGGTACTATATGTATTTTAACACCACTCCCCCACCCCCTCCATGCCCCTGTCATCCCTCTGCCACCCCCTAGCCTCCTTGACGCTCCCTAACTTAGACCCTTCATCCCCCTGTCCCCGAAACACATCCCTTGCCGTCCCCTCGTCCCCTCCTCGAAATGCCGTAGAACATTATATTTAACATCCATTTAATTTAAATGTTATTCATAAAAATGAAGTACTAGAATTTCTTGAGAGGTCACCTAACTAGAACTATTATTTCAATTCAACAACATTTAATTATAAAATTATCTTCAATAATCAAGATAAAACTCTTTTACTCGTTCATTTAGCATAAATAATATTTTCAAATTCGGGATGCTGACTGGTCTACAGCTTCTTCCTGGTGATAACCACTTCAAGGGAAATGTCTTTCCTTATCTGTTGAACTGTACACAATTGCAACGGCTTGGACTGGAAGCAAACAGGTTCGTGGGCTTCATTCCCGCAGATATTGGCCTCAAGTTCACCAACTTAAAAGTATTTTCTGTAGGAGATAACAATTCAACGGGCAAATCTCAAAATCTCTGGGAAATTGTTCTCAGCTCTCACTTCTTGATCTCTCTAGTATTCGGCTAAGTGGTGTGGTGCCTCAAGAATTAGGAATGCTAACCTCTCTGCAGATACTGGAGCTTGCGTGTAATAGCTTGTCAAGCGGACACTGTGCTACATTTGTCTATTAGATGTGCTTTCCAACTGCTCCAACCTCGAAGTCCTCGATATATCATGGAACCATTTCAGTGGAAATTTTTCAAGGGGCATAGGAAACCTCTCTCAAACGCATCTCACATCCAACGTAGGTACTCAACACAAAAAGAGGTTAAGACGACGAGTGGGCGGGGGCTTGTAATAGACAACAGATAAAGTCACTCACATGAGGTAAAATTTTAGAGGAAAAATCTCTTCCACTACACAAAATCCAGAACTTTAATTGTTGTGCACGTCTCCAAGAATGTTCAATAGATACCAAATCAGATTTTTTTTAAATGAGACGAATCAAAATCGGCATCTCTTACAGTGGGTGTTTTAATCTATTCACTATAAACGAACTCTCGTCCGCGAAAATAAATACCGTGAACCGAAAAATTTCGGCCAAAAGAAAACAGAGATGAAAAGTGGCGAACAAAAATCGGCAAAAGTATAAACGGATGAAATCGTTCTCATCGTCTTGCATTCATTTTCCAGTACCGAACGCCGCTGATTGCAAAAAGATCGCTCACCTCATAGAGGGAACGGCGTAATAATATTTAACTATTCTGAATCTATGTTTTATTCTTATTTGTCCTAAACCTACCCATTGACAATTAAGGCAAAGCTACAGAACACCCATGTAGCAATTATGGTTTATCCAGAGATTGCACAAAAAGGAAGAACTGAATGATAGAATCCTACAACTGTGAAAATGAATAAAGGACTAATAAATACATTAAAAACAGAAGAATTTTATTTTATTTTTTTAAACCTGCAATCATGGCTCTCCTATCTTAAAGCTGCGAGTAATTTTACATTGTTTAGAAGTTTTAGCTTAAGAAAATCAAATTCTCTTCCCAAAACATTGAGCACTTTCTAAAATGGATGAATAACTGGGATATAAGCCTCATGGATGCTCGGGTATCAATCAAAATATAAAAAATTGGGATATTAACCATAAGAGGTTCTTATGAATAACGGGGGTGTTATTCTTACAACGTCGTTATGACTAACTCGGATAAGTTCTGATCCTACATAAAAAAACATTCGATTTCATCATAGCAAAACATTTTCAATACAACATAGTGAAGATAACAGTTGAATACAATATCTAATTATTATTGGCAAACATTGTTTTTGTACAAGAACAGATTCATATATGTCTTTCGTTACTAGTAAAGAAAACAGAATGGAAAAGTGATCAAAAGTGATCAAAGCTCACATTCCCACGTAGAAGACAAATTCTCATTGTATTCTTCAGTAAGATTGGTAATGAAATTAGAGATCCCTTCGTCTGCTTCTTTCTTGGTAGAACTTTCTAGAGCTAATTCTATACCTGGACCATCAAAATAATCCCTCATATCAAGCTCCACAGCCGGTTGGTTTTGTTGCATGCAACTGAATTTATTGATTGGTTCTTTTTCTTTTATCTCTACTCTGTTTGTTTGATATTGTACTGCATGATCTCCTTGTTCATAAGAAGCCAAAGCTGATTGCTCTTGCATGCTGTTGCACAATCCAAACTTCTGTACTTGATGCGAGTAATGGTTAAAGTCATTTGCACTAATCAAGCCAGGGAAATTAGAACTTGCAAACTGGCTTCCTCTTATAAAACATCCAAGTTTGCACACCTCACCATGATTTGGCTGATGACCAAAACTATATTCTCTAAGATATATCATCTCTTCTTGACTTGGAATAGCTGAACCTTCATAAAAAGACATCCCCATCTGATTGTAATTGTTCATAGACAAACCTTCATAAAAAGACTTCTCCATCTGATTGTAACTGTTCACAGACAAGCCTGTCGTTACTGAAGCTTCCATTATCTGCTTTCCAAATTCGGTACTGGATTTCTTGGCTAGGGGGTGAATGTGGTTTGGAAACATATAATTCCTCTTGGTGGCTGCTGAAGTAGAGAGCTGTCCTGCAAACCGACTAGTTGTCATATGACTGGAATGGTATTTTCTTCCACCGAGTGTAAAGCAGTTGTTACAGCTGGGACATTGAAATCTTGGCTGAATGAATTTGCATCTCTTCTTGTTGTTGAGGTAACGATATCTGGCATCTGAAGAATTGCAATGGGGACAGACTGCTTTAGAGGATTTGAAGAGAGAATTTATGAACACCCTGGCCTCTTCTGATAGCTCAAAAAAGTTGACCTGTAAATTTGTTTTGAGGAAATCTAGTATAAACCAAGGATCCATAAATGATTCTTTATCTTTCAAATTCATTAGCAGGCTTTGAGGGACTTCCATGGAAATGATGGCTACGAATACCTAAGAGCTTCAGCAGTAATTGAACATGACTTTGTGCTACTTACAATATATAGAGGGAGGTAAAGAAAAAACCATATTAGATCAGAAGAAAGAAGAAAGCAAAAAACAAAAAAAACAAAAAGTGAAGAAAATCAATCACGTGAGAGGAAAAAACCATAAAATCGCTTTACGATTGATTATCGAATCTTTATGGATCGCACCCATTGGTTGCATGTTCCTCATCCCCGTTTAGATCAGATGGGGCATCACTATATATAGTTCTGGTCGATTCAACATTGTTCGTGTTTCCTCGTCGTGGTCAGTCGATCATTCCCAAGCGACCAGAGCCTATAGATAGTAGGGCCCAGTGACTGGTAGATAAATTTGGCAATTGCTGTTTATAATTTTTTTAGAAAGTTTTAAATTTTGTAAATTAGGGTTTTATGAAGGGGGTTAGCTAAAAAAAAATTAAGCATGTTTTTAATAAATAATTTCATTAAAAAAAATAGTTTCGAAATTTTAAATGAAAACGAGAATTATTAGATGAGAAATTATATCAATGGTATGATAAAAAATAGGTCATTTATAAAAAAAATAGCACACAACCTATAACGCAAACATAAAAGTCTTAAGTTGGTGGAGTAAACTTCTAGGCCCCCCTCTCCACTACCAGACTAAATTATACAACTATATATGTTAGGCTACTATGGATAGAAAATGATTAATATTAACCTTGTATCTACATTTTCAATTCCATCAGACGGTCCTCAAAATAAAAATAGGAACCCAAACTCTGTCCATGGGACCACATCCTTAGTTTCTACTCTAGGTTTAACTATAATAACTTTATTTTTACTAGTTGAAACCTCATGGGTCTAAGAAAAAATATTTTCTTCTTAGCCTACTTAAATATGTAAAGGTCAAAGGGATTAGAATTCACCTTAGCAATGAAGACATATACTAGATGGAGAAATTGGACCTCATAAAAGGGGGTAGATAAGATAGCCTTCATCTTATGAATCAATGGCCATCCCAAGATTATGTTGTATATAATGTATTTATCTATTACATATAACTTTGTAACAATGATTATAGGCCCTAAAGAGACCAGAAGTACAATTTTCACAATAGAAGTGGTTTTCAAGTTGTCATAACCTCTCAAGGTACTAGAATTCATATAAATGTGAGTCTCAACACTAATTATGTACCCCACAGATTCTAGAGTAGGGAAAAAGGAAACCATGTTAACAAAAAATCCTTCATCAATCATGGCTCTCATGGCATAGTAATTATACATCCATATCATCTTGCTAATGTCCTCTACAAATTCATAAGGTCTAACAAGATGAAGTTTAATGCCAATATAGTTAGGTTCATAAGTGGTGTAGATCTCTTGGTCAATTTTCATCTCAATGAGCCCTAACATGTCTGATAAAAAAGATCTTGATGGGTTCCAAGGTTTGGTTTATCATCTAATGGGTATAAGAAATGTCAACAAACATTTGGTGTTGGTTTTCATGCAAAGCTAGGAAAATATGTTATAGTCTTAAATTCATTATTCTATGTCTTCTATTTTCTTTTAAATATATAATATTTCCCATAGATGTAATCATTGATGTTTTATGGTTAGGTTGATTATTCTAGTATAACCTATTATTTTTCTTATTTTTTCTACATTAAGAATGTCAACAAATGTGCTTATATTTATAAATAGGGAATAAGTATCATAGGCCTCTTTGAGAGGACAATATATTTAAGATCAAAGCTCTATAATAAAATATGTTTCCAAACGATCTTCTCTTTCTAATAGCATCGATAGAAAGGCCTCAGAAGGAGTTATATGTGAGTTACAACCAATGTGCATGGATCTAACCACTTAATATGACCTCATTATTTATTACAACTTCATGTGATGTATATGGAATAAATCCACACTATGCAATATTAACTAAATATCTAAACTATTACTACTATAAGGGTCATAAAATGGTCTCAACCTTTAAAATCCTTGTCTTCAAGGCCTGAACTATGGAAATTATTGTTGAATTTGGTAGAGAGATTCATAAAGGACATTTTTTAGCTACAATCCTTGCCACTAGATCAAAACCTCTATGATGGTGTAGTAACAAATTGTTTGAGTATTGGTCCAAAATAGCTTCCACGTCAAGGATAATTAGATCCTTTGTCATCTAATTCAAGGAAGTGAAATCAAATGTGAACATGTTAGGTTGTAGTTTCCAAAAGGGTTCATAGATTTTTTGTGTTAAATTTCGTTGATCTATGAGGTTGAGGGAAATTTACTTATATGCATGAATACAAAATGACAAAGTCCCCTAAATAGTGATTATATGCTAAAAATAGTGTTAATCTATTTATTATTTCATATAGTTTTAATCCAAGGCCAAGTTTTTCTTAAGAGTTTAGAAGAGATACTCTTAGTTGCTAAGAGTTGAATCTATACTGCATATACCTTTGAACTACATAGTAAGGAGGAAGTGAGGAATGGAAAAGGTTGGCCACACATAGATCCATATATGGCATCATCTTGGTGGGAGAATGAAATTTTTTTCACTACAATTCCATAAGAAGCGGTCATTCTTCCCATTCACTCTATTGGTTTGAATTAAAGCAATATAAATAGGCCTTCAAGAATTTTTTGCTTTTTTTGTTCGATCATCAATTTACAAATGATATGTTAAGCTCATTTTTAGTTTTGTTCCCTATACCTTGAATAATTCTTGCTAAAAGTTACCTATGTCTAGGTGGGGTCACAATTAAAGATGATGGAATTAGACATACCATGGAGGAAAAATATATTTGGTCAAGGAATATTTAGGCAACAATATGCTTTATATGAATTGACCAATTAAAAAAGTGAGTCTACTTAGAGAGAACCACCACAATGCTTGATTTGTTTGTTACTTTGTCGTCAGCCATCAAAACTCAAGGTTAACACAAGGCTTACTCAAGTAGAATCTCTAATTTATTTGAGAATTTAATAAATTTGGACCTAATTTTAAGTTAAATTATATTTATAAGCTATCAAATCTAAGGTAATATCAAAGATTAAAAACCATATCAATAACCATCATTTCTCCTTTGATAAGGAACCATATGTTATCCTCTAATTAAACCATGGTGCATATGATATTATGTCTAGATAATACCTTGGCTTTACTAATATTTACTCAAAGTCTTAACTTGTGGATTTTATCCCTTCTCTTGGCAAATATAAGATTTTATAAATAAGATATTATTTTAATATTATGTTCAATTTTGAATGTGGACCTTAGATATTTAAATAAGAAACCTTTTTCTTTGATATTATTGTTTCCTATAATATCAACTATTGTTTATCATTAAATATTAAGTCCAAGCTTTTACTTTAACCCTTGATTATATTGATATCAAAATTTCTTGAACCCATTTGTCATCATATTGTAACGTACCAAGGTAAAATTAAGACATTGAGTCCACTTTTAGTGGATGTTTCGTTAGTAGAAAAAATTCCAATAGGAACAACTACCTATTTCATAAAAAATGGGTACTTGTTTAGCAATGAGATCCCAAAACTAAACTTGTACCTATATGGATTAGGTGCCCATTATGTTTCGAGATCCCATTATTAAATTTGAACCTATTACAAATGTGTACCTCTTTACAAACATGTATGTGTTTCATAAAGCTATTACTTTTTTTCTTGCCCACAAGTTCAACTTCTTCTCTATTCACACAATGCAAATGACTTGGAAAAGGAACTCAAATGGGTAAACGCATTAGGAAGCCTCAAAAATTATTTTTTCCACTTTCTCCCTCCATAAGAATTGATTTGTTTCACTCCTAGGTAGGTAGCTTTCTCATTTACATATTTTTATGTCTTTTATATTTTTCTCATTTTTTGAATTTAAATTTAGCTTTAGAAAGTAAAACCCAAAACTAGACAATGTTAACTAAAACATTAAACCCTAAGATCTATTTTAAACCCTTGTACCTTTAAACCATAATATACAAACCATAAAATTAAATTTGGATTTGATTTAGTTTAATTAATGGTACAATCAAAACCTTAGAAATATTTATTGTTCTCTATTGATTGACATATCAATCAATATATTGATCAATAAGTATATTGATATTTCTAGGATTTAAGGTTAGTTTATACCACTAACCATGTTTAGGGTTTAGGGTTAGTTTACACCACTAGCCATGTTTAGGGTTTAGGGTTTATGGTTTAGGGATAGTTATTAACATTAGAATTCAACTTAGATATTCATATTGGAGGCTATAGATAACAATGTTGAATGAAAATTCAAATCTATATCTTGACAAGGTAACTCATACCTACTAACCAACATAAAATTGAGATTATTATTTCTTTTGAATGGTACTATAAACCACCCTCCTAGATCATTAAAGTAAATGATAAGAGAAACCCATTTAGATGCCAAATCAATGTTAAGCATAGAAGAAAACAAATGGGTATTCCCTATGTTATACGAACCTTTCTTAAGAGAGCCTTCAAAATTCTTGGAATTATGATATCATAAATAAGATCACTTTATTTAGGGAATTAGGACCCAAAGAACTCATTAAGCATCCACTCCAATTTCCTATGTATTTGAACTAGTTCATAGCTAATACCATTGATTCTTGCAGTTTTTTTCTTACATATTTAAAGTTAATGGTGATTAGAGCATGTTCCAAAAAAGTTTAGCCCTTTCTTATCTTTTATTCAAGACTTTAAAGAGAGATATTTTATGATAGACTTCTCAATCTATATAGAAAATAAATGCATTTATAGTTTTCAATCATTAATTATGTACCAATTCTAATCTAAGTACCCTTCCCTTTTGATTCATTTTATTGTATGCTAGTGTTACCCTTTACATCATAATATCAAGCCTAGTATTTCATTGATAGACCCTCAATGTAATATTTCAATATAAATAAAATTATACCATTTAGGTTATCTATCATATTTAAATTCTCACATCTATTCAAATATAATAGTAGAACAATATCTTATTGAGGTGGAAAGAGTGTCACATGAATCACAACGAAGGGTCCATCTCACAAATGCTACTACTAGCATGCTTGATGAGGGTAAACAAGGGTATTAGGGTCTATCCTCAATATATTAACAACTCATTTTTCTCCATCACACCTAAAATATATGTCATTGAAACCTAATACCAAGAGTGACTATCATGTGCCAAAATAAAGGTATTGATAGTAGTATGTGGTATCAATATAAGTTTAAAATAGGTTACCATATTTGGATACACCAGTAGTGATTTCTCGCATATCAAAAAAAAGACAACCTATTAATTAATATGTGATACTCTAACGATAAATAAGCATGTATTCCAAAATATGACTTATTTATAGATTACTTCATTAGCTATATACCATCAAGGATAATTGTAATATATTAGAGAAATCAATACCATTTCCCCTCATGTATCTTATAGATAATTTTTACATCATGATTTTGGACATGACCTAAATAGGGAATGCAATGTCTAATAGTTATAGGGAGGAGGAGGAGGAGGAGACATTTGAGATATCTCTAATGATAGTTGTTGGAAGGTTCTCATCAAATTAGGAGGTCACAATCAGTTATTTGTTACCAATAAGAGGTTGTAATCTATTATTAATTCAATATTTACATGTTTGACTTTAAAAAGGGGTTCCAAAATGATGTGTACATCATCAAGTAACTATAGATGAGAGGCCATTGAAAATAATAATTAACTCAAAAACAACATCAATTTGGGGGTACATAGCTATATTTCTTATAGCATTTTGACAACACCTCATTTTCTTGAATGGTATTTTCCTGCACCGACTGTAAAGTGGTTGCTATAGCTGGGACATTGAAATCTTGGCTGAACAAATTTTAATCTCTTCTTATTGTTGAGGTAATGATATCTGGCATCTGAAGAATTGCAATGGGGACATACTGCTTTAGAGGATTTGAAGAGAGACTTTATGAAGTCCCTAGCCTCTTCTGATAGCTCAAAAAAATTAACCTGTAAATTTGTTTTGAGGAAATCTAGTATAAACCAAGGATCCATAAGTGATTCTTTCTCTTTCAAATTTATTCAAAGGCTTTGAGGGACTTCCATGGAAATGATGGGACGTTTTGCAAGTTGCTAGAGAGGAATGAGAAGGAGTTGTAGGTGTTTGGAGGTCAAAGTAGTGCGACCACCCTCAAAACTAAAAATGAATTTGACAGGCGCCAACAGCTAGCCACCTAGTAGGTATGTATATCCGCTAGAAATATATGTCATTTTGCCATTTTTTTTAGGAACTGTGAAGAAATGAATGGCTATTTATTGCGAAGATGGGTTTTCATTGGGAAATGGGGTTTTAATTTAAAATGCAAATAAGTAGTGATTTATGTGTTTTTCTATCGAGGATTTATTAATTTTTCATTTCATCCCATCTGTTGGTTTTGAAATTTTGTGCTTGCCGAATGAAATAACTGGCAACCCATTGTGGAAATATCAGTGAAATAATTGAATATTGTTTAGAAAAACCAGAGACCATACGAAATATATTATGAGGTTGGAAAATGCAACGTGGGTTCTACAATGAAATGATATAATCCGAAAACCACACAAAGCCCAAAATGTCACCATTGCTCATGTTCTTATTTTGAACGTTGCAGGGTTTTCATTGGGAAAAGGGATTTTTATTTGAAATGCAAGGATGTTAATATTTTTCCGTGTTGAGGGTTTTTTAATTTTGGTTTCCTCTCATATGTTGGTTTTGGAATTTTTCCATTGCCGAATGAAATAAATGGCAACCCATTGTGAAAATATGAGTAAAATAAGTGAATAATGTTTTTAGAAACCAGAAACCATGCAGAATATATTACAAGGTTGGAAAATGGGTTTTGCAATGAAACAATATATTTTGAAAACCACATAAAGCCCAAAATGTCTGCATTGTTCACATTCTTATTCAAAATGGACAAAAAAGCCCAAAGGGTGGCATTGGAAATAATAATTTGCAACTAGCAAAAAGCCTAAATGAGAATCCATTTTTGTCGCCATTTTATACACTGTCATTTTTGAAAATAGATTGTCTCCTAAAACCCTTACTATTCTAAAATACTTTAGAAGTAACAACCCAATTGGTTACTCACCCCTGACCTCAATTTGGTATGTTTTGTGATCGTCTTGAGAATCTTTTGTGAATTAGATAGTAAGAGTTTAATGAAATTGGAAAATTGTAGGTATTATGAAACCTACAAGGCACAGTGTTGTTATACATTGTTTACAGTGTTAGAAAACACACTATTCCATTTCAGTTTGTTATCAAGAGTTTTATTTCTGTAACAAAGATTTTGGCACCACAAGATTCTCTAACACTTTTAGGGTTTTTCACCTAAAAGGAGAAAGAAGTAAGCTAGAATACATAGGTTACATTCAAAGATAAGGGGTTTAAGGTGCGGTGTGTATAGAATGTGTCTAAATGCAACAATTCAAATGTTGGAAATGAAAGTAATTGATTGAATACTAATGCTAAGCCTAGAAAGTGAACTATGCTGGAAAACACATTGTGATACACAAATGACTTAAGAAACATAAACAAACTGCTACAGAAATAAATGGAAATGAAGGGGTGCATGTGGAAATAAGTTGTGAATTGGAAAACAAACTGGAAATGTTGTTGTGCTAAAATTCTAGCCTACTAGGACACGTACGCCATTCTAGATGACCTAGTCCAAAAACTGGAAAAATGCACCAGAGCCCGTTTCGGCCAAATGGGTATCCAAATCTACAAAAATCTCTGAAAAATAGGTTCAGTGGGACTAGGTCACAATTGTTGGCAACTTAGTCCTCTTCTGAATTTCTGGAAATCAGAGAGTGGAAGTGGAAGCTCTCGGTCTATACTTTCTACTCCTCCAGGTACCTGGTTCTAAAACTTTGATTCTCAGACCTAAGAATGACTTTTTGTAGATTTTTTTCCCTAGCCCACAAGGAGATGCCTTCAGCAAATCTTCAACCTTATCTTCAATGATTTGCAAACCCTTAGAGTACCTAAATCTGCAAACACATAAAGAAGGAAGAAGAAATGTTTATTGTTAGGGATTGCGGATTTGCCTTGGTCAAACCCCTTTGTAGATAATTAGTCGATAGACTATTTTGTTTGAAGTTTCCATTGGGATTTTTGTCAGCCCAGCTGTGAAATGGATTTTCTGGTGGCGGGGATTTGTTGGCTGGTAGGGACTTCACCGAGGTTTTTTGTGGCAATGTGGAGCTTCTTAATTATGTGGGTTGGTGGTGGTGGAGTTGGTGTCCTAGATATGCAGAAGTTGAATGGTATGTGTTTTCTCATGGGAGTGTTAATTCATTTTGTAGTTGTTGTACGATGGAGGCAAAAGAAGTAAATGCAGGTAGACAAAGTAAATTATGCAATATTGAGTGTCGCAGTGTGGGAAAGTATACTTGATTAAGTTGTATTGTCGAAACAGGGATTCTGGTGTTGTTTTGATAGTAGACTATTGTAAAAATCATCTCAGTGGCTAGTTTGATAGCAGACTATTGTAAAATCCATTTTTGTGGATAACAAACTATTGTGGTATTGTCGAAACCATTTTATGCTAGATTGAAAAGTGTAGTTCTCTAGAATCTATAAGTCCTTTTACATGATTATTTTTTATGGATGATTAATTTATTGTTCATGTATGTTTCTATCTTTGGCATTACATCCATTTATGGAAATATTGCAGTTAAATCTTCTTTCTTTCATGAAAACACATGGTTAGGGTTAGTAATTTTTTGGCTGTTGGTTTATTGTTGTAGTTATCTCTTCACATCTGTATGGTAGGTCATTTCATATGGGTATTTTGCAAACGTGATTAATTTATTGTTGATGTCTTCTTGTTATATGTTTCTATCCTTGTTGTTATACCCATTTTTGGGGATTTCAAAGAGATTATCATTTTCTGTGGATAGAGAAATTGCAATTAAATCTCTTTTCTTCCATGAAAAGTCATGGGTAGGGTTAGTAATTTTTTCACCATTGGTTTATTGTTCTAGTTATTTATGTGCATCTGTATGGTAAGTCATTTCATATGGGTATTTTGCATAGATGATTAATTTATTGTTCATGTTTTCTTGTTATATGTTTGTATCTTTAGTGTTATACCCATTTTGGAGATTTGAAAGAGATTATCGTTCTATATGGATGGAGAAATTAGAGTTAAATATCCTTTGTTTCATGAGAAAATATGGTTAGGGTTAGTAATTTTTTGGCCATTAGTTTATTGTATCAGTTGTCTCTATGCATGTTTGTCGTTATACCGATTAACATAGGAGCAATTGTAGATTAATATAGGAGCAATTTTTTTGTCCCTTGGTTTCTTGTTTTAGTTATCTCTGTGCATCTTTCATTTATTGTTTGTTGTTATCTTTGTGCATCTTTGGTTTATTCTTTGGCATGAAGCCCACATTAAATACAACTGGTAAATCTAATGAGTTGCAATAGCGTCTACAAAATCTATTGATGCCTCGCTTGATGAAAATCCCATCGAAAACTTCAAACAAATAAATTGAACAGATAAAATAGATATTAGAAAGAATAATAGTTAACACCCACCAAACTAATTTTATATCCAACATGTTTGTGCTTTCATTCTAACCCTCTCCATATGTATATCTGTGTATATGTATATATATGTATATATATGTATATATATGTATATATATGTATATATATGTATATATATGTATATATATGTATATATATGTGTGTGTGTGTATATATAATTCTACAGGCTTAATCGATAAAATTCGAACTACATTGGCTAGCACTAAAAATTCTAGACAAATAGGGAAATTGTAAAAGAGCTATTACACAACAAATCCTATTCACAGCTGGTCTGAAGAAAATGCCGTCAGAAACTTGAAACAGATAAATGGAAGAAAAAAAGGAAATATTAGAAACTAGTGCCCGATGATGTAGCTGGAATTTTCAATGAAGCCTGTGGAGTTATACTCATTATTACATGGTTGTTTGTGTTTGTTCGCAAGAGTGTTAATGCATTTTGTTGTTGTTGTACATTAGGGGTGGATGAAGTAAATGCAATATTGAGTGTTGTAGTGTGTGAAAGTATACTTTGATTAATATGGATTATTGAAATAGACATTGTGGTGTTGGTTTCATAGAAGATTAGAGGATTTTAAAACTATTGTTCTCCGCAATTTGTAAGTCATTCTGCATGGGTGTTTTGTATAAATGATTTATTTATTGTTGATGTTAAAACTACTATTCTTCTGAATCTTTAAGTCATTTTAAATGGGTGTTTGCATTGTGATGTTGGTTTCATAGAAGATTGGAAGGTTTTAAAACTGTTGTTCTCTATAATTTGTAATGCATTTTATATGGGTGTTTTGCATACATGGTTTATTTATTGTTTATGTTAAAACTATTGTTCTTCAGAATCTCTAGGTCATTTGAGATGGGTGTTGCAGTGTGGGAAAGTATACTCCAAAAAGTGCTAGAAAATAAATAAAAAGTTGAACAAATAAAAGAGCTTTTAGAATAACAAGTAAAAACCACCAAAGTATTCTTTTCTCCATGATTATATAGATATCTTTTCAACTTGCGAAATCAATTATGTAAACCCAGTTCTTTATGAGAATGCCTATTTTCTTTCGGCTATGACAATAATTATATGATACAACAATCTCTGGAAAATGCATATAACGCAATAGGGTTAATTGTAAATTCGATCTACATTGATTGGCATTAAATATTATACACAAGTCATTTGTGTGAAATGCCCATCTAAGATGTGTTTATGTAGGTAGTGGAGCATGTTAACTACGTGGGATGGAAATGTCTTATATGAATATGTTTCATTATGTTCTTTTCCCCTCATTTGTTTCATGTTCCCCTCAACAAAGCACTCTTCATGATATTCTTTTTTTAGTCCCCCGTAACAGATTGTTGATTATTGTAACTTTCCTCTTCTATTTTGCATATCTAAAAGTTCTATTTAATGTGGTTTTAAGAGCATTTGTGATTTTCCTTCGATACTTATGTGTTTTCATAATAAGTGTTTTCCAGTTTTCATTTTATTGTTGTATCAATATGTTTCATGGTATTGTTTTTTTCTCTATTGTTTGAACTTCCCGTTAACAAAGTGTTCTTCATGATATTCTTATTTCTAATTCTCCATATCAAAATGCTCATTATTGTACTCTTCCTGTTGTATTCTCCATATTATAATGTTCTATTTAATGTGGGTTTCGAAACATCTCTCATTCCCAAATAGCAAAATTGTAAAGCAGCTATTAGAAAAATAGTTGAGATTCATCAGTAGCACTGGAGATGTTTCGTGCAAAAAGATGGTATTATTTTTTTCTCAATTGTTTGAACTTTCTATCAATAAAGAGTTCATCATGGTATTCTTATTTTGAGTTCCCCCTACTAAACTATTCATTACCATAGTGCACATGCTCTATTTTGCATGTTTTAGCGTTCTTTTTAATGTGGGTTTTGAAACACCTATTATTTTCCTTTGATTGAAGTGTTTTTCTAATAGGTCATTGAAATACATGTATAGATCTGACCTTGTAGCATATTCCTTCTTGCCATAAATTCTATCGTTGTCTGGATATCGTGTAGCAGCAATTTCTCTGTACAAGGGATTCTATCATTGTCTACACAAGGGGTAACAACAAATTCTATGTGACAGTTGGTTTCTACATTGAAAATCCAAGGTAAATTATTTCCCAATAGAAATTATAGGCCAAATATCGATGGAGCTCTACCAGCTTAGCTATTAATTGCATTTGTCAGCGTCGATGATGTCTCGGCTAGTGGTTGCTTGGTCGGGTTTTGGGGTGGTGATGTCGAGCTTGGCGGTTGTGTGGGTTGGTGGTGGTTGAGTTGGTTCTTTTGTCACGTGGACACTAAGTCGGTAGTACTAAGATGTTAAGAATCCAACATTTAATTGTTCAATGTGTGTACAATATTGATGGTGCCACAATGGCTCTCTTAACAGCACAACTGAATCTATATATTTTTCTTGCATATTTTGGACTATGCTTTCCCACACTGCAACATTGAATATTGCATTTACTTGTTGGTGCCACAGATTGCAGGGTTTCAAAACTTTTGTTCTCTGGAATCTATAGCTCATTTCACATGGATGTTTTGGATAAGTAATATATATATACATATATATGCATATATTATAAATTTGAGCTCCATTGTTTGGCACTAAGTATCATAGATAAATAGGAAAATTCTAAAAGAGCTACTACCAAAACACTGAAGAACCACATACATTTGATTCTTAAGTATTATCCTAATACCTCTAGCAACTATTACATAGACTGCTTCAAGCTCCTTATGATAAATTTGAAGTTGCTTATAGTAAAGTGTTAATTGTTGTGGTTTTTTTCTTTGTATGGAACATGTTATATGTCTTATATCAGTATGTTTCATGATATTCATACTTCTGCATCAATTTGAAGGTCATCATAAAAAATTGTTGTTGATGCCATTCTTTTTCCCAATTCTTGATAACGAACTCTAGCTGTCTCGACGCTACTATACAATTCTCAGGCACGAGCAACTATATTTCTACATATGCATACACATACATATACATACACGTATACATATACATATAGATATACATATACATACATATACATACACACATACATATACATACGCATACACATATACATATATACATATATACATATGTATCAATATACATATACATAAACATGAAAGGGATGTTTTTGTATGCAAGAAAATATAAATGTGTATCTCCTTTCATATCTATGTACTTTTTCAAGTTGACCTGTGTGTGTATACACCTTTTAAGTGAAGTTTAATGGTTTTTAATTGTTATTGTTATCCATGTTATACAATTGTTATATTTATCTTCAATATATATATGTATTTATGTATGTTTCAATGCACTTATTTCCACATATTGTTTACAATCTACACCATGATCTTTGTAAGGATTTAAAGTTAGACCAATTAGAAAGACAACAAGGAACAAATTATGCAAAATGTGTATACCACCAAAGATGCATAGAGTCTATATATATATTTGTCTATATATGTATATATATGTATGTATATATATATATGTATATATATATGTATGTATATATGTATATATATATATGTATGTATATATGTATATATATATGTATGTATATATGTATATATATGTGTGTGTGTGTGTGTTTGTGTGTGTGTGTGTATTGGATAACATTCTATGTAATGTGAAATAAAATATATTGATTAAGTTGTATTGTTCAAAGAGGCATTGTTGTGTTGGTTTGATAGCAGACTATTGTACGTATAAATATATGTATGTATATATGTGTATATACATGTATATATACATGTATATATATATATGTATATATATATATATTTACGTATATATGTATATATTATTGGCTATTATGTTTGAAGCTTCTGTTGGGATTTTCGTGAGTCTAGTCGTGAATTGGATTTTCCAGTGGTGGGGATTTGCTAGTTGGCAAGGACTTGACCGAGTTTTTTTGTGTGGCGACTTTGAGCTTTGTAATTGCATGGGTTGGTAGTGGTGGAGTTGGTGTCCTTGATACATGGAAGTTGTATATATATATATATGTATGCATATATGTATCTATTATTGGCTATTTTGTTTGAAGTTTCCACTTGAATTTTTGTCAGCCCGGTTGTGAATTGGATTTCTCGGTGATGGGGGATTTGTTAGTCGATGGGGTCTTGGCCGGGATTTTTTTGTGTTGACGTTGAGCTTCGTAATTATGTTGGTTGGTGGTGGTGGAGTAGGCCTCCTCGCTACGCGGAAGCTGGATGGCATGTGTTTGCTCCCGTGTTTTTTTGTGGCACTAATTACGTGGGTTGGCGGTGGTGAAGTTGGTGTCTTCGATACACGGAAAGGGAATGGGAAGTGTTTGCTCGTGGGAGTGTTAATGCATTTGGTTGTTGTTGTGTGGTGGGGGCGGACGAAGTAGATACGAGCGGATGGAGTAAATGCATTATTGAGTGTTGTAGTGTGGGAAAGTATAGTTTGATTAAGCTGTATTGCCGAAATAGTCATTGATGTATAAATGTATATATATTTGTATATATATGTGTGTATATATATGTATGTATATATATGTATCTTTACTGTATAAGTGTATAAATATATATATATATATATTTGTATATCTATCTGTATATATATGTATATATGTGTATAAATGTATATATATATTTGTATATCTATCTGTATATATATATGTATATATATATATCTGTATATATATGTATGTATATTTATATATGTATGCGGAATGACAAGTATTTGCTCACGGGAGTGTTAATGCATTATGTTGTTGTGCAGTGGGGGCAGATGAAGTAGATGTGGGTGGATGGAGTAAATGCAATATTGAGTGTTGCAGTGTAGGAAATTATAGTTTGATTAAATTTTATTGTCGAAATAGTCATTGATGTATAAATGTGTGTATATATGTATATATATATGTGTATATATGTATATATATATATGTATGTATATTTATATATATGTATGTATACTATATAGATGTATAAATGTATATATGTTTACATACATATATGTATATATGTATATATGTATACATATATATACATATTTATATATATGTGTACATCGTAAAATGTGTGAGAAAATATATTAATTAGGTGGCATTGTTGAAAGCGCCATTGTGACCTGTTGGTTTGAAACCAGACTACTATAAAAAAAATTGCATCCGCCTTTCTTTCAAGTGCCCCATAACAAACTATTCTTCATGATAGTTTTTCCCCGATCCCCCCGTGATCGATTGTTTATTGTTGTATTTTGCATGGGAATCAGAGGTTAATGATTGATAATTGAGAACCCACATCAAACATATTCATACAAGTCAAGCAATCTATATGAGATTTGGCTTGTGAATTGAAGATTTGAGTTGTATTCTTTGCTAGTATGCCCACATTAAAAATAACTTGTAAAAATTATGAATTATAATTGACAAGGCAACTATTACATAGATTGGTTCTCTTCTACCAATATCTTTTATGATATTGTTTTTCACTCATCTATTTCATTATCAATATGTTTCATGATATTCTCTTCCACTCATGAGCTTGAAGTTGCATGTGACAAATTATTCTATAGTTCTTGTAACAAGGATTGTTTCCAACTTTTACAATTCTGGAAATTTTGTCGTGGTCATTTTGTTTGTCTTCTATCAATATGTTTCATAATGCTCTTTTTTATTCAACTATTTCGAGTTCGTGATAGCAAAGTGCTCTTCATGATATTATTTTTTTCAGTTCTTAATAGCAAGCCAGGATCATTAACATACTTTTCCTTTTTCGTATACTCCATATTTTAAAGTTGGATTTTACATCATCTATTATCTTCATATTCATACAAGCCAAGAAATCTATGTAACAATTAGCTTGTCAATTGAAAATTTGACCTACATTCTTTGCTAGTAAACCCACATTAAATAGAACTTATAAATGCAATAGGTCCCAATAATTTGTGTGAAATGGTTGTAAGGCCACAATGTTAATTGGAAATTTGAGCTACATTGCTTGGTGCTCAATATTATAGGGAAATAGAAAAGACTTGGTTAGGGTTTTTAATGACGATGTGGATCTTAACTCTTCATCAAAGGGTGTTCCTAAATATTTCTTAGTGTTTAATAAGTAGTGCAAAGAAATTATGAATTATGAATTTATAAGGAAAATTTTATATATATTGGTTGTCTTATATCAATGTGTTTCATGATATTATTTTTCTCTCATGTATAATAGATTATTCTATTGTTCTTGTAAGAATGATTGTTTTCAATTTTTAAAATTTTGAAAGATTTTTCATGGTTTTTTTATTTCGATGGAACATGTTGTATCTCTTGTATCAATATGTTTCATGATGTTGGTTTTAACTAAACTGTTTGAAGTTTGTGATAACAAAGTGTGCTTCAAAAGAAAGTGTTTATTGCCCTAGTTCAACTCTTGTAAATTATAAATTCTATAGGCTGCTACAAACTACAAGCATGGTGTTGATCTATACCTTTGGGATGGTTGTAACTTTTATATAGACAGATATATATAAACACATGTATACGTATTCAAGTCCCTATTTTATATTGAAAAATATGCATATAGGCACATATATATATCCATGTATAAAGACAAAGACCACTATGACTTGTTTGATAATCCAATAGTAATTTATATATTCACATGTATATTCAAACAAATGTGTATGGTGTCTTTATTCTTATTTGTGTAGACTTTCATTTAGAAAGAGTAGAAAATATCGATGGACCACAATTCCTCTTTCAATAATGCAACTTAATCGCTATATTTTCTAACACATTTTAGAGTATATTTTCCCATATTGCATTAACTTCCTATAGTGCTATGGTGCACTAGTGCCAAAATGCATTAACCCTCATGTGAACAAATACTTACCATTCTGCTTCCATGTATTGAGGCAACCAACTCCACCACCACCAAACCACGTAATTAGAAAACTTGATGTTGTTATAAACAGCTGCTAGAAACCCCCCCCAAAGTACATATGGATATATATATCTCGTTATATGTGTTTTTTTAAATGTGTGTAGAAAGGGAAAATTCAATTTATATATGTACTTAATCATTTTCATTTTTGATGTTGTATATTATACTATTTGCATTAAAAGGGATGAAGGCAATAGAAATAGGTATTACAAAAACACTTAAGAATGATACATAGATCACAAATGATCGAATATCCACACTAAACATATTCGTACAAGACAAGCATTATGTGTAAGATTTGGATCATCAATTCAACATTCCAACTAGAATCTTTGACACCCAACACACATTAAATAGTACTTGTAAAACCAATGAGTACCAATAACCTATACTTGGTTGTGTGGTTGGTTTTAAAGTAGCTTAAAGGGTTTTAAACTATTGTTCTGTGCAATCTATGTGTTATTTTATGTGCCTAATTTCTATAAATGTTTTATTTATTATTTATGCTAAAATTGTTTCCATGCACAATCTATAATCCATTTTACATGGTTGTTGCAGTGGAAACTAGTAAAAATGGTTAGCAAATTATCAATATTTCTAACTTGTCTACTAATTGGCATTGTATGTTGGAATACATTTATTTTTTATTTTTTATTGTGAAATAGAGGTGTCAACCAGTCAGCTATAATTGCAACCTTGCCTCCCTCTAAAAGGTTTGAGATCTATTTCTATGGGACTGGGATTTGTGGATGGGACTCTAGAGCCCCCCAAAATTGATTTAGTGGTTGATTTACAGACACCTCCCATAGGTCCCTCTACAAAGTCCAGCTCTGAGGGTGCCATCCACCATCCTCCAGATCCTGATTTCATAAGTTTGAATTTCCTTTCCCTTATTCTTGCTGCAAATTTATTGTTATTGTTTTCTTTCTCTCTTGTAATAAATTTTAACATTTCCTGTAAGTTTATTTTCTTTTATGATGCTCAAATATAAAAGATACACTCCATATTCTTTTCTATTTATGTTTCTAGTTTTATTGGCCTTTACGTGTATACACAGATGGTTGGCCCTAGTAAACCATATAGATGTGGAAGTACATATGCATTAATCTTTTAGAACACATAAGAATATCCCTTTGCAACCTTTGTTTTCCTTACTCATTTTATCCATTTGGTGTAATGATGTGCATTTTCCTTGATTGAACTTGTCTTTGTAGGCTCCAAAGAAAAAACTGACTTTGACTTCATTTGCAATCCGTTAAATCAATGTTAGATATGTCGTAACCTCTCTAGTCCTTCAACTTTTGTCCTTCAAAACATTTGGCAGTGATGAAGGGTAGGTTGAGCGATACAAGGTTGTTTTGTCTGATGGACACCATATGCAAATAGGAACCTTTCCTTCTAAATACAATGATTTTTTATTTTCAGGTGCCTTGAAAATAGGGTCCCTTGTATGTTTAAATGACTACAACTATAGGAATGTCCAAGAGTCAAGGTGGGTTGCGTTGTTTGTTGCCTATTTTTAAAAATTATCTTCCCATTTTATATCTGCCTAATATAATGTGTCCAATATATATTTTTTCTTCTTCTCCAGGGCCTTAATCGTATTCGACTTAGTTGTGATTAATTATGATTGTCAAATCATTGGAACCCCTAGGTATCTCTTCAAGTAGAAAGAAAAGAAAATGTGGGGACTAGACTCACCTTCTTCTTCTAAATGGACCCCTAGATTTAGTTTGCAGCTATCCCCTAAAAAATAAAGCAACCCTCCAAATGTCAGCCCTATTAAAGCTTTGAACATTTATCAAAATGTGTGGATACTAAAAGGTCATGTAACACATATTAGAGACATGTACCATTTCCAGAAACAAAGAGGTGAAGGACAACATTTTAGTTTTGACATTATAGGTAGCGACAGCACAAAAATACATGTCACTTCTTTTGATGATATTTATGAACTGCATTACGGTCAAGTTGAGGTTGGTGCAACTTATTTAATATCAAGAAGATTAGTCAAGGAAACAAATAAAAAATTCAATAAATTAAATAGTAACCTTGAAATTATTTTGGATGAAAAATCAACAATAAAACAGTGTGCAGATCAGATTCCCATGCCAAAACAAATGTATGCATTTGTGCCAGTTAGTGACATAAACAATTATAGTGATTATAGATTGGTTGATATTATTGGCATTGTATTTCATGTTGGGTACATATCAACTATTCGTAGGAAAAATGGATCTGAAACAATCCGAAGAACTATTAAACTATATGATATCTCTGCTTATTTCATTGAAGTTAATTTGTGGGGCCCAAGTTGGCAAGAAAAAGGTGATGCCTTGGAGTGGATGTACCTTTCTGGTGATATATTCATATTTGTTGTGTGGGGTGGCTATGTAGGCTACTTTAATGGTAAAGTTATCAACACATCAACAACAACAGTCCTTGACATCAACCGTTCTATTCTTGAGGAAAACACTCTTAGATCCAAGGGCCCAATCAAAGTAAAAAAAATGGTTTCATCTTCTTCTACAACTCGTAGGAGCTACATCCTTCAAATGATAGGGTTACTATTGCATTCATCTTGAATAACTGCCTTGGTTTCCCAGAAACTGTTGAAGCCATTTTTAAAGCAAGCATTCAAATTGCTAAAACATAGGCTTTTTTGTTACCCTGCTTGCCCTTTATTGGTTAATGTAAAATAATGCAAAATAAAGTGCACACAACCCCGTGCTAATGTTTGGTTTTGTGATCATTTCCAGATGGAAATTGAGGAATGCAACTATCCCTACCTTTTGCAGTTAAAGTTGCAAGACCATTTAGGCAGCCTTTGGTGTATTGCTTTTGATGAAGCTGCCACTAGTTTACTACAAATTCTAGAAAAACACCTCTACATGTTGCAAAACAGCTCTAAGTCTACGACAAATCCTGTTGTTTTTATTAAAGGCCTTCTTTGTAAACCATACATCTTTACTGTCTTTATCAGAATAGAGACTTACAATTTTGTAGAACAACTTAAGACAATGATAGTGAAAGCAACAAATCTTTATTTCAAAGAAGAGTGTAAATTGTTGCTTTCAAACATAGCAAACATATCTACCCCTCCTCAAAATAAAGGCTCTACTGGTGAGCCTGTGTTTTGACTGTTGTTTTGCACTTCCTAGATTTTCTCATGATTTTCTATTGTTAATGCTCACTATTCTATGTTAAGAATTTTGTTTTAAAAATATGAACATAGTTTATTCCTATATTTGCATATTCATTGACCTCCCATCCTTTTGATTTTACCATGCTGTCTAGATTGTTTTTATTCTACATTGTCACTATGATTCCCGATTCCTGCTATATGGTGGAATTTTTAGTTCTTGTATGAATACTCTAAATTCCTTTCTTCTATTTATAATTATTGAATAGTAATATTATCTTCAATGAAAAACATATAACAATAGTCAAGTATTGAAAATGGTAAATGGAGAAATTTGTAAAATAGTTGTATATTAATTTTTATATCTATTGGAATGTTCAAACTATGTTATTCCTATTGTGATCATGCATACATTTACATTTATATCCACATGGATAGATATATATTTTGCTATATTTTTGTGTGTAATTTCTTTCACCATCATAACTAATATTCAAACAAAAAAACAAAGAAAATAAATAATCTACTATCATATAGGCACTGATCAATATGTCATTCCTAGAATTATGGACTAGTGTTTTTTTAAAGAATACTTTTTAATTGAATATTATTAATTAAAGATATCACTAATAAATATTTAAGAGAGGACAATTGTTTAATCTTCCATATTTTCCATAAATATTATTTAATCCATAACTTCAAGTCTGCGATGTATTTCTATGCATTTGTATCTTAAAATAGTTAAATAATAATCTACCAATTGATTGATTACCCAAAAGAAAAAAGGTCAAATATAGATGTGCATCTGGGTCTAATGAATATTAAATTAGGACATAGGTAAAATTATATCGTGAATGAAGCAATCTATATAAAAATTCACTGCTCGATTCTAAATTGAAGCTGCATTATTTGGCACTACATATTATAGACAAATAGGAAAACTGTAAAAGAACTACTAAAAAGAAATTTTCTATGTAACACTTCCCTAGTCAATTATAAGCTCATCATTTTTTTGCAATTCTTATTCACCAATGGGAAACATTTAGGAACATACTTTGTTGACTCATGTCATCATTAAAAAGCCCAGACAATTCTTCTCTATTTATCTATAACAATTAGTGCCAAGTACATCAAGAATAGAAAAGGTCAGAAACATTGCTAACCCTAGTGATATTTTTGTGATGAAACAAAGAAGATTTAACTATAATTATTCATATGGTAATGAGTATAACGTTAATGATGCAAAAATATAACTACAAACAATAAACAAAGGGTGAAAAGTATATGTCTATATATATGTATATGTATATGTATGTATACATATATATATGTATGTGTATATATATGTATAAGTATATATATATATATATATATATATATATCAAATCTATATGTATATGTATATATATATGTATATCTATATATGTATATGTATATGTATGTGTATGTGTATGTATATGTATATGTATATGTATATGTATATGTATGTGTATGTGTATGTATATGTATATGTATATGTATATATATATATATATGTATATGTATAATTTCAATCTATAGAATCCTCTTTTGAGAATTATACTATTTTTCTCTTCCTCTATGTTACTTTAACAAGCATATAGTCTTCTGTACATTACATGTTTTTCTTAGTATATTATAAGACTACATGCAATTTGTGAGGTTGTGCTCGAGCCTATTCACAAAAGCGATGGAGTTTCTTGAGCACAAGGGTTGGTGGTAGTGGGGTTTGTTTCCTCATTCAACAAGTAAAAAATGGTGAAAACCTATCATGCACCTTTATTGGATGGTTTAACAAGTGTTGTGTTCTACAATCTACACTATGTTGTCCCTCCTACTATTGTCGTAAGTTGTTTTCAATCCATCTTTCTCACCATTCCATAGACATCTAACCAATGATATATATTTTGATAGATTGAAATAAAATGTTACTTTACAGTTATACGATGTTCACCTTTAAACAAGCATAGAAGGGAAAGGAGATACAAAGCCCATCTATGCAACTATCATGCCTAAAAGATACCCATAGCTATAACCATAACCAAGGTTTGTTTTATAAATTTATATTTTGTTGATCTATACATTCACCCCTTTTCTTCCTACAAGGATACATATGCTCTAGTACATACCAAAGTTATAGATTAGGCCTCTTTGTTTCTACAAGGCTAGATATGTTCCAGTACATACCAGCATCAAGTATGTTTAAAAACTTATTTGTATGTGGTGTATTCGTTGAAGAAAAACCTTTGGTATTTCTTTGATGTCTTCATTTTAATGATATTTATGTAGTTCATCTATGGGATTTGTTCTGCTTTGAAATAAGACCTCCTGTATATTATAATTTTCCTATATATATCTATATTACAAAAAAAATCAATCTTTCCTAGTTCTTTATTAAAATTCTATTTTTTTTTAAAAGCTATTGCACCACAAAAAAGTACTAGGAAAAGAAATCCATATATTGCAACATGCAATTTTTTTAGCAGCTTTGTCATTGTGTGATATATGATGGAATTGCATCAAATTTTCCATTAGTGTTTCATGCTTTGCCTAGTTCACAGTTTTTCACAAGCTGATGATGATTCATGATTGCAATGTGGTGGGGAGGATACCGATCATATGATTTGTGCTTTTTCCTTTCCCTGTCATATTATATATATATATGCATACAATATGAACTATATGTGAAAATTAATCATTTAAAACATAGGCAGATACATATATGCATATATATATTGAAGAAAAATAGAGTATTTATCTGGGAGGCATTATCAAATAAAACTAATTTGTTACTAAATACTATATAAAACCATTCAGCTTCCGTGTTTTGAGGACACCAACTCCACCACCACCAACCCATGTAATTATGTAGCCCCATGTCGCCACAAAAAAATACTCAGTTAGGTCCCCTCCAGTCGAGGCATCTGCGGTGCCAGAAAATCCAATTCACGGCTGGCCTGACAAAAAAACCGATGGAAACTTCAATGAAATTCTTGGCCAATGACTATTTTGACAATACAACTTAATCAAAGTATACTTTCCCATACTACAACACTCAAAATTTCATTTACTACGCCCGTCTGCATTTACTTTGTCTGCCCCATCGTACAACAATGATAGAATGCATTAACACTCCCACAATAAAATACTTCCCATAAAGCTTTGATGTATTGAGGCATCTTTGGCACCAACAAACAAAAAAAATGGTTGGTTTGAACCAGAAAAACTAGTGGAAACTTGAAGAAAATTGTTGGCCAATGGTTGTTCTGACAATAGAAATCAATAAAAATATACTTTCCCATAATGCAACACTCAATATTGCATTCACTTTGTCTTCCTGGAAACCACCTATTATGAAAACACATAATAATTAGAGGAAAATGACAAACATTCTAAAAACTACATTAAATAGAACTTTGAGATATGGACAATAGAATAGGAAAACTATGATAATGAACAATTTGTTACAGGGAACTGAAAAGAATAATATCATGAAGTACATTTTTGCATCATGGGGCAATTAATCTAGTTCAATCAATGACAAAGATGGACGGAAGTAACTGGAACAATTATTAGATGACAATAAAATTACTAACCCTAAACATAATTTTTCATAAAAGGAACAAGATTTAGGTGCAACTACTCCTATGGTAATGGGTATAAGGTGAAAGATGTACAGAGCTAACTACAAACAATAAATGAGGGATGGTAAAAATCACTAACCCTAACCATGTTTTTTGACGAAAGGTAAAATATTTAACTACAATTTCTCCATCCATACACACCCATAATGCCAAACACCTATGTAAATAAAGTTACAGATTTCACACAACAACAGTTTTAATATGAACAATAAATAAATAATTTAGGCAAAACACGCATGTAAAACGACTTGTAGATTATGGATAACCTATCCAAAATGTGTATAACACTATAGACTCCATTGGAAATTTGAGCTACATTGCTTGGTATTCAATACTATGCACAAATAATTTATGTACAATACCTATGTAAAATGACTTACAAATTCCAGAGCACAACATTTTTAAAATCCTTAAATCTGGTAGGAACAGACCTGGTGACAAGGATTCTTAGAATATTCTTATACCAAACTAACACCGCAATGGCTCTTTTGACAATGCAACTTAATCAATATATTTTCTTGGCATACAAACAAGAAACAATGACAATTAAGAGTTTGTTATAATGAGCTTCAAACAAATGAGGAAAAAATAATATCATGCAATCTATTTGTACAAGACATGCAGTCTATGTAACAGTTGTAAGAGGTATTAGGATAATACTTAAGAATCAGACGTATGTGGTTCTTCAATGTTTGGATAATAGTTCTTTTAGAATTTACCTATTACTCTATAATATTTACTACGAAATAATGGAGCTCAAATTTACAATATATATAGACCATTTATGCAAAACACCCATGTAAAATGACTTATAGATTGTGGAGAACAATAGTTTTAAAACCTCCAATCTGCTGCATGAGCAAGTAAATACAATATTCAATGTTTCATTGTGCGAAATTATACTCCAAAATATGCAAGAAAAAATAAATAGATTCAATTGTATTGTTAGGAGATCCATTATGCCATTGTGAATATTGTACACACACTGAACGATTAAATTATTTTTTCTTAACATCTCAGTGCTATATCATTGAATGCTTATATATATATACCATTTATGCAAAAACACCAATGTAAAATGACTTACAGATTCCAAAGAACAACATTTTTGAAACCCTTCAATCTACCACACCAACAAGTAAATACAATATTCAATGTTCTAGTGTGGGAAAGCAGAGTCCAAAATATGCAACAAAAAATATATAGATTCAGTTGTATTGTCAGGAAAGCTATTGTGCCATTATGAATATTGTACACACAATCAGCAATTGAATGCTTTGTTCTTAACATCTAAATGTTATATAATTGAATGTTGTGGTTGTATTATACTGATTTTCCTTGCAACGTACAAAATAGTTATACATGTTATTTTGTTGTGGCTCTACTGTGCTCATTTTTTTGACAACGTAACAAAAAAGTGCTATTCTAATACCTGTTATACAATTCCTCTATTTGCCTTCAATATCTACTACCACACAATGTAGCTTAAATCTTATATCGATATGTTTCATGATATTCTTTTTGCCTCATCTGTTTCAATCCCCCTCAAAAAAACTACTCAGAGCTGCTTATGATATTTGTAGAGCTACTTCCGTGCATATGATGACTATGCTTTAGTTGGTTGCCTCGATATGCCTAACCAAAAGGCAAACATTTGGTCGTGTTAGAAATTCTCATTAGACAAGGCAACACTTGCACAGACTGCTTGCCTTGTATCAATATGTTTCATGTGGGTTTCAATTATTTGTCATCTATCTTTAATTCTTAAAGTGTTTTCCTCATACTTCTTTTATAATTACTCTATCTTATCTCATAGCTTGAATTTTCAATTGAGAAGCCAACTGTTACATAGATTTCTTATTTTGCATCAATATCTTTACTAATGTTGTTTTTCCTTTCTCCCCCAAAGAAAAATGTGCATTATGTATCAATACGTGGTTCATGTAACAATTGGTCTATCAATTTGATGATGATTTTTACTATATTCTTCCTTAGATTGCAATTGTGTTTTTAATATAGGTAGATTTAAACTCATACTGTCATATTAGATGGACGTTTGTATTTATTGTACATTGTTTGATACATTCCCTCTATCCATCTATTCTAGAACCGTCTTCAAACCCCATTATTCTAATTCTTTGCGAGGATATCTGCCTTTCCTGAACTTGTCAAACCAAAAAAAACACTCCAATGTTACAAAACATGTTTCAAAACACTTGTGTTCCCCAAGTTTATTATTGTGTCCTATATGCTAAGATTCCATGAGATTTTCTATGGACCTTACCTATTTTTTGGCTCAAGGGTTTGGCTAGAGCCCATGAGGCTTCATGATGCCAATATGGTAGGGAGGATAACAAGTGTGGTTTAATGTGATTATGGATAGGAATTGAACACCTCTGTTAGGTGCTTCTGAGAGGAAAAACTATTTTATCCACCTAAGCACATGACAATGGTGTTTGTTGCTCCATTCAACTAAACCATTTACAATTCCATGGTTGGCCTAGTTTTAATTTTCTATATGACTTCTTTTTCCTTTCTGGTTATTGGTTGTTATATGTGCCCATGTTTCACAAAAAAAATCTATTTACAACAGATAGTGCTAACCTCTTTTATTGTGTATGTTTATTATTTATTTTATATTGTTCTACAAATATAATAGGCATTCAACAAAATTAGCATATTGTACACTATTTATTTCAAATTCTCTCATGCTCCTTGTACTCAATCTAATGCAACTCGTCCTTGTTAAAGACGATCAATAGTGTATGTAATTATAAAAGTTTCCCTTTGTCATTAGATGGATTTTGTTAACCAATTACACTAATTATTGATTATCTTCAGCTTGACATTCTATATATTTATGTTTCTTGCTCACTTCCTATCATTCCTTTTTAATTTTTTTTCTTATGCATTGGCATACCCTTGTATTTCATTTGCAAGAACTAGGTATAAGCATGCAAAAGGATTCACAAACCACAATAATTTTTTTCCTTAAAGTTTCCACATCAAAGAAAAGACAACAATATTAGATATTATATATGAAAACATATGATGAAATTCCACAAAATCTCCCATGGCCGTTTCATCCTTTCATTGCTCCTGGGTCTTGCTAGAGTCCATGGGGCTTCATGATGCCAATATGGTAGGGAGGAAAATAACCGTGGTTCTTGTGGTTTTACTTTTAATGCCATATACTTTTTGTTTACACAAATCCTTGTATAAGTTTAGCTTTGACAAACATACTTTATAATAACAATTTCTCCATGTCATTGCAAGTTGTATCAAAGCAAAAATATCTTTCTCGTTGTTATACTCTATAATAAAATGCAACTCCTTGTTCCTAAACATGATCAATAGTGTAAGCACAAAACTTTCCCATTCTCAATAGACACATTTTGTTAACTAGTTGTACCAATTATTTATTGTTTTCAGCTTCACATTGTATATTTTAATTTTTCCCATTTGCTTACTTTTTATCATTCCTTTTTTATTTTTTCTTGCTTCTTCATTAACATACCCTTCTATTTCATTTCCAGGAACTAGGTATAAGCATGCAAAAGGATTTGCAAAGCAGGATACCTTTTTCCTTTATAGTTGCTACATCAAACAAAAGACAACCATGTCAAATATTATATATGAAAACATTGGAGTTTCCCCAAGTTTTTAATTATGTAATGTATGATGAAACTCCATGAAATCTCTCATCGGTGTTTCATCCTTTCATTGCTCGTGGGTTTGGCTAGAGCCCATGCGACTTCATGATGCCAATATGGGGGGGAGGAAAACGAGTGTGGGTTTTATGGTTTTAATTTTAATGCACATATTTGTTCTTATATAGATTTATCTGTCCATAAATCCTTGTATATATTTAGGTTTCATAAAGATACTCTATAATAACATGTTTTCCATCTCATAGAAAGTTGTATCCAATCAAAAATAATTTTCTCATTATTATACTCTATAATAACATGTCTTTGATGTTCCCTCTAGACAAGGCATTCATTTTAATTCAATTATTGTGACACTGCAAAATATGTGTTTCGTTTCATTGGATTCTTCTTCTAACCCATAAATCAAAAGCACAAAAATCATTTTATTCCAAGAATTATGTAGTAGATATTGCTTATAACATCTTTCTTTTTTGATAAGGTCACTTGTGATGATAACTATAACTAGTATTCAAATGAAAAATGGTTCTTTTAAAGAAATATTTTTTACCCAATGTTAGTAATAAAAAAGATGATTATACTAATGGAATAATTTTTCCCAAAAATACTTTTTTATTCAACATTAGTAATAAAAGAGATGGGTAATAAGTCTTTAAAAAGGGAAATCCTCGAATGTTATACTTTTTGAGATCTGTATCTTAAGATAATTAAATAATAATCAATCAATTCATTCATTTACCTACACAAAAAAATTAAATATAGATGTGCATATAGGTCAAGTAAATGTAAAACTAAGATAAAGCTGAAATTATAGTGTTTGAAATTTTGAACAAACTATTATTATTTAATAAATTAATTATTAAAAATTTAAATATATATCAAACTATAATTTCCCACACTGCAAAACTCAGTATTACATTTACTTTTTTCACCCCAATCATACATCAACAATAGAATGCATTAACACTCCCACGGACAAACACAACCGCGCATGTAATAGTGAGTACAAGCCCACAAGCTTTATTGAAAATTCCAGCTACATCATCGGGCACTACTTTCTAATATTTATTTTATCTCTTCCATTTATTTGTTTGAAGTTTCTGATGGAATTTTTGTCTGGCCAGCCGTGAATAGGATTTGATCTGTAATAGCTCTTTTACAATCTCTCTATTTGTCTAGAATTTTTAGTGCCACCCAATGCGGCTCAATTTTTGTTGATTAAGCCTATAGCGTTGTATATCTTTTTCATATTTATTTTTGTTCTATGTAAGAGAATAGGGCGTGGGAATGGAAAATTATTCTACCTCACATTCACATTTGAAGAATTTATTTTTTTTCTATTATAATTAATTTCAAATTTTAGTGACATATCAACACATAAGAAAGGAAATAAATTAATCTCTTTTTAAAAGGAACTTTTTTCTTTCACACCTAAAATTATTCATGAAAGTGAAATTAAAAAAACTATTCTACCTCAAATTATTAAATATTACATACTAACTAAAAAAATTTATTGATGATTAATTACCTCAAGTTAAAATTAATGAACAAATTGCAAATAAAAACATTTGTTCAAAATTACGTATAGTTTTATTCTAAAATTTCATAATTAATTTTCAACTGATAGATTTCCATTGCGAAAGATATAGACCATTTTACCATTTTGTATGCAAATGGTTCTTAATTTGATATTATAAGAACGAACAAGTTTTTGTATTTCTCGTTACCCTCGGGTGAACACTATTGCTGACAATTAGTGATGCACCCTATCTGATGATCGTTGCATGCCTATGCATGCGACTACTAGTGAAATCAAATGATGAAATGAGATAAGAAAGCATGGAGATGTGAAATAATGGACTTAATACCTTGCCATGATGAGAGACCTTGAGTTGTTGCAACAATGGTTGTGGTTTCAAACCTTGAATGCTTTAGAATAGATATCTTATTGACTTAGAATGCAAAACCCTAGCTTGCATGAGAAGAGTGATGGATTAAGAATAGGAGTTAGGAGGGAGAGATTAGAAGAATTAGGGTTGAAAATGAGGGAAAACCCTTATTTATACAAGTGATTCCCTAATTTTCTCAAATATAACACCACATAAGTCGGCCTTAGGGTTTAGAATACAAAATCCCACAATAATTTTTTAAGTTAAATTTGATTTTTATGCCAAATGGGACTAGGTCGCCCTAGTCCACCTGGGTATTTCTGATTTACTATCGGGAATTAAGAAGTGATTATTGATGTTTGTCGGGATTGTCTTTCGAAACACACTAAAATAAGCCATGTATGTGTATTAAGGGGTCATTATAGCATAAGAAAGGGTTGATTTAGTGATGACAAGCCTAGGAAAGTGTGAAAATGTCCTACAACATCTTACAACACTTTGAAATAAGGCTTGGAAAGGGGTAAAAAGAGGTCCAAAATCCATAGGCAAGGGCCCAAATGAGTGAAAAGTGTCAAGGCTACACTTTTTGGCGACATAGTTTCATTATGCTCGAAGAATGTAATGAAGTCCACTTTCAAATTTTTGAAAAACTCTTTTCAACAGTCCAAATGTCATGTCACTTTCTTCATCTAATTGGAACAAAATGCCTCGATGGAAAAGAAGGCCAGATGGACAAATTGCACCAATGGAAAGGCTTGATTGTCAGATGTTAACTCTGACCTACAATGGCCTATCACATCGCCGAGAAAATGTTTCAGTGCCAAGAATTTAATGAAATTGGAAGACAGTAGGTATTATGAAACCTGCAAGGCACAATTTTGTTATACATTGTTTGCAGTGTTGGAAAACACATTGCCCCATGTTAGTTATGTTGATGGTGTTTTTTGCACAGCAAAAACTCAGACAAAATATGATATCTTATCTCTCATGAAAGGTAAATCTCTATCAACAAGCCTCAAGAGATAACCCCGAGGTCTCTAATGTCAGGTCTTGACAATGCAATAAAACAACTCGATGATAAAATGTGAAATACGGGTAATCACAAGGGGACCTTACAAATGAACAATGTTGGAAGTGTACTTTCATCAGATGCAACAATATGGTGATGCTTTTAATCCTAAAACTAACTCAGATTCAAAATAAACAACAAAAGAGAGATAAGGGTTTCAGAGAGATCCTACTATTAATACCCAAGATCAATCACAACAATGGTGAATGTTGCAAATGGATAGATCCCCAATAAAACCAATCTCTTCTTGATCAAGGACAAGCCCACAACTCCATAGAAATGGTGCAATCTTCTAAGGAAACAAAATATTTTCAGACTATGAACATTCATCCACATACCCAGTAAATGGTGCAATGTAAACAAGTATCCACAGTTGGTGAACATAGCACAAAATAAGGCACAAACTAACTTTCAATAGCAATGTACAATCAGAAAATTGCTAAAAGTATGGACCAAAGATCGATCAACATCATTAACTTTTCACCATTGACATGAAAGAACTGAAAAACTAGCATCTAATATCTAACACTGAGAATTGAGAACAAGAAACCATAAACTATGAAAGGTAAATACAAAGTTTGTCAAATCAACAACTCAGTTGCATTACTTCTCCAACATTACATAACAATTTTTCAGTCTCTCTCCTCTCCTACAACTAATTTTTGAGATCTACTTGCCAATTCTGGCCTTCTACAACTCCTAATCAGCTCTTTTAACCCAGTCTAGACCCTTACAAATGAGAAGGCATTGGCCTTTTATAGAAAATTACATTTTGAATCAATGTTTAGGATTTAATTCATCCAACGTGATCCCACAAAGCTGGTTTACAATTTCTAAGAGGAGTTGATTTTGCTGAAATCACATATTTTTAGAAAATATAATGATTTAAGCCTTAAAAATTTCCATTTTAAGGATTCCAATTGAAGAGGGTTTGATCAAACCACCTTAGATCAAACCCCCTTGGATATAACCTCACTAGTTTTAAACCATACCTATAAATGAGTCTTCTTTACATCTATCAAAATGCTGATAGAAAATCACTTTTGATTTACCTTTTGGGGGATCAAATGAATTCATTTAAAATTTATTTTAAATGATTATGGTAGTCCTCAGAACGAACTATCCAACGAATATAATTTTAATATGTTTTGATTTTATTATATATGTGTTTTTTTAGTTTTATTAAACATAGGTTTTTCACCGAAAATCAAACTCTTTATTTTGCACATGTGGAAAAATATCAAATTATCAAAATAAAATTCAATTTCGATACATACATAAAAATTTATGATGTATACAGTCCGCCTATGTCTAAATTGCAATTGGTTTGACTTTGAAACTTGATTAAGGAAAAAATATACAATAAAAAACTATAAGACAAAATGAAAGTGCTAGATATCGTAGTTACAAATCTAAAATAAAAAAAATTATAATTTTATCTTCCATAAAAGAAAAATTATGTTGTATACAGTGAGCATCACTTTTTAAAAATGTTGTTTTTTGAAAAAAAAATCAATTTTCATAGGAGATGGAAAAAAAAGTGCAATATGATTCCAAAAATTTTGAAAAAAATATTTTTAGAATCTACAAACAAAATGTGATGAGACTCTAGTTTGCATCATCTTCAAATTACTTACAGTTTAGCCGCTATAGGTGCCCAAATATGAAGATTTAGTTCAAAATAATAATTGTAGTGTCCAATTTGGCCAAAAATTGTAAACCACTATTGTGGGATCACCCTCCAATGGCATAAATTACACTTCTAGAAGCATACACCTATTACATTTAATTTGGGAGCTCATGGTACATCATCATCCAATCAATTGCACTTAGTTTCATTATGGCCCGATGACATTAATTTTGAGAAAATCCTCATTGCAGAATAAATACAACTTCACATGTCTTTCCTTGTTTAATGCACCTCTCCAATTGGTATACAACTGGTGGCATGGATTTTTATGCAAACCGCACTTTAATATTTGAGTTGAACTTTTCCATATTTTCCCTCTTGGCACGAATCCATATACAAGTCCCCCTTTTTTGATTTATTTAATCCTAAAAAATAGATATTATCATTAGTAGTTCACATGTCAAAATCGAATCCAAATTAAATTTAAATACAATTTTTGCCCTTTAAAAAAAACCTTGCATTTTTATATGGAAACTTTCTATTTTCGGAAAAAAAATATTTTTTTAAACAAACATTGCATTTTGGGGAAAAATTCCATTTTTGGAAAATTTGAACTTTGAGGGCTTGAAAGAATTTCAAAAAGGAAATTTCCATTTTGGAAAATTTTGGGTTTTGAGGGCTTGAAAGAATTTTCCAAAAGGAAATTTTGGGATTTTTCTCGGAAGGAAAATCCCGAAATTCCAAGCAAGGTCAAAATCCCCTAAACCTCATAACTTTTTTTTAGAAGGAATTTTTGAAAAGTTCAAAAAGCAACTTGGCCTAATTTTTTGTCCTCTATCCATTGGTGCAAAAATATTTACACATAACATTGAAAATTCACTTCAAAATCCTCATTTCCAATTTTCAAGACAAGTGAAGAGCCCCTAGAGCCTCAAAATATTGCCTTCATCAAACCAAGTCTTGAATTAATCCCAAAATAACCTCCCAAGAAGAGCAAAACTGAAATTGGCAAAGCCAAGGTGCAGAGATGCAAAAGAAAAGGAGGGTCCCCGCCTTTGGTGGGGCGTGTGCAAAACTTCACAAGTTACTTCGCTATCAAGAGTTTTGTTTCATTATGCTCCAAGAATGTAATGAAGTCCACTTTCAAATTTTTGAAAAACTCTTTGCAACAGTTTAAATGTCATTTTGCTTTCTTCGTATGATTGGAACAAATAAATTGTTTTCCTTATTTGCAGAGTTGGAAAACACACTATCTCCTCTCAGCTATAGAGGGTTTTACAACACTATATGGGTTGCTTATTTTTTAACACCTTATATGGAGACAGTGTGTTTTCCAATTGCAAATAATGTGAGCATTTTATTTGGTCGAATGAGATGAGGAAAGTGAAATGTCATTTTGACCGTACCAATCAAAAGAGAAAAAATATACAGAAATAAAATACTCACATTGTTTGCAGTGTTAGAAAACACACTGTCTCGTCTTAGTTATTCCCTCATGAAAAGTGTTGGTTTTGTACACTCCAATAATGTAATGAAGTCTACCTTGATCTTTTAGAGCAATTGTTTGGTGACGTAAATATGGCATTTCCCTTTTTCCATCTAATTGGAACAAATAAAATTCTTTGATCATTTGTGGTGTTGGAAAACACATTGTCCCATGTCAGTTAGTTTGTTATGAAAAATTTTGTTTTATTATCCTTGAAGAATGTAATGAAGACCACTTTGAAGTTTTTGAATAACTTGTTGCTACAGTCCAAATGTCATTTCACTTTCTTCATTAGATTGGAACAAATAAAATTCTTGCATTATTTTCAGAGTTGGAAAACACATCGTCTCCTCTCAGTTACAAAGGGTTTTACAACTCTATATGGGTTGCTTGTTTCTTAACAACTTATATGGAGATAGTGTGCTTTCCAACTGTAAATAATGCGAGCATTTTGTTTGGTCTAATGAGATGAGGAAAGTGAAATTCCATTTTGATTGTACCAATCAAAAGAGAAAAACTAAACAAAAATAAAATGCTCACATTGTTTGCAGTGTTGGAAAACACACTATCTCGTCTCAGTTATTCCCTCATGAAAAGTGTTAGTTTTGTACACTCCAAAAATGTAATGAAGTCCACCTTGATCTTTAAGAAAAAAAAAATTGGTGAGGTAAATATGGCATTTCCGATTTTTCATCTGATTGGAACAAATAAAATGCTCCCATCATTTGCAGTGTTGGAAAACACATTATCCCATGTCAGTTAGTTCGTTATGAAAAGTGTTTTTTCGTTATGCTCGAAGAATGTAATGAAGACCACTTTGAATTTTTTGAATAACTCATTGCTACAGTCCAAATTTCATTTCGCTTTCTTCATCTGATTGGAACAAATAAAATGCTCACATTATTTAGAGAGTGATGGAGCCTCATTTTTCAAATCCTTGGTCTTCCATTATTTTCTGGTTCGCCTAGTTATTTGGAGAGTGTCTCAAGAATGGATTTATGCCTTGCTTCCATGGGACCTTGTATTTTATTGTCGGGTTGGGTCTATTTTGTCGTTACTTTTTGGAGGGGGTCTTTTAAGAACAACTTATGTCCTATGTGCTCGTCTAGGCATGGCCCCTTTTAATATAAAATGAAAATTTTCGACCTTTTATTTGCCTCAGTCTAAGCCGGTCCGTGCTTTATCTGTTAAAAAAAACCTTATGTCATCAACTATCATTGCCCTAGGCGGTGTCCCCTTCTAATTTTTCCTAAGTATTTTAATGTTTTGCAGGGGTATTTTACCGACCTTTGATCTTCTTACGTTTGATCTTAACCATTGCCTGTCATCCCGCGATGACGTCACTGCTGGTTTTGGGTGATAGTGATATCACGGGCAGACGCCATGTGTCTTAAGTTTCCAGTGCCGAAGGAAGTAAATAAAGTGATTAATTTATGCATTGAACTTTAGGGCGTCATTTGGTAGATTACTAAACCACATGAGAAATGCATGTGCTTGTAATCAACGGTGATGTCTTAATCTTGATTGAAAAGTTGCTCGACAGATATGCATTGGTGCTACCTCCTGTTCTGATCGTTAAGATTGTTGATGGTGGAGATCAACAGTTGCCCGCTATCGCGTGATCCTAAACCAAGAGGGGTTTAGTGATCACGATATCACAAGCAATTTCCACATGTACTTTTTGAAGCTGCATTCTATGGTGGGCCCTTGACGATGACATGGAAGTGTTGTCAGTTTTTTTGAAGATAGTTGTTCGATGGCCTGATAGAAAGATAAGATCGAGAGCTAGATTTTAAACTTGCATCAAATGTAATTGAGGCTGTTGGCGCGGCACACAAGCGAGCTTTAATGACAGACGAGACATCTACATGGCTATATTCATCGTTCTTGAGTACTTAAGTTCATAATTGTCTTGACATAAAGATATTCAAGTGTTTGCAAAGTGATCCAGAGCCAGAGATAGAAGTTTTCAAAGCTGTTCCAGCACGGGTTTGTTTTTCTATGTGGCACGAATTTCGTAAGTTGATTTTCTTGCCACTGTTTCTATTTGAACGTGATTCAAGAAGAGGGTTGCATTGTGTTATTCGTGATTTTCTTGATTGCAATTCTAGGGTTACTATTTCCTCTGGATTGTGAACAATTATAAGACTCTATTGTAATTCCGTTCTAGGTAATTTTAGTTGGTCTGCGAATTTGGTTTTTGAGGAAACCCTAGTTGTTAAAATGGCACCACCAAAGTAGCATTCTGGTCGTATTGATAACATACACAAAAATTTATATGATCATTTCCTGGACCAATTCCCATTGTCAATAAATGACAGGAAGAAAGGTTTGGTCTTGATGAATGGGACAACCCTAGGTGAGGGATTGAGATGTAAGGACTACAATATTGCAGATGCTAGAGTGCCTATGACTGGTTTGGAATTATTCAGAAGATGGTATGGGTAGCGCAATGTATCTCACCCTTTTTCTAATAGTTGGAGATATGACATGGGGAAGCTAGTGGTACCCAATATATTCCTGGATATTGACCTAATTAGGGCAGTGGCTGCACGGTATGACCCTGTCACATGAATTGTTAGGGATAATGATGGCGATGTTTTGTTGAGCGTGAATGCAGATACAATTCGTCAGGTCTTTGATTTGAGTGAGTATAGCTCATTTCTAGTTCAAATTGACTTTGAGGAGATGAAGCAGGAGTATGCCAGATCTCAGCCTCTTTTTAGGTCAATATTGCTTCCTCCTCATCTAGCCAGGGCGGGTAGTTCAACAATTCACATCAACCCAACTGACAGGGAGCCTTTCAGGCTAAGTTTTTTTGCTGATCATTTCTTGGCGACTTTCTATTCACTGTGCCAAATTATTGGTTTCAACCCTAACACTATGATGCCCATCGCTTATATGTTCATAGGGGCTCAGATTTAGCACCCTAATTTTTTTGTGATTTATGACTATGCTTCATTCCTTGCTAAAAGGATACATGAGGGTTTGCTGAAGTTGCACAATGGATATTTTGGTACTCCTTATTGATGCATATTTTTTTGCATGAGAATGTTGACTTCTTCTCAGAAAAAATGGAGCTGAGGTGAGATGTAAAGGGAGAGATATTAACAGTACAGGCTTGGAGTGCAGACATGTCTGGTAACAAAGGAGGTGCTAGTTTTGTGCAGTTTGATAACTGCTTTCCCTCTAGGCTTAGGGCTAAATTGGTGGTTAATGTGCCATCAAGAATGGGATTTGCAGAAGTGATATGGCAGTTAGGCTGCATTCATGAAGAGAATTTGACAAGAAGGCGAAAAGGGACTTTGTTCCTTGATTATATAGTTGTCTCTGACTTTGTGTTCTCTAAAGGAGGATGGGTCCATTTTGACCGATATTTTGATGAATACCATTTGAAAAATGGATCCAGAAGACAACATGACCCTGAGGGATTCTTTTCCCTTTTTAGGCAAAATATTAAGGGTGGTAAATTCGTTCATGTTTTCAACTTCCCTGAGGATTTGATAAGAAATGAATTTGATTTGAACAGCAGGAATTAAATAAAGAAAAGTGGATTGCATATGAGAAGATGCTAGCCATAGTACATAAACTGGATCCAAGATATGATCCATTAATGAAGTTTACTCCATTTCATAAAAGAATTGATTTTTTGATGAGCAATTTTAAGGAGATCATGAACATTTTGAGAACCAAAAAGGCTAATTTAGAATTAGACCTCGGGATTCAAGAGTCAGTGGTGAGGCCTGAAGAAACAAGGCCAATTTACCAGCCACCAGTGGATAGACCTCTGTATAGGAGGAAGAAAGATAGTGGGAGTGATGAAGAGATAGGAAATAAAAAGGGGAAACAAATAATGAAAACATCATCACTGCTGAGTCATGGGGTCAGGAAACCTAGAGGGATAAAGATTATGGATTTGGATTCCCCACCAAGAGATGATCTTGTGGAGCTTTTATCAGAGCCAAGCCCTAAGAGGCAAAGGATTGAAGAACCACAGGAGGTTCTGGTCGATGAAATTATTATAACTGACCAAGAAATGCAGGTCGGTATCCCTTCTCCCCCTAGATCAGCACAATTGGTGCTCATTGATATGGATATAAAGGGGCAGTATGTGCAAGATGCTAGGATGGAGGCCTGCAAGGCATTCATGGATTATGATGCCTTTGTGAAAACTCCTGTATTCTTGCAATTGATTTGGAGAGTGAAGTTAGAAGAATATCAGGATAAATGCAGGTCAGACCAGGAGAATGATGATGAAGTAAAGGCTGAATTGATGGAACAATTCAAAAGCATCACTCTTGAAGAAGGAAGGAAACTAGTGACCCAAGCAGGTGTCTTAGTCCTCCCTGAATGGGACATTGCAGATGTTGTGGCATTCAATGCTATTATGCAATCCAAGCATCCTATGCAAAGCAGTGAAGAAAAGGTCAAGGTAACCCTGCAGGATTTTGCCTTTAGTGAAGAATATGAGACATTACCCATATGGGCATTGGCACCTTAGGGCAGAAAGCTAAATGTAGTAGATATTAGCCCAAATCTAAGAGGTGGGCTCATTATCAAAAGAGCTTCTGAAACCTCAATAACAGAAGCTACAAGCCTAACACTGAATGTGGCCAAATTGGCCCAAAGAATAGCAGAAAGGGAAGAGGCTAAAAGGAGGAATCTGATGGAAAAATATAATGCAATAATTGGGGAATACAGTAAAATGCAACAAAGAAATGTTGAGCTACAGTCTGAAGTAAATAGGTTAAAGTATGGGCAGGTAGGAGAATCTTCAAATGCTCCTATTGTCAAATAAATACCCATACTTCGGGGTCATTACCCCCTGATGTCCCAATCATTTCTATCCCTGGGTCCCCAATTTAGACATCAGGTCCTAGTCATATGCTAGAGCCGGTTCAAGAGGAGATGGAATACTTTGTGGATCCCACCAAAAAGTAGATGATGAGTAAGATCACAGAGTTGCAAGCCACCCTAAAGGCTAGTGAGAATGATGCCATGGCCAAACACAATGAGGTGGTGGACACTGTGTTGAGGCATTTGAATGAAAGGTTGATTCTAGGCTGCCATTTGTTCATTCTTTATATTCTTTATTTTTAACTGGTTTACAAAATATTAACAGGGATCAAGATGTTGTCTTACCCTTGGTTGAGAAGTGGATCCCTCGTGACACTGACTTGGACATTATGTTTAGGGCTTCCAAGTTTGATGCAAATAACAGGCCTCAATTATTAAAACCTACTCAAGGTTTTGTGAAATCATTGAAGGGATTCCAAGCCCTACCTGATGACTTGAGTAAGAAAATTGGGGAATTAGTAAAATGTTTTAATGATTGGAGTGATACCTTTCTGCCCGATATACTGGATGCATTAGGAAACATCAAGACACTTCAACAGTGGCAAGAAAGGGCAAAAGAGGTTATCACTGCACAAATCAAATTGATTTGTGATGACTCAAATCATGACTTGTTAGTAAGCAGCATGGATAAAATAATTAATACTAGCATGTTTCTGGAGTCATTTGAAAGAGAGGCCAACTAGGTTGCAGTGAAGTTCACACCTTACAATACCAAAGTGATAGAGGTGGTGAATTTAATTGGCCCACGGATGAAGAGTATCAAATTTGGGTAGACAAATACCTAACTGATGAGGAATGAAACGGTTTTTCCACTGGCGACTTACAACTCAATGAGTACAGTGTAACTAATTATGGTTTTGATTCCCTGATGGTTTTGAGCACAGAGTTTGAGATGTAACTAATGCAACAGTTGTTGTATGGAGGAAAATGTTCAATGGAAAGATGTTCAAGGAATGGGAAGTCTTAATCATTGTTTTGAAAGGGTGCATAGTTATCCTACTGATTAATGACATGTGTAACTTCTGTCCCAATGCTTGTTTGCTCCTTCATTTCTATAAGAAGGATTTCAAGGCCAGAAGTAAGGGTCGGCAAGCTAAAAATTTTGAAATTAGAGTCTAGGTCTAGTTGCAGAACATATTGTACGAATCTTGTTTTTTGAATGTTAAGGCAATTTAGATTTGGGGTTCACTTGTAATGGGTATTATGTTTTATGAAATTCCAAGGTTTATAACAGTACTAGCATTTGAGTAACGATGAAATATCTCGAGCTCTTGTCTCTCTTGTATACATACATATCATAATTTTGAATAAAATGATCAAGGATTATGATGTCCATCTCATTGTTGTGATGAGTATGTTTCTGTTTTGGCTTTAATTCAAAGAATTAATTAAATGCTTGGATGGAATCATAGATGGGTATGTTTGTAAAAGGATTTGGTAAGAAGTATTGGGCTGGAATAGGGATTGACAATGTTGCAATGCAATAATGCCAAAGATCATATATTTTATGTGTTTGAATTTGTTGTTGACTTTGTGAATGTTTGTAAACTTGACTCCCCAATGGTATATGGCACTGATCTAAATTGTATGATTTTGTAAGATCTTGTTTTTGTATGTCTTCACTTAGGGCTTGCTGCCAAATTGCAAATAAATGACTATCATAAGGTACGAAATGATGTTATAACCATCTCATGCTCCAAGTGGTTGATATTACTAATGAATAGATGATTCATTTTAGTCTCGTCTCATTCTATTGAGCTATTAAGTGAGATTATTTGTGAACTTTTAATAACATGTTTATGAGTTTGGTGTAGAGATCATAAATATGTTATAGGGACCACCCTCCTGGGTCTTGCAGAGCCCAAAGTGCAGGAGGCTACTATTAAAATCCTCGTCAGTTGGTCCAAGTCCTCCGAGCTACCCTTGATTGGAATTGGCAAGTCCATAGGTAGATTAGGAGATAAACTTGGTTCATACATAAAAAACAACCAACAAAGAGTTAGAAAACACGTTGTCTCCTCTAACTTATTCCCTCATGAATTTTTTTTGTTTCGTACGCTCAAAAAAATGTGATGAAGCCCACCTTCATATAATTTTAGAACAACTCTTTGGTGACGTAAATATGGCATATCCATTTTTTCATCTGATTGGAACAAATAAAATGCTCAAATTATTCAGAGTGTTGGAAAACACACAGTCACATGCCAGTTAGTTCATTATGAAAATATTTGTTCAAGTATTTTGCAAATAAAAAAAAATCTATTTAGAAAACTCACTCTCCTGTGTCAAAAGTATTATTTAGAAAACTCACTATCCTGTGTCAGTTAGTTTTGTCCGATCATTTTATTTGTTGGCAATATATATATATACTATGCATTGTTGGAAAACATAGTGTCCCATGTCAATTAGTTTAGTGTGAGAATTTTATTTGTTCTAAATTATATTCTACATTTATTTTTAAAATCATGAGGAAATTGAAATCCAAATTTTAGCATAAGAGTTGCTTTAAATATTGAAGGTCAATGGACTTCACTACATTCTTAATATCTACAAAACTAAAGGTTTTCATTAGACTCGTGTTTTCTACATTTAATTATGTGAAGGGTATGTGTAGAATCATCATGGAAAAAATAGGCCCTTAAGTGGTGATGAAAATTCAAAAAATCAGAGTTAGGCAACTTGACATAAAATTTTGAGTAAGTTATCTATATTATTTCAAAAATATGTAAGAATAGAATCTATAGAAAATTGAATGTAGTTTCTAAACTACTAGGTTTATTTAAAAAATAATAATCTATTTGGTGAAAATTTGAAATTTCAATGCAGTAGTACTTAAATTTTAAGGAAAAAATAATAAGTAGGTGTCTGTCTGACCACCCTAACCACAATAAAATGATAATTATTTTTTATACTATTTTAGATATACTTAGAGGACCCATTTACTGATGTGATGCATATTTTTGTAATTTTTTCCAAGTAAATAATTAATTATGAATTTTTTATTACAACTTTTAAGAAATATAAAAACTCGTATGTCTGGCCACCTTAACTTGGTAAAAAATTCATGAATTTTTATTTTTTTAATCCTATAGTATGTGAAGCATAGAATGTGGTGCATGTTTAAGATTCAAAAAATGTGATATTGTTTGAAAGCTATAGATGTTTTTCAATCAGCCTATCAATCGGGACTTTAGTCGTAATTCAAATAGAAAATGAATAATAATTATTTATTAAATTCAAACTAAAGCATAATTTATATTGGTAGAAAGTTGAGAATCTCCTTTAAAAACCCTTTTCATTTCATCAATTTTGGGTAAAAAAAATGTCGTCACCCACATGGGCCATCATATCACTTACATATCACCACTTTTTGGCCATCATGATTGTGCACATACCCTGAAACTAAAAATGCAATTTTTCTGGGACACAAAGCACCTAAGTTGTCTTGTCCATCAAAATGTTTTCAAGAAATTCCCTAACATTATTGTTCTTTAAATAGATTACAAAAATAATTTGAATAATCTTTTGCTTGAAGCGTAACTCTTAATGCACTTCCAATCAATGTTGACCACAGTTTGGCTAACTCCTCTTTTATCTCATTGAATCAAAATTAGAAAAGCAGAGTTATCCAATGTGTGTTCATAATTGAGTGGAATGCATTAAATGTCACTTGAAGAGCAAGAATATTCAAATTCCTATGTATTATTTTTGTAAAGGATAATAAGTTATGGAAGTTCGAGAAAAAGTTTTGATGGACAAGACAATTTCGTGCAATGTGTTGTAGGAAAGTTACAACTTATTAGTTTGGAAAGTGAGACATATGAAGCTTCAAAAATAATAAATAAAATAGTTATTATACTTCACAATGGAAAATATATTATGTTTTAGAAGTTATTCATGATAGAATTTACTTGTTCAACTCCATCCATAGCAGCATCTCAGAATTTCTTTGCTTGCACAAATTGTCATGCAATATGAAACCTCTTTAGTTTATCCACTTGTGAATTGGAATTTTCCCTTTTCTTATACTATGCATGCACCTTCCTCAACCTCTCAAGAGCATGGAGGATCTTTTTAGTCAGTACATTATGTATCTCCCTTATACCGCTCTGCTTCTTTTCAAGTGTTTTTAGAGACGATTTATTTTTCATTACATGCATTCTACTACTTGTTGCCTCCGATTCTATGTTTCAATTATACCATTTCACATAGTGCACATGCTCATTCCTCAAATTTTGAAGAGGAGGAACAATCTCTTCAATCAATATATTATCTATCTCATTCACTTTGGTTTGCTTCTTTTCAAGTGGTTTTAGAGAAGATTCCTTTTCGATTATATACTATGTACTACATGTTGGTCAAGTTTTGCATTTCTATTTTCCAATTGCACATATTGCACATGCACCTTCCTCAACTTCTAAATAGTAGACATAATCTCTTCACTCAATACATTATCATTTATCTATCTCATTCAATGTGGTTTGCATTAATTTTGAAGGTAATCTTCATTACATTATTATTGTGTACTAAACAAATATTTTTCATTACGTTCATATGGTCTATATATAACTTCATGTTGGAAAACACTAGGCATGCAATCAAATTGAGGTGAGAGGTCACAAACCAATTGGGTTGTTACTACATTAATTAGAAAAGGTTTTGATTCCATTCTTAATGTTTTCTAAAATTCTTGGATGGAAAAACAATGGGTGTTATAAAACCTACAACCCACATACCGTTCTAAAACCCTTTACAAGTAGCAACCCAATTGCTTAGTCACCCCTCACCTCAATTTGGTATGTTTTTTGTATTCCCCACCTGTAGCTCCTCCTCATGATTGTGCAAGCCATGGGGCCTGGCTTTATTAGTTGGAAGGAGGCGGGAAAACTTACCTAATGGCATCATTAACTCCTGCCTACCATTTCCTGGATGTTTGGTCATGTTTGCTAGTTTCATCACTTTTATCCCCCATTTTTTGGGCCCCCCGCTACGACATCTCGTCATGTTATGTATGTTTCTATTTATGGTTCCATGCATTTTTGTATGTACATAGGTGTGTTTTGTGTAGAGATTAGTTGTGTCCCATTACATTCTTACTCTTTACTAAAATAACTTTTTCATTACATTCTTACTTTCTATATATAACTACATGTTGGAAAAGACTATGTATGTAATGAAATCAATCTAAGGGGTGTCAAACCAATTGGTTTGTTAATGTGTTGATCACAAAATTTCTTGAATATATTATTACTATTTTCTAAAATTCTAGGTTGGGAAACGTTGGGTGTAATACAAGCTGCCACCCACATACTCTTCTAAAACTATTTACAAGTACCAACCCAATTGCATACTCACCCTCACCTCAATTTGGTAAGTTTTGTGGCTTCCCCATGTGCAACTCCTCCCTATGCTTTTCACCCTTTAGGTTTGAGCATGAAGATTGAAACACAGAGTATTATCCAACGTGTAATTATTTTGTGCATTATCATATTTAACCAATGTGATCACCTGCTATTTTTTTGTCAATCAAGGTGACCACCAAGGTTTTCTTTGACTTCTTAACCTTTATTCTTGAATAGACGATGCAAACTATGCTCTACAACCAATGTGTCTTGCAATAATCTATGTTTTTACAGTTATCTGTACAAGTAATGAAATAAATAGAAGTTTGATAGTGGTGTGTGGTATCTTTCTTGTGTGTCTTGTCTGCCCTTATTGATTATGCAAGTGATGGAATCTTTCATATGCCATTAGAGATGAGTTTGAGATATATCTGAATGAATCTTCAATGCTTCACATTTCCAGCAGAATGGAAAAATGATAGATATAATTGCTGATATATATACTAGTGTTAGTGATAGGTTAAATTGGAAATTAAATTCCCATTGTATAGATTAATATGTTTGTTTATTGTGTGTACAAGATGGCATGTTGCAGTCAGCAAAAAATATAATCCAATATCGGTGAATTTTGGAATGAAGTGAATTCTTTGTAGCACCAAATGTCTTTGATTTTCCAATTTAATCTATCGCTTTAACACTTGTCTTTCTTCCAAGTGGTTGATATAGGCGAGGAAACAAAATTGAACAAAATAAGGGCAAGTAGATTGAGAAGGAGGCTTTAGGAGATGTGAAGCTTTTGCACTAAATACAAACCTAATTCTAGCTATCATAGCTTGAATCGCAAGTGTATTGGACGGTTAAATTTCCAAAATCTATTTTGTATTTAGAAGTTATGTTTATATATGGATGGGATGCTTATTGTGGGGAATGCAAGCAATTTGCACTTTGATTTAAAGAAAATAAATGTTACATTATTGTGTGGGTATTATATCCCAAAATCTTATGTGAATCATGTTTCCTCGTTGAAGTGTGAGTGGTGCACAAGAAATGTTTAAAGCAACAATGAAGGGTGATACTGCATCCTTTGAATTATCCTTCTCATAATTGATTTGTGCTAATTTTCAGATGATTTCTACAACACTACATCGGTATCATTTATATCCCAAAATAGAACAGGAACCTTTGGATCCTTGGATCCTTGGTAATTAGATCAAATGTATTTTGAAAATAACATAATATTTATGATTTTACATTAGAGTAATTCTCCTTTTAAATCATGTACCTTTGTTTGGTTGTGAAGCATTGTTGCATAGTTGGGTTTCATAAGGTTGTGAATAAGGAACATTGTCATTGTAATTGTTTTTAGTCAATATAATATACCATACAAACTAAAAAGGCGAGGCCATAATAACACAAAAATTTCCATTAGGCTTCCCAAATTTTGTAATGGAATTGTTGTTTTGTAAAACAATACAAAAGTTCTGAAAACACAATGTCTTTTGCAATGTATAAGCCTCTTTACAAATATGAGTTTTCTTTGTTTCCATTTTGGAGGTTTAGAAACACAATGTGTTGTCAATTGTGCAAACACTTATGTCGAAAATATGCACCTATGTGCATACAAAAAACACATAAAACCATAAATAAAAACGCACATAACAACATACATGGAAACAAAATGTGACAAAACCGAAAAATGAGACCAAATGTCTGGGAAACGGTAGGTAGGAGTTAATGGCATCATGAGGTTAGTTTTCCTACCTCTTGTCAGTCGTTAAAAATACGCTCCTTATCATACCCGTGAAGTTTCACTTTCATCCACTTTTGTATAGCATGAGAAAATTGGAGGTAGACTGACATGTAGTGTGTGTTTTTGTTTGAGAAAGACAGCTTAAAACATGATCAGTATCTAGTCTGGATATTGAAAGTTAAAGGTTGGAGTGCATGTGGAGGATTTGGAGGAGAAAATTGAACAAATTGAGGCAAGGGGTACTAACCAATAGTGTTGAGGTTTTTTACAACACTATTTGGGTTGTTTTTCTCTTAACACGTAAGGTTTTCCAACATGAATTGTTGCAATACATAATGAAGTGTGTACTATGAAGCACACTATGTATTGACGGTTAATAGAGTCCCCCTTAAATGAGAGATGTTTTATTTGATAAAATAGAACACCATCTATAAATTTTTATATCTGCATTTCGAGACAAAGGTTGGGTATAAGTACAGGTAGGCTTCAAAACACATTGTGTTTTCCAAAATTTGCTACACAACATTCACCACTTTCAAGAAGTTTACTCATTATTGCCAATAATGACAAGAAAGTGGCATTCTTTCTATTTGTAATGCACACCTACATAAACGGGTTTAAAAACCAGAAGGGCTTGGGCATGTTGTGATGTGGAGGTTGACAAATGCAGTGTGTTATGAAGCATGTAATTTGTTATATACTTGAAATTTAAACACAACATTGGAAGGTGTGATTTTGAAGACATTCATATTGTTTTGTAACATTCCATGTTGCAAAATTGTATGTGTTAAGAAGCAAGCAACCCATTGTGAGACAAATCCTTACATTTAAATAAGGAGATTTAAATAACTGAAAACCCACATTGTGTTTTCCAAAATACAACTATTTTCTACACTTTTTTTTTCAATTAGCCCAAATTTTATCACAACAATGGAAGGTGTGATTTTGAACACATTCATACTTTTTTGTAACATTCCATGTTACAAAACTGTAGGTGTTAAGAAGCAAGCAACCCACAGTGAGAAAAGCCTTTACATTTAAAGAAGGAGATTCAAATAACTCAAAATCAACACTGTGTTTTCCAAAATAATTGGTTTTCCAAATTACAATTATTTTGTGCACTTATTTTTTCCAGTCATGCAAAATTTAAATGAAATTTTTGTCCAAATTAAAAGTCTTTATAAATTTTAAAAGGGATTTTCAATACACTCAGACTGTATATATTACAAAAACTTTTCAAGACATTTTTTTTGTTTTGTAAAAATGCCTGTTGGAAAACCCTAATTATTAAGAAACATGCAATGTAGTGTTGTAAAACCCTCTGCAACTGAGAGGAGACTATGTCTTTTCCAACATTAAAAATAATGCAAGAATTTTATTTGTCCCATTCAGATGAAGAAAGTGAAATGATAGTTGGACTGCAGCAAAGAGTTGTGCAAAAATTTGAAATTGGACTTCATTACATTCTTCTAGCATAACAAAACAAATTTCCTCATAACGAAGTAACTGACATGGGACAGTGTGGTTTCCAACACTACAAATAATGTATAACAACAATGTGCATTGCAAGTTCTATAATACCTACTATTTTCCAATTTCATTACATTCCTAGCACCTCAATTTGCTATTTCCAAATAATGGATTGGAATGCCA